>OY744522.1:204195161-204600161 GCA_963556195.1 Sepiola atlantica
ATATATATATATATATATTTATATTTATATATATATATATATATAAATATATATATATATATATATATATAAATATATATATATATTTATATATATATATATATATATAAATATATATATATATATATATTTATATATATATATATAAATATATTTATATAAATATATATATATATTTATATATTTATATATATATATATATATAAATATATTTATATAAATATATATATATATTTATATATATATATATATATATATAAATATATATATATAAATATATATATATATTTATATATATATATATAAATATATATATATTTATATATATATATATATATATATAAATATATATATATAAATATATATATATATTTATATATATATATATAAATATATATATATTTATATATATATATATATATATATATAAATATATATATATAAATATATATATATATTTATATATATATATATAAATATATATATATATATATATATTTATATATATATATATATATATATATATATATATATATATATATATAAATGTATAAATATATATATATATATATATATATATATAAGGTGAGTCAATGAAAAATAGACCTGCAAATGGAAACAGATCAATATCTTCAGTTGTTCAGAACAAGGAGCAATTAGTAAATAAAAATATTTCTTCTTCTTCCCTTTCGATTTCATTCCTTAAGCCAGGCTTTTCAAAGATTAAAATCTAATCAGAGGAAGTAGTGATTGATAAGTTGACAGATAAGAACAGTCAATTATCTAAAATTTGAAAAGTTTTTCTTTTAAAAAGTTCTCATTAAAAAAAGATTTCTTTAAAAGGTTTTAAAAGTTCAAACAGGTGTGTTTCAATGTAAATGAAAGTCACCAAACACGGAGATCCAAGTTGTATGGGGTTCAAATGTAATTGGTAAATCCAGCAGAATCTGTATGAAAATCCAAAGGTGGCGATTCCACCCAAGTCCTTAGTCCTTAGAGGGGGGATCAGACAAAAATAGCCATATTAAGAAAACGCATTTCTTCCTGTTTTCAAGTAAACAGATCCAAAGGCAAAAAGCAACGAAACAAATCTCAATGATTCTCCTGGATTTACCAATTACATTTGAACCCCATACAACTTGGATCTCCGTGCTTGGTGACTTTCATTTACATTGAAACACACCTGTTTGAACTTTTAAAACCTTTTAAAGAAATCTTTTTTTAATGAGAACTTTTAAAAAAAAAAAACTTTTTTCAAATTTTGAATATTGACTGTTCTTATCTGTCAACTTATCAATCACTACTTCCTCTGATGATAAGATTTTAATCTTTGAAAAGCCGTGCTTAAGGAATGAAATTGAAAGGGAAGAAGAAATATTTTTATTTACTAATTGCTGCTTATTCTGAACAACTGAAGATTTTGATCTGTTTCCATTTGCAGGTCTAACTATTTTTCATTGACTCACCTTATTTTTGCTCTATCCAGTATATTGAGCTTTCCTCATCTCACAATAGGTCTAATTCTATATATATATATAAACTGGAAAAGCGAGTACATTTCCTTTTCTGTGTAATGTTTCTTCTGAGTGTGTTTTGTGTATTTCTTTCAGGAACATGAAGAGATGGAGCGCAAAGAGCAAGAAGAGAAAGAGAGGAAAGAGGAGGAGCTACGTCGGCAGGAGGAACAATTGAGACGCGAAAAGGAAGCATTTGAACGCGAGAAAGAAGAGATCAGGCGACAGAAGGAAGAATTTGAAATGAAACAGAAACTCGAATTGCAGGTAAGAATGACTTTGGGAGAGACTTTTTTCAACTTGGATTTTAATTGTAAGTCTTGACTAAGCGATTACCCTTAACTTGTTCTACATTAGGTAATACATTTTTTGGCCTGAACCGATTGTGAATGTAAATTAGATATTTTCAGAGTACATTTATTTATTAGTTGTTTATGAAACATGTTTTAGATTTGACGAAATTTTATAAAAATTTACGCAACATTATTTAAAATATTTTTACACGTTTCACAATTTTCACAAAAACTTTACAGCTGTAACAGAATCAAAAGCCAAAACAGCCACTTTTTTTGAGTTGTCTAATTTTCACAAAGTCTCTTGGCCCAATACTTTTTGAGTTGTCTAATTTTCACAAAGTCTCTTGGCCCAATACTTTTTGAGTTGTCTAATTTTCACAAAGTCTCTTGGCCCAATACTTTTTGAGTTGTCTAATTTTCACAAAGTCTCTTGGCCCAATACTTTTTGAGTTGTCTAATTTTCACAAAGTCTCTTGGCCCAATACTTTTTTAGTTGTCTAATTTTCACAAAGTCTCTTGGCCCAATACTGTGTGACAAATATTCACTTTTACTGTCTAAACATGATACTATCCTAATATTTTTTTTTTTTGTTACACCAAATTTCCGCATGCAATTACTGATGAAGTGTGCATAGTGACAAGCAAGATAAAACTAACAACATTCTCAGCGTTTTAGTAGTTCATTATAGAGACTATGAATCGAACCAGAATTTCTCGTTTTATGAAGAAGTGATGATAAGTATGGACTTGAGAGAAAGAGGGATCAATAAAGAGCTGCCAGGGATAGATTAGCTTGGAAGTCAATTTCTAAAAGCCGTCTAACACATGCCAGCATTTAAAACGAACGTTAAATGGATGATGAAAATGAATGAATTTGCATCAAACTTATTTCTTTCAAAGATCGAGAGCGGGAAGAAAATCAAATCAATTTCGACTTTTGTTTTTACAAAAGTCGAAATTTGTTGGATGAAAACGACTGATAATTAAACAAAGAAAGACTCATAAAAGTTCTTTAATCTGTTTTATCTTTTTTTTTTTTTTTTTCCCCCATTGTATGGCTGTCATCTTGGAACAAGTTAAAGTTTATTATTGCATTTTGCAGAAACTTGAAGTGCGAAGACAAGAGGAAGAACGACAACGCCTTGAAGAAGAACGGATCCGGGCTGAAGAAATGCAGAAACAAGAAGAATTACAGCGACAGGAAGATCTGAGGCGTCAAGAAGAATTACGCCGCCAGGAAGAATTGCGCCACCAAGAGGAATTACTTCGCCAGGAAGAATTGCGACAACAGGAAGAGTTACGAAGACAAGAAGAATTACGAAGGCAAGAATTACGGAGACAAGAAGAACTGAGAAAACAAGAAGAATTACAGAGAAAGCAGGAGGAACAGAGACGGCAGGAAGAGTTAAGGCGGCAAGAAGAATTAAGAGTTGAGGCTTTAAAACGACAACAACAGGAAGCGGAAAAACAGCGGCAGTTGGAGCATCAGAGACAAAAGGTACCATCTTCTCTATCCATGCATGTAAAGACCTATCTGATCGACAATCGAATTACATTTTCTTTTTTTCCGATGCCTTCAAACAAAATTTGTTTATTTTCAATGTTTCTGGGGGATTTTAACTTGTTTGTTTTCTTCTTGCATTCTATCAGCAAGAGGATACTGAGCGACAGTTGGAATTGAAACGGCAACAAGAGTTGCAACAAAGATTGGAGTCAGAAAAACAAGAACAATTACGCAAGCAAGAACAGCAGCAGCAGCGGAAACAGCAAGAACAGCAGCGGAAACAGCAGCAGGAGCAAGAAGCCCGTCAACAGCAGCAGCAAGAAGCGTTGCGTAAAGTCAAACAACAACAGAAAGAACAATTGGCAAAAATACAAGTAAATTTGATTTCTTACCTTTTGATATGGGGAAATTTTTGTTTGTTGTGAATCTGGAGAAGGTCCTTCTATGTTGCTGTTAGGGTTTTGAGTTTTTGTTTTGCTTTTGTTAGATAGTGAGATACGTCACAAGAGAGCTAGTATACTATATATATATATATATATATATATATATATATAGTAAGCAATATATATTTAGTAAGCAATATATATTTTCATTGCTTACTACCTAGCTCTACTTACGTATCGAGCACTGTTGAAGTAAATACTGAAAACTGATACATAAA
Source organism: Sepiola atlantica (assembly GCA_963556195.1). Lineage (NCBI taxonomy): Eukaryota > Metazoa > Mollusca > Cephalopoda > Sepiida > Sepiolidae > Sepiola > Sepiola atlantica. Next base: position 204,199,137 of record OY744522.1, read on the forward strand.
AAATTATATCTCCTTATAATATTTTATGTGGATACATGAAGTACTAATATATATATATATATATATATATATATATATGGTTCCCCTACATGTGAGTTTGCTCTTTTCTTTGTTTTTTGTTTGGTTTCACCCAAAAAGGAACCACTGTATAATGTAGGGTTTTTTCAAGACACTTTAATCCAATAACTCTTTACTCTTTGTGAATTTTTTCTGATGATTCTGTCGTGTTACAGAGATGCTATTGACATAAAAATATTGTTTGGCTCACGACAAATGACACGGACCGTAAAAAATATATCTCACAGAAATGTTATGTTTTTTGGAAATGTGAAAAAATAAAACTAATAAAATAAAAACATGGTTATTGGAATATGAAATGCACCTGACTTATCTGTATTTGTCCAGATTTTCCCAGGTGGATGGCTTAGATAAAAAATAATTCAAAATATTTTAAGTCACATCCAATTTCATGATACATGCACTTCCATTTCTTAACCATGGAAAAGATAAAAACATGTAAATTATAGGTGTTACTATAATTTTTTATTTTAATATTTCGATCGTTCCTCTGTTTATTATCAAAAATGTATTTTTTGATAAAAATTGAATGAAAGCAAAACTTTTAAGAAAAACTGAACATTTTCAACTTTGTAAAACGCTCATTTCTTCATCGTAACGTACAAGTCCGTTCATGTGAAATCGTTCTCCTGAAAATGGCAAAGACAACCTTTACTTTTTGTTAATACCAACGTACGCGCATCCATTTTTTTTTGTTATTACTGTTGCGTACAAATAATCCCTTCAACCAACAAACACTTAATTCAAAACGAGATTGTCTGTGAAAAAAATTTGTCCATATTAAAAACACTTACATCAGATTTGTGCGTTGTTTTAAAATCCATTTTTTGTTTGCGTGCACTTATGGATGGGAATTTGGAGTTTATAAAAATGTATTTGATGTTATCTTGTGTATATTCTGTTCGGTTGAAATGTTTTGGCTATTTTGGAGTAGCGTATTTTTGTCTGATACTAAGTTTGTGGTTATTAAATCTAAGTCTAAAAGCTCATGTTGTCTCTCCTATGGATCTGCTATTTGGACATTTTCTGCAAAAGATGTAATGTATTACATTGGGGCTATATATATATATATATATATATATTTCTTGGTTTCATTTGGTAGAAAAAATCCAATAGTGCTCGATTATTTAATATTTATTAATAATTTCTTTGATTTTTTTTTTTATTTTATTGCGGGTTCTTTCTGAGAGAAGGTTGTCAAAATGCAAAATATGTCCAGATAGGCAAGAGTCGAGTGACAAAATATAAAGTGAGGAAAAGGCTAAGAATGGAAAGACAAGAAATTCACCGTTAAAAGTTTGTGGAAACTGCGTCAAATGTGGTCAAAATATTGTACATCCAAGAGGAATTAATCCAATAGAATGATATGTGGTTCTGCCGTCTATCTGGACATATTTTGCATTTTGACAAACTTCTCTCACACTTACATCCACTTTCTATTATCTTATATTTTTGAAGTTTGGCTACTTTCCTGCCAACTTATCTATCAGATGATAAGATTCTAATCTTTGGAAAATCTGGCTTAAGGAAAGAAAAAATAAACATGCTTCTATTGAATACACCTTGCACTGAACAACTCAAGATGAAATGGATTTCTCATTCTTACATTTGTTATTTTTACATATATATATATATATATATATATATATATATATATATATGTATATATGAAGAAGAATGGAAAGGAATTAGAGAAGCAAAACACTTACATCAGATTTGTGCGTTGTTTTAAAATCCATTTTTTGTTTGCGTGCACTCATGGATGGGAGTTTGGGGTTTATAAAAATGTATTTGATGTTATGTATATTCTGTTCAGTTGAAATGTTTTGGCTATTTTGGAGTAGCGTATTTTTGTCTGATACTAAGTTTGTGGTTATTAAATCTAAGTCTAAAAGCTCATGTTGTCTCTCCTATGGATCTGCTATTTGGACATTTTCTGCAAAAGATGTAATGTATTACATTGGGGCTATATATATATATATATATATATATATATATATATATATATATATATATATATATATATTTCTTGGTTTCATTTGGTAGAAAAAATCCAATAGTGCTCGATTATTTAATATTTATTAATAATTTCTTTGATTTTTTTTTTTGATTTTATTGCGGGTTCTTTCTGAGAGAAGGTTGTCAAAATGCAAAATATGTCCAGATAGGCAAGAGTCGAGTGACAAAATATAAAGTGAGGAAACGGTTAAGAATGGAAAGACAAGAAATTCACCGTTAAAAGTTTGTGGAAACTGCGTCAAATGTGGTCAAAATATTGTACATCCAAGAGGAATTAATCCAATAGAATGATATGTGGTTCTGCCGTCTATCTGGACATATTTTGCACTTACATCACACTTACATCCACTTTCTATTATCTTATATTTTTGAAGTTTGGCTACTTTCCTGCCAACTTATCTATCAGATGATAAGATTCTAATCTTTGGAAAATCTGGCTTAAGGAAAGAAAAATAAACATGCTTCTATTGAATACACCTTGCACTGAACAACTCAAGATGAAATGGATTTCTCATTCTTACATTTGTTATTTTTACATATATATATATGTATATATGAAGAAGAATGGAAAGGAATTAGAGAAGCAAAAGCCAAATCAAAATTCAATTCAATTGCTCAGAGCACGGTATATTCCGCAAAAAGGCAATTTATTCAAGTTAAATTTTCCTTAAGCCAGGCTTTTCAAAGATCAAAATCTTATCAGAGGAAGTCACTGGGATAGATAAGTTGGCAAAGGCCAAGATTTAAAATTTGAAAAAATAAAATAAAAGTTGTAGGGAAGGAAACGCAGGGCAAAACTCTGCTCGAATGCAAGCAAATGTCCGATTATTCACTTGATTATTTATCAGACAAAACAGAAACGAAACGATACAACAACTTCCCAACTGGACATTTGGAATAAATGACTTCCGATCATTCATTAAACACGCATAATTTTTTTTACCAACCAACATTTGTTGTCTTTTAAAAAACAATGTCGTTTTGCCCATTATCTTCCATTCTCTCTCTTTCTTTCTCTCTTTCTTTCTTTCTTTCTCTCTCTTTCTTTCTCTCTTTCTTTCTCTTTCTTTCTCTCTCAAATGTGACTTCAACCCTTTCCTCTCTTTTCAGCTTCCTGCTGGTGCCAATTGGGCCAAGACCAATTCTACTGCTGCCCACGCTGTGTCACTTGCTGAAATCCAACAGGAAGAAGAGGTATTAAAAGACATTTCTTTTCTTTTTTTTTTTTGTACCATTTTGAAAAAGACGACATTTTATCGTCTCTAGCCGAAATTTTTTGCGGTATACCCCCCCCCCCTCTTTCTCAAAACAGTAGTTCTGATTGTATTTCGTTTGTTACCATCTTACTTGAAGAAACTTCATTTAAGAATAAAATGCATTTTAAAGACCCCCCAAAAACAATGCGATAGAAAAATAATTCATCGCCATTCATTTACTGAATGGATTCTTGAGTCTAGTTAGACATTCTTAAAGTTAAAAACATAATTAAATCTTTCATTTTTCTTAATCACAAACCATTACACTATGATTTTCTTCTGCATTTATCCAGAACTGTGGGTTCATACTGGATTTCTCCCTCCATCACAGTCAAATGTTTGGTCAGGACGAAATTCAGCAATCCTGAAATCTTGGTGTAGGGTATACAACCCCTTTTGTCTTAGACCTGAACATTTTTGGTCCCCCGATTTATAAAATCGGGGGACCTATATTTTGAGGCATTTCCGTCCGTCCGTCCGAATTTTTCTCCGCAACCATCCATTGAATTTCTCTGAAATTTTGCATGAAGTTGTAACTTTGGTCAGGTTAGAAAGTGACATTCTCCAATTTTTGAAAAAAAATCTGGTTAGCCCCCCAGGGGGTCAAAAAGCCCTGAAATTGCAAAAAAATGATATTTTTTGCCCCATAACTTTTCATCCATCCATTTAATTTCTCTGAAACTTGGCCAAAATGTGGAAGCAATTGTTCCTAATAGAAAATAAGTATCACTGACCTTGGAAAAAATCTGGTTCACGCCCCCAGGGGGTCAAAAGCCCCCAAAATGGCAAAAAATGACTCTTTTCTCCCATAACGTTTGATCCATCTATTCAATTATTCTGAAACTTGGCCAAAATGTAGAGGCAATTATTCTGGATATAAAATGAGCATCCTTGAACTCAGAAAAAGTCTGGTTCGCACCCCCAGGGGTCAAAAATGCCTCAAATTTATTGCATTTTACACTCACCACATCGAGTCACATACAGAGGGGGAGCACGCACGCGTGGCTTGTTCTAGAGGCCTTTATCTTGAATCTAATTTTAGCAATGGTGGTGTCGTTTGCACGCAGTACATGTCCGTACCAGTGTAGACGATTTTCTTCAGTTTTTTTCTGAGATTAGTGTAACGTACTATAAAATTAACAACATCAACATTTAGGACATAATCGAGTTTGGTCAGACGCGAAATTCAACGCAACATCTTCATGAGCGACGGCCTTTTTTCTTCCAAGTCGATGACCGGCACTCTGAGCCATACAAAGCAAAAAATCGTACTACACTTCGGTAGAACTTGGACTTGAGACAATCACTGACCCGTGGATCAGAGAGGACTGCAGTTTCACCATTTCAGCCATGCAGCATTGATTTGAGCGGTGATTTCACCACGGATACTGCAGTTACTGCTCAGTCAAACCTAGATCTTTGAGACCACTCGTTATATGAAGATCCTGACCATCAACTACAAATTATTACAGATGAAAGATTTATTTCAAATAGGATGATGGTTTTCTCTTGATTTTTCTTATTGGACTTTTGTTTTTTTTATCTTTCCAGTGCCGACGTAAGGCTGAAGCCCAACAATTACTTCTCCAGCAGCAGCAGCAGCAACAGCAGCAACTTCTTTTGCAGCAGCAGCAACAACAGCAGCAACAACAACAACAACAGCAGCAGCAACAGCAGGCTACCAATTCATGTGCGCAGCAGGCCAAGATATGGGCCAACAATAAGTATGTGCAATTGTTTTTGTTTTCTGTCCTAATTCAGTCATGCGCAATCCCAAAATGGTTTGTTTTAATTGCTCTCTAAAACATTCGACTGAAGTTGCAATGTGACCCTTCTCGGCAGATGGCGATAAGTGTGTCTTTTGTGAGAGTGAGATAATAAAAGGAAGTTGTTGTCGATTCTGAGTAAACAAGAGACGTCTAATTCTGTGTTTAATTTAAAATGGTTTTATACTAAAATGTTATGCTTTATTAGAGGCATTTATATATTTTTTCGAAAGCTATATCGATGTATATTTTGACAATAAAACCCAGTTACAAGATTTTAGGTGGTTATTTTTATATGTAGTTAATATTATTGTATTATTTTTTCTTTTGAACTATATTTCAGAGCAACACACCTTTATCAAGTGATTGAGGACCAGCTTCTTTTTTTTTCTTAATTTCTCCGTATTTTTGGATATCTGGTCTGACATATGGTAACAATTCTGCGTTTTCGAAACATGCCAGACAAGATATCTAGAAACAATCAATACGGAGATATGAAGACAAAAAAAAAAAACAACCCTGTCCTCAATTACATGCTAAAGGGCTGTTAAATATTGTTTAAAAGAAGAAAGAAAAAAAAAAGTAAATCTTTACACTATTTGACTTAGCTCCAGGAAAGATAACTATCTTTTCCTTCTCTTTGATCTTCATAGCAACTTTTCCATTTCAGTAAAACTATTTCTCCCCAAAAATGACAAAGGTGAAAAAAAGAAAGATTTTGTGTATTTTTTTATTCTAACACTGCCTTTCCTTTTTCTTTTGGTTTACAGGCATTAGAAAAATGACAGGCGTTAGAAAAATGACTTTCTTCCAACCCAAGCTACATACTTTCAGTTAATCTCTGATGAAATTTCTTTTATGATATTCGGATTCGATCTGAACATATATCACCTTCCTGTTTAAATATTTGTCTGTTTTGAATTCATTAATTAAAAAAAAAAAATCTTTTAATAAATAAAAAGAAAAAAGCCTTTCATCAATTTCAGTGATTCAGAATGATTAAAATTGTTTTGGAAAACGTAAATTTGTATGAACTGGCATGGTTCTCTTGTTGGCGTTGGTTCCTCAATTCTTTGTAGAATTAGGTTCTTACAGAAGGAACTGTGTGAAGGTCCAACATCCATCGTGAAGGTAGTGCTATAGAATACTTTAAAATTAATTCCTACTCCAAGATTTTCTTTGAAAGGATGAGGATCCAGTTGCCTGATGGCGGCTTTTCCAAAAAATATGCAAGTTATTTTAATCCTTTTTATTGTCATTTTGTTAAATTCCTGATTTTTACTTTAAAGATAAAAAATTGATTGATCTGTAAAAAAAATCTTTTCCTTGATTCCCTTTTGCAACATAAAAAAAAATCATTTTTGAACTGTGATCCGGGTATATTTTGATTGGATTTTATTTACTGAAATGACGGATAATTTTTGTTTCTTCTGCGTTTCTGAAGAATCTGCATTGGATTTTTCATCCAAATTTGTTTGATTGCAACTCGAGTTGCTTCATCTGTCGGTAGAACTCCAACGAAATTTGATATAGAGAACTTGGTATTTTCAACTGGCCATCCATTATATACGGAGTCGGCTCAATGTCAATTAATTTTGGTGATCTTCCGCGAAGTGTTGTGTCAACATGGTTATGGCTGAATAGAACTGCAGACTAATCTTGATGCGTGTAAATGTATTGATGCGTGTAAATGTATTGATGCGTGTAAATGTATTGATGCGTGTAAATTTCTGCTACAAATTGGATCTAGAGTGTGCCACGATTTCAGCCTTGTGTTACACTATTATTAAACAGGGATATTGGAACAAGAAGAGTCTGCTCTTACATATATTGAATGAGGATGAGGCTGACTTGGCATCTCTCAATCTTCAGAGTATTTATTTACTTCTCGCCAGGAGTTAGGCACAAGGCCAGTTTTTATCTTATTCCCACAAGTAAGATTTGACCCAAGGTCGGGTCGGGAAAGTGGGGTTTGAAAAGGCAGCGCCCGAGAGGTGAGCACTCTGGCCATTAAAAATTGCCTGGGCAGCCCCGTCGGCATTCCTCGGTAGGGGCGCCTCAGGCAGTAAGCAATAAACTTACTCCTCCCCAAAGAGGGGAGGCAAAGCCTGGGAGGGTGGACCTCCTAGAACTGCACAGGACAGACCCATAGACCGGCGTAAATCAAGCCCCGAAGGACAAGACAATACCAGTCTATGGGGTGCAGTATCCATCGAACAGATACTACACTTTGATCTTAGCCAAAAGGCCAAGCGTCTTCACAGAGTAGAGCAGAAATGACAAAGCGCTGATGCAATGAAACAATTAACAATTAACAGCTGATTTTTCAGGTTGCATCTAGGATTTATTTCTGTGTGTTACTATTGGTAGCCTCTCATTATACACTTTTGCTGTCAGAGCTCGACCACCACCTGAGCTGTGTATCGTCGTTGGTACACAGCGACTATTAGGCGTAACTTATGACGATTTTTTTTTTTCACTCACTTTTAGGGTAACTGTGTCGAAATCGGCTGCAAAATCGTTGCTTGAAATCCAACAGGAACAAGCCAAACAATTGGAAGAGGAGAAGAAAAAGAAAAAAACTAACAACACCCAACCTCAACAACCAGCACCGAAAGTGAGGAGACATTTAACTGCCTCTCTTCTTCTACCCGCCACCTTTTTCTTTCTCTCCTTTTTTTCTTCCTCTTTCTCCACTGCTATCTTTCCCGCCTGTTCTCTTTCCTTTTACCTCCCCCCCCCCCCCCGCTCTCTTTCCTACCCCCCTATTATATCCTATCTTTATCTTTGCCCTCTTGTGTACAATTTTTTTTAATTCCAGCCTAAGTTTAGATTTTGACTTGAATTTCAAAAACTAAATTACAAATCTTTTGAGATTTCTTTTAGAAAATCTAATTTATTTCTGCCATTTTCATTTTTTTTCTTTTTGATAATTAAGCCGGTTTGTTTTTTCTTCTGCCTCTTTTGCTTTCAAATTTAAACGATTTTCAAAAGATGTTCCCCCCTCTCCTCTTCCCTATTATTTTTGTTTGAATGAAATAAAAAAGATTTGCGTATTTGATTGTGGCATATAAATGTTGATTTCAGGTCTCTATGCCATTGTCGACTGCCGCGTGGGGTCGTACTTCTCCTGTGTTATCGACCTCTCCGACCTCCGGCTGGAGCTGTGAGTCATCTCCCTGGCAAGTCCAGGCAAACAGCAAGTCAAATGCCAGTTCAACGTGGGAAGTTCAGAAGAATAATAAAAAGCCGCCAGCCTCTTCTCCTACAAAGAACAGCACCGCAACGCTGTAAGGATTGTTTTTTGTTGTTGTTTTTTTTTTCTTTTTCTTTTCTTTTTTCTTTTTTTTTCGTTTTGTTTTCTATTTTTGTTTTTCTTTGTTTTGCTTTCAAAATTTAAAGATTTTTTACTGGTTTGTGTAAAAGTTAATTTTTCAGTTTTTAAATACAAAATATCTGCTTTTAACGGGTATGAAAATCCACAAGCGCGATTAACAGACAGAGCCTCTTCTACAGATACTTGGACAAATAATCTATACATAAAGTTGTTGCTGTTTGTTCGTTCACAAACTCTTGTTTTAGAGAATATAGATTCTGAAACTGCTTGGATAATTATTTTTTATTTTGATTAAAAGAGTACAATCTTATTGTGGGGCTGTCTTTTTGCTTCACATCCATAAAAAGACAAGTTTTACTTTATTTCATTTTATTCATAACATAAAAATCATCGAATCAAAAAAAAAATGTTAATAAGGGGTTCAGAGTTTTGAGCAGGAGTAAACAAGGGTCCTCATTTATTCTCGTGAAACGCTGGTTGTGCTTTGAGAGTATTAAAGACTGAATTTACAAAAATGTATTTCAATTAATGTCACTTTACTTAAACCCACTCAATCAACTCAGAAAACATCCGTTGCCCCCCCCCCCCTCGTTAAAAAAACATTATTATAAAATGAGAGAAAAGGGTCATCGCTGCTTGGCGTGTCGAGTTCGAGTTCTGTCAGGACTACTACATCACTTTCAATAATATGCTTCCTTCAACTATGGATTAAATAGTAGGGTAGACTAGAGTCTCAAGCAATGCGTCTAGGAGAAGGAAAACTGAAATAACACGACAGTCTTTCTCTGCTTATCCCGGTATTGTTTTCAGTCATCATGACCTCAAGAAATGCTGGTTGAGGAAATGTGTGGTTGACTATTGCGCAACCCTTGTTTCACTCTGGAACTCTCGTGAAGACACTCTTATTGGCCTATTGATTGTATCTCCATTTATGGTGGTATTGGTTCCATATTCAAGAGATTAAAATTTTATTTCAAAATAGAGAAAATCTAGAAAAAAAAAGAAAAAAAGTTTTTTGTTTTTTTTTAATACTGTTTTGGGAAGTATCCCTCCCCATTTATTTTTTGTCATTTCAGTCATCCTTGTGGATCTTTGTATCCGTTCTTTTTTAAACGAGATATTTTGTATTAAAAAAACTGAAAAAATTTCGAACGATCCTCTACAAACTGAAATAAATTTTGCATAATGCAATTTCGGTTGAGTAGCATCACTGACACCGATTGGTATTTTTGTTCACTTAAAAGATTTTGCAAAAATCATTAAATTTTATTTTGTCCTTCAATTACTATTATTTTATTGAAATAATTTGATAAATATTCTTTAAAAAAAAGTTTAAACAATAAATTAATGTGATTAAATTTATTTTGAATAACTAATTTTTGAATATTTCTTGATGTGTCTAAAATAGGCAAAAATTTACAAAGGAAATCTAGATAGGTTGAAAAACATTTTCAGGTTTAATAAAATTAAGCGTCAACATATTTGTTCCAATTAATAAGAGAATTGATTTCTATAAAGATTTAATTGACTATATTTATTAGTAATGAGTAAGTTGCTTGAGTCTGATAGATAAAGAAGTTGTCAATCACCTCAGTAGAAACAGCTTACTCAGTGACAAGCAATATGGATTTCATCCTGCAATATCAACAGCTGATGTACTGACGGTAATATCAAGATCAGTGAATCTATAGACGGGGAGGCTTTACTTCGAGAACAATAGCTCTTGACATATCAAAAGCTTTTGATAGGGTTTGGCATAAAGATCTACTTCAAAAGCTTCCTAGCTATGGAATATCTGGAAATATCCTCTCAACCATCAAATCCTTTCTCTCTGATAAGTTTATAAAAATAGTCGTTGATGGGCTGAAGTCTGAAGCACATAGTATCAATGTTGGTGTGACTCACGGATCCATTCTGGGTCCAACCCTCTTCCTGATCTTCATCAATGATCTCCCTAAATACATTCTAAAATCATTCGTCGACATTCATGCAGATGACACAACCATCTATGGCAACACTTCGAAGAGCATTAATGATCAAGATCTTTCTGATTCTCTCTCTTCCGACCTAGAGCACGTCTAAAACCAAGCTTCCCTCTTTTTACCCCTCACGCTTAAATCCTCACTTTGCCCCAATTGCAATGAATGGCTCTTCCCTTTAGGAAGCCCCCTGCTTTGATAAGCTTCTGGGACTGACCTTCACTTCAGACTTTAAAAGGAAGACTTACATCAAATCCGTTGCTAAGGTCCAGAAAGTATCACACGCCTGACGCAATCCTCTACCTGTATAAGAGTCAAATACGCCCTAAGATGTAGTACCGTTGCCACATCTGGGGAGGTGCCGCTCAAAGCAACCTTTTCTGCATTGACAGAGTACAAAACCGACTTCGAAATCCAGTGGGGATATCTTCTTTTCTTCTCTGCAGCCACTTTCTCACAGAGCAGATGTTGCTAGTCTTTCTCTGCTCTATCGTTGATTTCATGGTAGGATTCACAACAAAAACTTGTCTAGCTACAACCACTGTCAATAATTTCCCTTTCTTCCTCTGTGTACCTAAAACTAAACGGAACTTCCATGAGCAAAGTTTCTTTCCTTAAACTACCCGTCTGTGGAACACAATATCACGGGGCTGTTTCCTAACTGACTACAACATAGTCGTTTTAAAGTCCAATGTAAACAAATTCTTAAATAATCAAATTCTGACTAATTTCAACCATCGTCATCAGTGTTGTCTTCTCATCCACATCACAAACTAATTAAGCCTTAGCCTCGAGTGGCCTTTGGGCCTTGATAAGTGTTGACTCTTTAGTAAAAAAAAAATGTATTTTGTACTCCTTAAAGTTAAACTTTAACTAAAATTATTGAATTTCACTGCAAGCAATTTCTATTTTGGCTCTTTTTAAAAAGAAAATGATTTTAAGGATTAGAGAAAATCTTTTAAAGTTTTGATTTTAGAAAAGTGTCATGAAATCTGAAATTTTCCTTTCAGTTTTTTAATTTGAATCTTTTTTTTATTTTTTTACAGTGATACCAACAGTTTTCCCAGTCTGACTGCGACAACATCTCAAAACACAAAAACCAAATCATCCAAAAACAAACATAATGCGGTAAAAAAACTATTTCTTTTTTTTCTTTTTCTGATGCGTAAAATTATTAAAAAATTAAGTTTTTGTCTTTGCGACATTTTCCCCAAAAAACTAATTTTTTTTCTGACACGTAAAATTATTAAAAAATGAAGTTTTTGTCCTTGTGACATTTCCCCCCCAAATAAGTGTTTCTTTTTGTTGTTTTTCAGGATGGTGTGCTAAAATTGTTTCAGTCATCCAATTCCAATGATGATTTTATCCATTGGTCCGAATCTCTGCTTAAGAACCTCAAAGTTAACCTTGATGGTAAGTTGGAAACATATTTTCGTTCGATAAGATATTGTCTTTTTCTAGCCTCCCCCCCCCCCTCACCTCACACACCCACCAACAAAATTTTGTTCTGTCGGTGGGGCCACGAATTTGGTGATGCAGAGAGGTAACCCTCGCTGAAAATGGGGCAACCCATGATGCCTTAGGACAGATTCAGTATGTGGTCTAGTGACTTGCAACAATCAACTTCGGCCCTTACTTGATTAATCAAAGAATTATTTCCTGTTTATTTCTTGGACCAAACATTAATGTTTTAAACTTTTATTATGCACAAAAAACTTTAAACATTCCTTTTACACAAAAAGCTAATTTTAATGGAATTTAACGAATTAAAAGGCAAAAATGAGGTGAAAACACATCAGTCGATACTTTCAATATGAAGAAAAAATGGTATTGCAAAATTCACCCCCACGCACACAAAAATGAGATTCTACATTTTCAGGGAATTATGTGTGAACATCCTTAAAAACTTGAAGAAGAAAAAAACAAACACTATAGAATTTAAAGTGGGTGATCAGTTTTACATGAATTTAACGTAAAATGATCCCCCATTCCCAGGTTATTCTAGCAGTTTAGGGCAGTTTACTATTTTTTTGTTTTTAGACTATTATGTGTGGTTTTGGAAGGATTTTTGGTTGCGGGGCCTTTCCACTCGGACTTTAGAGTAGTGGTAGCGATGTAGGCGATTTTGTTACGCACTAACCAATCGGCTTTCAGATTTCATCTGTCCCCTTAAGAACCAATCACCTTTCAGATTTCATCTGTCCCCTTAAGAACCAATCAGCTTTCAGATTTCATCTGTCCCCTTAAGAACCAATCAGCTTTCAGATTTCATCCGTCCCCTTAAAAACCAATCAGCTTTCAAATTTCATCTGTCCCCTTAAGAACTGCTTCATTCCCTTTGGGAATTACGGTCGGTCAGCAGAGAGATTCCTGAAAGCAACGAGGAAAGACGTCTCCCTTTTCTGTCCTGTCCACTGGACGCTCAAGCATTGATATCTTCGGCTGAAAAAAACTGCTGACAGACTTTCGACAGCCCAAAGAACTTTCTACTTTTTCTTTCTTCACTTGGACACTGTCCAACTTTCTTCCACCTATACCAAACGGTGTAGGTAATTGGATAAACCCTTTCATTTTTGTTATAAAAAAAGTTTTTTCTTTTTGTGCAACGATTTTCGTTACTCACAAATAATATATAGGAGTTGGTCTCAACACCCACTGATAAGAACCAGCTCTCATAGGTTTAAGGAAAGTTTTTTTAGGATGCGCCGTACCAGTCAGACTTGAGATTAATGGTAGGGTAAGTAAAAAAAAATTTCTCGCTAACTTTTTCGCCCCTCTCCAATGAAAACCCTATTCCATAGCAACATTTTTTGTTAAGTGCTCTAAAAAGCTAGAATGACCTGGAATTTCGGGATCATTCTATGTTAAATTTCATATGCGCTTGTCAGTTTGAGATGGATGGGAAGGGGGGGGAGGGGGTGTATGTTGATTTCAGACTTTTTTGCCATTGGGCAGCACATCCTTTTTTTTTTTTTTTTTTTTATTAAAATTGTTTAGAATTACAGGAAAAATTGGAATTCAAATCCAAATATTCTTCGGTCCTGGGTATGACCTTAAAAGACATCCAGTGGTGAGACTCCTTTTTGGAGCTTTGGGAAATGTGGAGCTGCCCCTTAGTTGCAATTGCTCCCAGGTCCACTCTGGCCCGGAGTGGTAGTACCTGTAAGGGCCCCATCTATGGGTTAAATAGAACCTGCTGATGCTACGAGTTCAGGCTGTCTATTACTGACTTTCCTGATTCAAAACATACCAAACATTGATGTTTTTTTGTTTTTCCTTTCTCTTTGCAAAACTTAAATCATGTTCTGCAAAGCATAAATAAAAAACTACAACCCCTCTCCCCAAAATGGGGCTACCTGTTGGCCGTGGGTGGCGACCCGTTTCGTCTTAGGACGGGATCCTGGTGGCTGAACGGTCTGTGTGGCCTGGTTGCATAAATGGTCACGTGACTTGCAACACTCTGCTTTGGCCCTTACTTCGGCTAGACGGGAGGTCGGAGAGGCCCGATCCGATCAATCGGCTAGTCATGTCAAGCTCTAACTCTTACACCCGCAAATGTCATCCATACTATCAAAAACCAAGATGAAGAGACATTACACTACATTACCTTTTTCTTAAATACAAGTAAACACGTATGAGTTAAAAAGCGATGGCAAGGGTCAATCAATTTTTTTTTCAAGTAATATCACATTTCAGTTACTCTTCTAATGTTTTGAAAAAACTGGGAAACAAAACAAGGAAAAATCTGTAAATGACGATAAAAACAAAAAAAGGATTGCGTATACCTCTTTTGTACCCTTGGGATGAAAGGGCGAATGGGTTTCCCCCCTAACATCTCCCACTTTAGGGCTCCGAGGAGGGTGAGGAACAAAAGAGATGAATAAAAACCCACATATTCCATGGATAACACAATAAAAAAACCCAGAAACACTAAAAGAAACTATTCTGAAATAGCTGACAACTCCAGCTCAGATAGCGAGTGGGAAGCTAATCTAGAAAAAAACAGAATTGAATTAACTAATAGAATAAACTTTCCAAAATTTCTAGTAATAGAAACCCTCGAGGGAAAAACAATAAGTGAATTATCTCCTTTTCTAATTGAAAATATTCTATCACCAAATAATCCAAAATCAATTAAATGAAAAATGAAAAATGGAAACCTACTTGTAGAAGTAGAGAACTTTAAAAATGCTCAAAATCTTTTGGGAATGAGAAACTTTCATAACTATAAATGCAAAGTATACACACATGATAAACTCAACACTTCTAAAGGTGTCGTAAGGAGTCATGAGCTAACCTTGGCAACTACTGAAGAAATCAAAACGATCCATACCCACCAATACCTATATACTTACTTTCGACACCCCTATCATACCAAAAGACATCAAGATAGGATATTTGATTGAGAAAGTAGATCCATATATACCAACCCCTCTTGAGATGCTTCAAGTGCCAAAAATTTGGTCACCACAGGGAAACCTGCAGAGGTCACAAAGTTTGTGGGAAATGTGGTGAAAACGAACCCAATCACGCAGAGGAAGAATGCTCAAATGAAACCAAATGTTCAAATTGCCATGAAAATCATCCTGCATACTCAAAAAAAATGTAAAATCTTTAAATTTCAAAGAGAAATTATAGAAATAAAATATAACAAAAACATATCCTTCCCAGAGGCAAGAAAAATTGTAGAATCCCATCAAAAAGCAAATACATATGCATAAATCAGTCAAAAATCAAATCAAACTAACCAAACAAATAACCAAGACTTATACAAACTAATTACTGAACTTAAAGACTTAATTCAAACTTTAATAACAATACAAAAAGAAAATAACAAAGACCAAACAATAACTAAAATCAAAACAACAAAAATCAGGAACAAATCCCTAAAAGTAAACCAAAATCGAACCAACAGAATAATAATATAGACAAAGTTACTTCCCAAACAACCCCTGAGCTAACGAAATCTACAAAAGGAAAAATTCCCCCAAATGAAGCTGAATCCTCTACTAAACATAAATCACAACGAACAACAGTGATAACAAGTAACAGATTCCAATCTCTTGAAGTGATGGAAGTTGAAAATATCATTCCCGAAATAAATAAAGAAACCAATATTAAACCAAAAACAATAAATGATGAACCCAAACAAACATCACAAACAAGGTCAAAACCTACACCTGAACCAAAAACACCAGATCCAGATCTGGACCTGGATCAAAAGAGAGAGGAAGATCATCTAACTCTCGGTCAGAGGCACGGGGCCGGGCGAAAAACAAGGCTGCATCCCCCTCTGGAATGGAGGTGGAGGAAAGGGAATCGGAAAAAAACAAAATCAAAATCTAAACCATGGGAGATAAAATAATACAATGGAACGTAAGAGGCACTAAAGCCAATTATGAAGAGCTGGTTCTTATGAGAATGTGCCCAGCAGTTGTTTGCCTACAGGAAACATTCCTCAGGCAAGATAGTGCATTTAAAATTAAAAACTATAATGTATATAATTATATAAAAGAAGAAACGGATAGAGCCTCTGGCGGGGCAACTATAATTGTTAAAAATACAGTTCCGCAGAGTCAGGTGCTGCTTGACACAAACATGCAGGCGGTTGCTGTATCAGTAACATTGGATAAGACGATCACAATTGGTTCCCTTTATCTGCCACCAGGTGAAAACATAGTTGAATCCAGGCTGAATGAGTTAATAAGTCAATTACCCAAACCATTAATACTGTTGGGTGACTTTAATAGACACAATGAAATGTGGGCAGTAAAACTACCGATAAAAAAGGCCGAATTGTTGGGAAAATTCTGGATCAAAATGGCCTTTGCCTCTACAATGATAGAACCAGCACGTATCTACACCCAGCAACGGGAACATATTCAGCTCTGGATTTAACTATATGTGATCCAACAATTTTCATGGATTATACATGGAAAGTGCATGAAGAGACATGTGGTAGCGACCACTTTCCAATTATTTTGGAAAGCACACGTCTTAAACTTGAAGACAAGGTACCAAGATGGAATCTGCAGAAAGCAGACTGGAAGAGATTCCAAGAAAAATGCCAAGAAAGACTGACAACTAACACTAATGTCAATCAAACGGATCACGCCATCTACTTTACAGACACTGATAGAAATAGCCGAGGATTGTATACCAAAATCATCTGCAAACCATAAACAAAAACCTTGGTTCAACAAAGAATGCCAAAAAGCTGTCCGGGCACGCCGTTCTGCCCTGAGATGGTTCAAGTCAAATCCTACTCGGGAGAATTTAGACTTGTTTAAAATCAAAAGAGCCAAAGCTCGGTGGACGATTAAAGAGTCCAAGAGAAATTTGTGGCGACAGTATATATCGAAAATCAATTCAAACACCAATTCAAAAACAATATGGACCATGATGCGAAAAATAGCGAGGAAAAATAGTAGTCTGCCAATTAAACACCTATTATCAGGTGGTGTAAAGATCACTGACAAAAAAGACATTTCTAACGCCTTGGCAAACAACTTTTCAAAAATTTCTGGCTCCAAGGGTCAAACTGAGAAGTTCAGAAGAATTAAGAAAGCCGAAGAAAAGAAAATCCTCAATTTCAGTTCAAAAAACACTGAAAGTTATAATCAACCCTTCACGGCATCGGAGCTCAGTGAATCACTTGCTAAAACCCACAATACAGCGGTCGGTCCAGACGATATATGCTACAAGTTTCTCAAAAACTTGCCACAGGTGTCCACCAGATACCTTCTAAACATATATAACGAGGTGTGGATGAGTGGGAAAATCCCAGATCTCTGGAGACAAGCCATGGTAATTCCCATACCCAAGACGGGAAAAAATTCTGATAGGCCTTCAGGTCATTGACCAATTGCCTTAACCAGTTGTCTCTGTAAGGTAATGGAGAGAATGATTAACGACAGATTGACATGGTATCTGGAATCGAACAATCTCATATCAAACCTACAATCCAGTTTCAGAAAGAAAAGAAGTACCACTGACCATTTAATCAAGTTGGAAACCTTTATTAGAGAAGCCTTCATCAAAAAAGAACATCTGATTGCCATCTTCTTTGACATAGAGAAGGCGTACGATACCACCGTGATCTTGGACTAAAAGGCAGAATGGCTCTCTTTATAAACACTTCTTGGAAAACCGAAACTTCCGAGTGAGAGTCGGAACTACACTCTCCAGCGTAAAAGAGCAGGAGAATGGGGTACCCCAAGGAAGTATCCTATCAGTGACACTTTTTAATGTCAAGATGAATAACATCGTTAAAAACCTTGACACTACAGTTAAAGGCTCGCTGTACGTGGACGATTTATAAATTTGCTGCCGGGCAAAACATATGCATCTGGTAGAACATAAGTTACAACTCACATTAAATAAAATCAGCAAATGGACTGAAGAGAACGGCTTCAGATTCTCTGAATCAAAGACGAGGTGTGTCCATTTTTGTAACTTTCACAAAATGCATAATGATCCATGCCTTAAACTGGCTGGCAAGGAGATACAAATGGCAGATGAATATAAATTCCTTGGTCTTATTTTTGACAAAAAGCTGTCGTTTATTCTCCACATAAAGTATCTCCGGCAAAAATGTAATAAGGCAATGAATCTATTGAAAGTGATAACTCACACTGACTTGGGAGCAGACAAAAAACTCCTACTTAAATTGTACCGAACAATTGTAAGGTCGAAACTTGACTATGGAAGTTTCATTTACGGTGCAGCAAGACATTCATATCTAAAAGAATTAGATACTATCCATCACCAGGGACTAAGACTTGCATTGGGGGCATTCCGCACGTCTCCAGTGGAAAGTCTATATATTGAAGCTAATGAAGGTCCTTTGCATATAAGGCGAGAGAAATTGGCACTACAATATGTGACCAAATTATTGTCATGTCCAGCAAATCCTGCCTACGACTGCACATTTTCTTAATATAAGACTCTGTTTGAGAGAAAAATCAGTGTCATCAGACCCTTCAGTTACCGCACCGAGGAGTTAAGAATGAAACTGGAAGTGGACTCAAGTCTCATCCACGAATCCATAATTTCAAAAATTCCACTATGGGAATTAAAACAACCCACCTACATCCTCGATTTAGCAACAGCTTCAAAGAGCCAAACGAATCCCATCATATTTCAAGAAGAATATGAATATATCAAACACGAACATTCTGACTACAAATACATCTATACAGATGGATCTAAAGAATCGAATAGAGTTGGGTGTGCGGCTGTCTTAAATAAGACAGAAATGCAATACCGAATCACTGACAGTGCATCAATTTTCAGCGCAGAAGCTGCAGCCATATACTTGGCTTTAAAAAGGTAGTAACACTGATAGATTTATCATCTTCTCTGACTTCCTATCTGTAATCACAGCAATGAAAAATAAAAATTTACATAACCCATTAATTGTAAAAATCTTAAATAAGATTACTAATCTTTACAATAAAAAGAAATGTAAAATTAAGTTATGCTGGATACCGAGTCATGTCAGCATTCGTGGAAATGAAAGAGCGGATAAAGCCGCAAAAGACTCCTTAAAATTGACACCAACAAATACAAGGATCCCATATACAGATCTTCGGCCTAATATTAAGAAGATCACCAAACAAAAATGGCAGGAATGTTGGGATGGGTGTCAAACCAACAAATTGTATCAGATTTGGCCAACTATAGATGAGTGGCCCCTAGAATCTAGAAAAATAAGGAGAGAAGAGGTTATAATAACCAGACTTCAAATAGGACATACGCAGATCACTCATAAGTACTTATTGGAAGGAGAGGAGTCTCCAATATGCATAGCGTGTCAACAAGCTTACACAGTCAAACACATTAATAGACTGTCAAGATCTGCAGCAAAGCCGTAACAAGTATTTCGACTCCCCAAATTGAAAACACTTGTTTGAAAACATAAATGTAACAAAAATTCTAGACTTCATCAAGGAAGTTGGATTATACAAAAGAATTTAATTGCAAATTCATCTTTTCACCTTTCATTGTCTGTGAAGACAATGTAAAATTGTATTGAGAAACTTTATTCGGCATTATATAACCCATAGTTGGTTGCTATGCCGTAAACCAAACCAAACCAAACCAAACCAAACCAAATATTCTTCTCTTTTTCACAGTTCCAACCTTTGTGGCCTTTCTTCAAGAAGTCGATTCCCAGAAAGAGGTAAAGAAAAATCTTTTCTTTTTTTTTTCTTTCTCAAGTCTTTCATCACCCACCCTTTCGTGGAGATGATTAAGGATCTCTGTGTATTTCTACTCTTGGTCCTAAATCCTATATTATCAGTTTTATACTTCGATAATTTCCAAGTTATAAATATTAAAAAAATATTGTTTTAAAAAAAAAAATCTAACACAAAATCGGATTTCTTGTAAAAGTTTACTCTAGAAGTTGTTTTATCATTGTCTCGGACTTTGTCTGTCCAGGAATTGCAGTTGAAAACGGACGCTACAAATATAGCATAGTGTAACTCTTTGAGGCTGCCACGAGCCAGTGGTCCGTTGTATCTGTTGATGATTTACACGACCTTTATTCCCCCACTCCCACGTTTTGTTATTTGATCTAGGAAAAGCTTAAATTGGCTGCCAGCTACAAACAACTAATCAAAATGAAAACGTATCAACACGTCGATCCATTTATGTATGGAACATCGGTAAATTGTATATGAAACTAAACTTTCTTAGGACACTGCATGCATGGAAAATTCTCTTCTTTTTCACTTCTTGGTGTGATGAGATGGATATGGGGCCCAAACCCAAGGCAGCATGACTTCAATTAACATTGGAGGGTTTCCTGGTGAAATGCAAATATCTCCGACTTAAATGGAAATTGGTTCCAACTGGAAGAGTGGAGATCGACCGGAGGAGAGGGAGGCCGAGTCACTTCTCCGCTCCCAGGGGATACACCTCTAGCAATCTGATTCGTCAATTCCTTTCTTATTAGCTTCTTACCATTTTGGATTTGATGCAGCCGCCATCGATAAGACAAAAGTTAACCCACCATTTGATTCGCAGTGGTCATTAACTTTCTCAAACAATTTGACAATTGCAATTCTTAATATTTTCATTATCATAGTTCCACACCCATTTCTCATTCAAATAAGTCGATGAATAATTCGACAATGACATTCCTTTTTTTTATTCTTTTTTTTTTTTTTAATTAGAATTCAGTCGGCGAATTCATAAAAAAATTTATTTTCTTTTATCAATCACCAACCACAAAACCAGAGGTCCTGGATATGACCTTAAAAGACATCCAGTGGTGAGGCCTTCATTTGGGAGCTGTGGGGAATGTGGAGCTACTCCTGTCATTGCTCCCAGGTCCATTCTGTAAGGGCCCCATCTATGGGTCAAATAGAACCTACTGGTGCTACCAAATCAGGCTGTCTGAAGTTATTGACTTCCTGACTCAAAATGCACCAAACATTGATGTTTTATTGTGTCTTTTTCCTTTGCAAAACTCAATCATGTTCTGCAAAATCCCAAACAAAAAACGATTTCCTTCCCCCCCTCTTCTTCCCCTCCTCTTTCTCCCCCTCCCTTTCACTCAACCAAACACCATGAATAAATACTTAAACATATAAAGAACTTGAAGCATAAAAACCAAAATGACCGGATTCAGCATTAAATGACCTGAAAACAGTCAATATGCCATGAAACAAAACTACCACAAAACTACCAGATGACTATTTTTATATTTTAATTTCATTTTTTGTCGAAGACAACAAAGTGACACCCACAAACTTTCCAGACAAGCAAACTTCTGTCAATCATTTTTATTTATAATTTTCATTTCTCTCCCTGGTCACTTGGCCTTTTGGCTAAGATCAAAGTGTAGTATCTGTTCCGATGGATACTACACCCCATAGACTGGTATTGTCTTGGCCTTCGGGGCTTGATTTACGCCGGTCTATGGGTCTGTTCTGTGCAGTTCTAGGAGGTCCACCCTCCCAGGCTTTGCCTCCCCTCTTTGGGGAGGAGTAAGTTTATAGCTTACTGCCTGAGGCGCCCCTACCAGGGAATGCTGACGGGGCTGCCCAGGCAATTTTTAATGGCCAGAGTGCTCCCCTTCTCGAGCGCTGGCTTTTCAAATCCCACTTTCCGACCTTGTGTCACATATTCCTATTGTGGGTAGAGGTTAAATAACGCCTTTTGGCTAAGATCAAAGTGTAGTATCTGTTCCGATGGATACTGCACCCTATAGACTGGTATCGTCTTGGCCTTCGGGGCTTGATTTACGCCAGTCAATGGGTCTGTCCTGTGCAGTTCTGGGAGGTCCACCTTCCCAGGCTTTGCCTCCCCTCTTTGGGGGAGGAGTAAGTTTATTGCTTACTGTCTGAGGCGCCTCTACCGGGGAATGCCGACGGGGCTGTCCAGGCAATTTTTAAACCCCCACTTTCCTGACCCGACCTTGAGTCACATCTTACTTGTGGGAGTAAGATAAAAACTGGCCTTGTGCCTAACTCCCGGAGAGGAGTAAATCAATACTCAATCTATAAATCACGTTTGAATAGTGTAAAAATTTCTTACTTTCAGATTTGGGCATTTAAGTGAAACCTGCTTTCAATTACTTATCTCTACAATGAGTGATCTCAATTTGGCCAAGCTGACGAACCTGGGATGGGTGGTTGTAGCTATAGGTCAAAAGTTGTTATTCCAAATTTTTAGTTTTCAATAAAATTTTTGTTCGGCCAAGTTTTGAGTTCAATCTCTACTAAGTCTCCCACAGTCCTCCATTTATATTTGAAAATATTTTCTTGTTTACGTTTCAACTATCATTTTCTTCTATTTTAGTCATTAATTTCGAGTGGCATACTTTTATTTTTGCTGTGATTTTTTTCTTAAAAATTCTTAGTAAAAATGTATGAAATAAATTCTCCATTTTTTATTTTTTTTATTAAAGGTTATTGACTACGTGCATTCTTATCTGGGAGAGAGTAAAGTTGTTACTGAATTTACCCGCCAATTTTTAGAAAACCGGACCACGCTGAAGAAAAGTGGCCAACAAACAAAAACAACCAGCAACAAGAAAACGCAACCACCACAAGAAGAGGTAAGAGTACATTTGCAAAGATCGTTTATTTTAAAATGGAGTTACCCAAGTTTTCTTTAGTGGCACCCTTGCAAGACTTGGTCGAGATTACAAGAGCCTCGGGCTGACTCCTAAAAAATTCTATAACAGTTAAAAATTGGTGAAATGCTCATCCAGGTCAACTACTTGGAAAATTCTTTGAATTTGGTTTCTGGTGGTCACTCAAAATGGTGTAACCCGTGTGCATTGTCGTCTTTTCTTTTCATGGGTTAATTGGTCTGGCAGCCACCCCCGGTTTATGTGACAAAATTTTGGGAATCTTTTCTTTTATTCTAATATCTCGCTGGTTGATTTCTGAATTGAATTTTTTTTTATTTCCTATCTTATTTCTTAACTCTGTCTACATTATGTTTATGCTGACTGACCAGTTGATCTAATTATGTCATAAACTGTTGATTCAAGGAAATTTCCGTTACAATATCTTCCCAACATAGCACTTAGTGAAACTTAAAAATATATCTATGATAAAAAAAAAAAAAAAAATATCTAGACAGTCAGCTGCCACAGAAAAAATGATACCAACATAAAAATTCTTTGTAGATTTTGTTGTTTGATAGACACCTCCGCTTGTTTTAATTTTATTACTGAACTTCAAAAGCAGGCAAATACTGCTGAAAGGTTTAAATTAAAACTATCCAAATTCTATCGGAACCGTAAAAACATTTGACAGAAAATACTTTTCATCCTATTTTGTCAGGCATTTGTCCTATATTGACCGTGCCGGCGTTTGCGGTGGTCACAAATTGTTATATAATAATCCGAAATGTATATCAGGAGTTGGTTGGTGATTTGGGCCCCAAGAAGAATCACCATTAAAATTCCTGTACATGCATCTTCCTCCTCAACTCACCATCCCTCACCGACAACAAGGATCAATGTGTCGGCATTCTTTGAAAGCACAACAGTAATACAACAATATCAGTTATATTCATTAGAAATTCTGACAATATGGATGGTGAGTTTGATAATGATGCACTTGCAGTCGCAAAAAACATTGTTAATCTTCGTGCAGTGCAGTTGATGAAAAACAAAGCACAGTACTTTTTCATTATATTGTTATTGATATATATATATTTTTTAGGTACAGACAAATTAGTACAACATTAATAAATCTTAATTAAAAACAAGACTTTTAAATAAAAATATTTCTACGTTTTATTTACAGAAAAACAAAACTCTGGTTCAAAACTTTTTTGTTGCTTTTTGGGAACACTAAAATAACTCTAAACTAATTCTAATCAAAGTTTTAAGTTTAGTTCAGCAAAGGTCTGTTCGGTTCGAATTCTGCTTGAACCAAAGAGGGTAGCACGCCAATTTCTCTCTATGAATTAATAACTCTTACCCTCCTTAAACACCGTTTGGCAATTACTTCACAAGGAACTGTAATCAAGTTGCACCGTTTCAGAATTTGTAAAGCATTCAATCACAGCAAAGCTTACATCGACATTACGCATTAAATCGTTCGCCATAACAAACCAGATAAGTATTTTTTTTTATTTAATTAAACTTAAATTACAAGCAAAAAAGCAATAACAATTCGCTTAAAAACAACAAAAAACACTTATGAATAAAAAATATAAAAATATTTCAACGTTTTATTTACAAAAAAAACAAAACTCTGGTACAAAGTTTTTTTGTTGCTTTTTGGGAACACTAAAATAACTCTAAACTAATCCTAATCAAAGTTTTAAGTTTAGTTCAGCAAAATTCTGTTTGGTTCGGTTCAAATTCTGTAGAAGCGGTCATTGAAGGAGATATCTTTCTACACTGGAGATATCTTTCTAGACTGTGGCGATTTGTATTTTTGTTACACTCCAATGTAAACGTTTTCTTTGGTACATGGATTTTCCACAATTCAAAAGCAACGTTTTTTTTTTTTTACATTAAAATTATCTGTTGTGACCTATTTGCGTTCGGTCGGCAGTTTACACATTTTATTTCATTCTTTTACATTTATCTACGGGTACCTGCTAGTATAAATATTTTTTGGATGAAAATGATGAATTTCGTCACATTTAAAAAATAAATTTTTTTAAATAGCCTTAAGGGAAACTAATATAATTGTTACTATTTCCGACAATTGTATCTTTCTCAGAAAATGTTTCAAATTTAATCTTTTTTGATGAAAAACCCAATATTTTCAATTGTGAAAAAAATGTTCTTCCATCTATCATGGTTTGTTTTTTTTTTTGTACAAAACAAGATTTTTCTAAGTACGTAAAAAAAATTACACAAAATACAAATGTCAAAGTTCAAACTTAATTTATGAGTTTAGTTTTAATATTCATTTGTGGCGTGTCTATTGGTATAATTATCTATATTTATTATCTATATTTATTATCTATATTTATTATCTATATTTATTATCTATATTTATTATCTATATTTATTATCTATATTTATTATCTATATTTATTATCTATATTTATTATCTATATTTATTATAAATTTATATTTATTATAAATTTATATTTATTATCTATTATCATTATATACATTTATTATATATATTTATTATATATATTTATTAATTTATTATCTATATTTATTAATTATTTATTATCTATATTTATTATCTATATTTATTATCTATATTTATTATTAATATTTATTATCTATATATAGTATCTATATATATTATCTATATATTTATTATCTATATATATTATCTATATATTTATTATCTATATTAATTATCTATTAATTATCTATATTTATTATAAATTTATTTATATTTATTATCGATATTTATTATCTATATTTATTATATATATTTATTATCTATTTATTACATATTTATTATACATGTTTATTATCTATATATTTATTTATATTTTTTATCTATATTTATTATCTATTTATTATCTATTTATTATATATATTTTTTATCTATATTTTTTATCTATATTTCTTATCTATATTTATTATATATATTTATTTATATTTTTTATCCATATTTATTATATATATTTATCTATATTTATTATCTATATTTATTATATATATTTATTATCTATATTTATTATATATATTTATTATATATATTTATTATATTTATTATATATATTTATTATCTTTTTATTATCTATATTTATTATCTATATTTATTATATATATTTATTTATTATATATATTCTACAGCTGAGTTAACCAACGTTTGTTTCCCTAAGACTTTTTAATATATATTTTATTCACACAAAATACATGCTAATATATTTCTTAGTTTTGGGAGTTTTATTTGAGGGGAAAAATGTCCATTTAAAAAAGCCATAATTTGCAATTAACTCGAGTGACTCACCTGTCACTCTTGCTGTATATTATTTTAGATGGTGTCTATAACAAAATGTCTATATCACCTGCAGTAACACTATCTCACTCATAGCTGGAGAGAGAAATAACGAACAGAAAGAGACTCATTTTTTTTATTTGTTAACTGGCTTTGCAAACTTAAGTTTTCTTCATTCAAACAAGCTGAGCTCAATCAGTCGGGTAGTTTCTACATAAATATATACACACATCTCTGTCCACTGAAGAAGGTTACGGGTAGTGGCTGAAAATTCTGTTTAAACCCTTCTGTATTCCTAAAACCTCATTAGAAATCAACCGCCAAATTATATCAGCAGGTGTTCTTCTCGTTTTAATGCTTCGTTGTCTCGTTTTAATGCTTCTTTGTCTTATTTTAATGCTTCTTTGTCTCATTTTAATGCTTCTTTGTCTCGTTTTAATGCTTCTTTGTCTCGTTTTAATGCTTCTTTGTCTTATTTTAATGCTTCTTTGTCTCATTTTAATGCTTCTTTGTCTCATTTTAATGCTTCTTTGTCTCGTTTTAATGCTTCTTTGTCTCGTTTTAATGCTTCTTTGTCTCGTTTTAATGCTTCTTTGTCTCGTTTTAATGCTTCTTTGTCTCGTTTTAATGCTTCTTTGTCTTATTTTAATGCTTCTTTGTCTTATTTTAATGCTTCTTTGTCTCATTTTAATGCTTCTTTGTCTCGTTTTAATGCTTCTTTGTCTCGTTTTAATGCTTCTTTGTCTCGTTTTAATGCTTCTTTGTCTTATTTTAATGCTTCTTTGTCTTATTTTAATGCTTCTTTGTCTCATTTTAATGCTTCTTTGTCTTATTTTAATGCTTCTTTGTCTTATTTTAATGCTTCTTTGTCTTATTTTAATGCTTCTTTGTCTCATTTTAATGCTTCTTTGTCTCGTTTTAATGCTTCTTTGTCTCGTTTTAATGCTTCTTTGTCTCATTTTAATGCTTCTTTGTCTCGTTTTAATGCTTCTTTGTCTCGTTTTAATGCTTCTTTGTCTCATTTTAATGCTTCTTTGTCTCGTTTTAATGCTTCTTTGTCTCGTTTTAATGCTTCTTTGTCTCGTTTTAATGCTTCTTTGTCTCGTTTTAATGCTTCTTTGTCTCGTTTTAATGCTTCTTTGTCTTATTTTAATGCTTCTTTGTCTCATTTTAATGCTTCTTTGTCTCGTTTTAATGCTTCTTTGTCTCGTTTTAATGCTTCTTTGTCTCGTTTTAATGCTTCTTTGTCTCGTTTTAATGCTTCTTTGTCTCATTTTAATGCTTCTTTGTCTCGTTTTAATGCTTCTTTGTCTCGTTTTAATGCTTCTTTGTCTCGTTTTAATGCTTCTTTGTCTCGTTTTAATGCTTCTTTGTCTCGTTTTAATGCTTCTTTGTCTCGTTTTAATGCTTCTTTGTCTCGTTTTAATGCTTCTTTGTCTCATTTCAGGAAAGTATTTGGGGTCCGGTCCGTAATAATGCTGCCAGTGATACAAACTGCCGCAACAATGCAAACGACTCCAGCTTGGCCAATAAACAGGATCAGCCGTCGTCTGGTGGCGGGAATGGCAGTGGCGCCAACAATAACAATAATAATAATAATAATGGCGGTGAAAAGGGTGGCGGTGTGGGTGGGGGTGGCAAGAGCAGCAGCAGCAGCAAGAAGAAGAAGCGAATGCAAAAACTGGACACTAGCGTGCTGGGCTTCACCGTCCATGCTGCCTCGGACAGATTCAATGTTGGACCTATCGACTCGGTCACCCCTGTGAATAAATGAGGCGGTGGAGGAGCTCTTCCTCTCCCCCTTCTTTTTACACAAACTTTTCCATGTCTACCTACTTTTAATTCCCCACCCCCCCACCCCCACTATTTGTGTGTGGAGAGGGAGGGAGTATACTCTCCCCCTCCCTCTCCTTGACTCCCCCTCTCCCTACACAGACACAGCCAAGCCAGCCTGATTTCTTCACAAATTATCTTCTTGTGTGTGCGTGTGCGCTCTCTCTCTTCAGGGTGTGATGACCAAGCCATGTGTTATTGACGTTGAATCCTTCGCTGCTGGGAAGTGTCATTGGAGAACTCCGCTGGGGCCCTTCCCCCCTCCTTCATACTACAGCAAATTGAGACGGAATCAGCAAAATATACACGTTACAGCATTTTGAGTCGTTGGAGTTTAGTAAAAAAAAAAGAAAAAGACAAAGAAGAAAAAAATATTACCCCCCTCCCCCTCACATTGATGACAAACATTTTGTTTCAAAAATGGATCCAACATTTCCCTCCCTCCCCCAACTTTACATCCTAAAAGAAAAAAAGTTAGAAATTGTAATTTTTTTTTATTGCATAAATGAATTTGGCTGTGATATTAACTGACAGAACACAAAATGGTTACCATTAAAATAAAAAAAATTAAAATAAAACTCATTTCTCATCGCAATTTTGAGAAAAGATTGTAAAATGATGTTGAGGAAACAAGAAAAGAAAAAAGGTTCCCCACCCAACCCCATGCCACCCTGGGTGGCTTTTTCCATCTGTAATAAAAAAAAATTTTAAAAATAAATAAACAGGTGAATGACTAAGTCTGCTGAGGTCCCATTTCACCAAAATTGCTCCTCTCCCCTTTTTTTTCTTTCTTCAGTTCTTCCCCACCCTGCCCCTTTCTTTTTTTAAAAAAGAAAGAAATTTGACCGTTTCCTCTTTCCCCAAACAAACTTCTTGATTTCTTGCTTTAAAAGTAAGAAAAACTGCAAACCACAAAGGGATATGGGCGGGGGGGGAGACACTGCTGACTCAATTTTCCACAACATTTGGTCAGACAAACTAAAGAACTCAGTGTTTATTAGAAAAAAAGAAAGAAAAATACATAAAATTTATTTCAGAATACATTTTGCGCCTTTTGTCTTTATTTCTTTCATTTTTACAAGGAAAAAGAAAATTAAAAAGAAATTTTTATTTCTAGAAAACAGATAAATTTTTTTTAAAAAAGCTTCTTTCAAAGTCCTTCAAGACTCAATTCCAAAGCTGAACACGGTAAATTCAGTTCAAACTTTGCAATCACATCCGGGTGCAAAATACCAAACTTCCCGATGCTTTTCTCTCGTACTATAATCTCGGCACATCGTAAGGGAAAGAAAGTTTCATCTGAATAATTAAAAAAAAAGAAAAAGTGAGAGAGACGTAAGAAAAAAATCAAAATGAAAAAAAATCTTTTTTGTTCAAAAAACATTCTTACCATCACATGATTTGATACAATATCCGGTGCCGTCTTGAGTCGGAGGAATGTCCAAAAGTTGCATGATCCGGTCAAGTAAACCATGAATAACTTCAAAACCGGAATTCTTATTATAGAAAACTGCGCAAAGATGGCGTTCGTTTTTCGCACCAACATCTGCAAAGGGGGGGAAAAAAAGAAAATCAAAAATGATAACTCTAAAAAAAAAAATATATTTGTTATTTTAAAAAATTTTATTGAGACAAAACTTACCTTTATTTTCATCCACGAGAACCACGTCGGAGATTTCAAACAGTTTTAGTGGCAGGGGTACATTTTTATTATTAGACAAGGTTTTTAATAAACCGGGTAAGAGAGTCGTTCTGGCAACCTGGGGAGTGAAACATATTCTTTTTGAATAAAGGGATGAAATTGACTATAAAAAAAAAGGTTGAAAACAAATTATCTCCAAAATCCAAAGTCTGCAATAAATGATCTTCAAAATAACTTCACCTGGAATTCCGGGGTTTTTGGGTTCGTGATATGAACGGCCGGCACATCTTCAATTTTTTTTCGTAGCTTTCCAGCGACGTCTTCCCTTGAACACTAAAAAAGAGAAAAAAAATTTCTTAAACTTTTGCCTTCATAAAAAGCTAAAAAGGTAGAAATTTTTTAAATTCTTAAATGTTTACTTACAAGTGCAAAAGTAAGAACTTCGGAAAATCCTGCTGCAGCAATATTGATTCGGACCAAATCCGACAAACGATTAATTGGTACCTGAAAGGAAAAAAAAAAAAATTGTTAACTATTTTTTTTCTTAAATGGCTTTTTGGAGTCTGGATGGGGGAGTGTTCTAACTTACCTGAGAAGAGACCGTGTAGATTTGTGGAATTGTCTTTTTGATATTGTCGTAACCGTAGGCAATAGCGACATCTTCGATCACATCGCACGCATGAATCACATGTAGGAAATCAATTAAGGAAAACAAACTTTGCTTATTCAGATGCACGTTCTCATCTTCGTTGTTGGTTTCATAGCGTTTCACCCGACGTAACTTTCGACCTTCAGGTGCAGAATTTCAAACTGGAATTTTTATTTAATCCGTGGAGGTAGATTGTTCTCATTCCGTCAGCCACGAAAGATTTCCAAGTTCAAAAGTTGCATTTAACGAAGGTCCAACGTTACATCGACTGAAACGTGAATATAACAATGAAGATGGAAAGTTGTCTGCAGAATCCAAATTAACAATCGTCATCTCAAAAATCCTGAAATGGAATATAAAAAAAAAAATCTGTAAAGTTTTGTATTTTCATTACAAGAAATCCATTCTAAAAGGACTCCCCCCCCCCCCCAAAAAAAGCCAACAACAACGTTGCTCTGATCTGATTATAATAATAATTCCACTGTTGTATCCTTTATCGGTTGTCTGTTGCTGCCGTGCTTAAAAATATTTCCATTCTATGGACATTCGGCACAAACGCAGCTTCCCCAGTATTATTGAACCACCTTCGTTCAAATTGAAACATATTTATCAAAGTACTCGGGTTAATGTATTTTAGATCCCCATAAGCAGATCTCCAAAACCCTTGTGACATATTTTCATTCGATGAACGTCTGGCACGAACGCAGACCCCACAATATTGTTGTACCATCTTTGAACAAAAAAATACTTTAAACCTATCCAAAGTCCACAAAACTGTTTAATTTAAGTCTCTCGTTCGACAGGTGAAATTTTTTTTTAATTACTGTTTTGCATTTTTGGTGATAATAATTATCATTCGTCTCTAATAAAGATAAACCAACTGTATTTTGTGAACTGCAAAATCTAAGATTCAACAATAAGTTCACATTTCAAGTTTTAAGATTAAATTAAAAAAAAATTTTTTTTAAATTTAGTCAATAGCACTCATTACGGAAACCAATTGTTGCTAAACATTTTTGCATTTGTTTATTTTTACACTGATTTGATCTATTTATTTAAAGAAAACTTAAATTTAAAAAAAATTATCACTTTACTGGAATCAAAATGTAGTCTGTCCTGTTGGAAAAGGGATCCTTGACTGAGACAATTTTAATTTTTGAACCATCCAGTGTCCTTGTGGGGGAGGCAAGTAAATTGGGCCTTTAGAATACCCCATCCCCCCCAAAAAAAATACACACCAACAGGTGCTCTCTGTTTGAAGAGGTGGGGCAAACTGTTTCCACTAAACTATTTGATTCAACTTCAAAAGTGGCCACCCCAGGTTTCATCTAGAATCATTAGTAAGTTATCAAAATGGGAAACCGAAAAAGCACTACTAGACATCTTATTTTCCAGCAGATGAATAACACATTCATTGTTCCTGACCCAAGTCCTTCAGCAGCTTTTGTAAGTGACATCTTTCTTTTGCAGATATTTCCTAACTGCTAAGGCCGTTTTTATTTTTTTAAACCTTTGTATACGAGCCCTAACTGCACAGAAATTAAAACTAAGCGAGAAAAACTAATTCAAATGTTTAAGTTGTCGTCTCTTGCAATCGCTCTCATTTATCTAATATAACTTTTCCCTTGTACACGGCTCAGGTATCTTGTTTTTTAAATATTTTGTAAGCTCACTCTACAATTCTCGTGTGTCAACTGTTTCCAGATTTTCTTTAGTCTCGTCACTTCATCATCATTTACGGTTTAACAAACATTTCACATGCTGGGATGTGTTGCCTTCAAGTTTTCATTGGCAGGCCAACCTTCCTGTGATTGAAGATATCCATGCTCCACGTGACCAGCATAACCAATTTGTCCTTCAGACAACCTCTATGCTGAGCAAATGTAGGGCTTTAGGCAAATCCTCTGACCCAATGTGTTGGGGTTTGATCAGATTTCAGATCCATCTAATCCTTGTGCTGCAGTACGCCGACAGAAGATTGACACTCCTCACACACCTGCTGTATAACGTAATCTAGATGTAGTGGAGGGGGACAGGCCACGATGTTATCAGAGGCAACAGCTCACAAAATTTAGCTCATGCTGCCTTGTGATTGTACCGCGTTCCCATCCACCACCTGCACTCAGCATTATCTCCTTCTGCCATCACTATTTTACTACTCATCTTTCATCGTGATGATCAGAACTTTTTATCTACAGATTTTCTTTAAAAAAAAAATCTTTAAAATCAAAACCAGTCACCTGTCTAGTACACGTTTGCCACACGTGAAAATTTATTAGCAACCCTGAATACTTGACCATTAATAAAGATGAACGAGGGACTATCCAAGATTTTGCCAGGACGAGTGATTTTGACGATCTCTGTTCGACCGCAGTATCCTCAGCAAATCACCATGAAATGGCGTACTGCCACTCTTGTTGTTCTGGATCAATGATAGAGTCTGAGATCTATCATAAGATCCTCTACTTTGAATCTCTCAGAATGCTGACGATTGACGAAAATGTTGCATTTGATCTCGGGTCTGACAAATGTTTACATGTTATACCAACCTTAGGCAACACGAGGGAAACGTGCCTGTGTTGAATTGCGCAAAAATGGGATTCAAGATGTAGGCCGTGAGCAAAACGAAGGTGGATATGCAACACCAAGCCGTCAAGACAACCAGATTTCTCTCCTGACCAAGCCTTTGACCGTTTATGATGGAGGGAGAAGTACAGTGTGAACTTTCTCCCTGCGTTGGATAAGCGCAGAATAAAATAACAGTTTCCCGGTAGATTCTACGAATAACGCCTAAAAATTCTTTAAACTGTAAAACCCTGAAATGTCCGAAAGGATATCAGTTCTGCTGGGCGGCACTTGGACGAGAAGCCTGCTACCATCTTCACTCACTTCGCTCTTCAAACACATTTTTGTCAAAAGGGTGGCCAATAATTCCGCTTCTTCACTGTAAAAAGAATCAAAGGAGAAAGTTACATTTTTCATCGTAACGAAAAAGAAACGTAGACTTCACTCACAAATGCCGATCAATTTACCTGATTCCGACTTTCTTGTTGATGGTTTCTACATCGATTTCTTCAACTCGAGTGGAAAGTTCCTGCAAAAGAATAAAAATAGATCATTTTTCTTTGAATTAAGGAACGGGCTGGGTGGAGAAGAATGAAGGGAGAAGTAAAGAGATAGAAGCAGTTTAGCCGCAAGTGGGCTTGCTAGTAAGTAATCAAATTTTATTTATTCCATTCATCATTTTCAATCCTCTCTTAATATTCTTCATCATTCAATTGACTAACTATCCATCTCCTTAAAACCACTTGAGAATAAGGGTTAAACAACAACAAAAATTGTTTTTTCTTACGGGATAGAAGCAGCTTGTTCCATCAGGTTGAATGACTTCCACAGCTTCAATTCTACAAAAGAAATTTCTTTAAATTACTTTTTGAATATTAATTTATCAGCGGAAATTAATTGCTACATTTTTAATCCAATGGGGAAAATTACGGCCTAAAATGCAAGTGTTTTCTTGCTTATAACCAAAACTCTGCTATGTTCACGATTCATTGGACGGGTGATAGCCACTTGTAGGAACGAGCCCCAAGAGATCGCTTGGACGTTTCAGCGCATCTCCTTACCTATGTCAATGATGCTGATGACGTCATCCCACAACATGATGCTGATGACGTCATCCCACAACATTGTGATGAAGAAAACAACAAAGACTTTGCCCTCGTATACAAGCAAGTAAATAGAGACTAACAACGCTAGATATTTAAAAGTGTTACATTTAACAACGCTAGATATTTAAAAGTGTTACATTTAACAACGCTAGATATTTAAAAGTGTTACATTTAACAACGCTAGATATTTAAAAGTGTTACATTTAACAACGCTACATATTTAAAAGTGTTACATTTAACAACGCTAGATATTTAAAAGTGTTACATTTAACAACGCTAGATATTTAAAAGTGTTACATTTAACAACGCTAGATATTTAAAAGTGTTACATTTAACAACGCTAGATATTTAAAAGTGTTACATTTAACAACGCTACATATTTAAAAGTGTTACATTTAACAACGCTAGATATTTAAAAGTGTTACATTTAACAACGCTACATATTTAAAAGTGTTACATTTAACTACGCTACATATTTAAAAGTGTTACATTTAACAACGCTACATATTTAAAAGTGCTAAATTTTACAACGCTACATATTTAAAAGTGTTACATTTAACAACGCTAGATATTTAAAAGTGTTACATTTAACAACGCTACATATTTAAAAGTGTTACATTTAACTACGCTACATATTTAAAAGTGTTACATTTAACAACGCTACATATTTAAAAGTGCTAAATTTTACAACGCTACATATTTAATAGTGCTAAATTTAACTACGCTACATATTTAGAAGTGTTACATTTAACAACGCCACATATTTAAAAGTGCTAAATTTAACAACGCTACATATTAAAAAGTGTTACATTTAACAACGCTACATATTTTAAAGTTAAATTTAACAACGCTACATATTTAAAAGTGTTACATTTAACAACGCTACACATTTAAAAGTGCTAAATTTAGCAACGCTACACATTTAAAAGTGCTAAATTTAACAACGCTACACATTTAAAAGTGCTAAATTTAGCAACGCTACATATTTAAGTGTTACGCTACATATTTAAAAGTTAAATTTAACGCTACATATTTAATAATGTTAAATTTAACAACGCTACATATTTAAAAGTGTTACATTTAACAACGCTAGATATTTAAGTGTTACATTTAACAACGCTAGATATTTAAAAGTGTTACATTTAACAACGCTACACATTTAAAAGTGTTACATACGCTACATATTTAAAAGTGTTACATTTAACAACGCTACATATTTAAAAGTGTTACATTTAACAACGCTACATATTTTAAAGTTAAATTTAACAACGCTACATATTTAAAAGTGTTACATTTAACAACGCTACATATTTAAAAGTGCTAAATTTTACGCTACATATTTAAAAGTGCTAAATTTAACGTTACAGATTTAAAAGTGTTACATTTAACAACGCTACATATTTAAAAGTGTTACATTTAACAACGCTACACATTTAAAAGTGCTAAATTTAGCAACGCTACACATTTAAAAGTGCTAAATTTAGCAACGCTACATATTTAAAAGTGTTAAATTTAGCAACGCTACATATTTAAAAGTGTTACGCTACACATTTAAAAGTGCTAAATTTAGCAACGCTACATATTTAAAAGTGTTACGCTACACATTTAAAAGTGTTAAATTTAGCAACGCTACATATTTAAAAGTGTTACGCTACACCTTTAAAAGTGCTTAATTTAGCAACGCTACATATTTAAAAGTGTTACGCTACACATTTAAAAGTGCTAAATTTAGCAACGCTACATATTTAAAAGTGCTAAATTTAGCAACGCTACATATTTAAAAGTGTTAAATTTAGCAACGCTACATATTTAAAAGTGTTACGCTACACATTTAAAAGTGTTAAATTTAGCAACGCTACATATTTAAAAGTGTTACGCTACATATTTAAAAGTGTTACATTTAACAACGCAACATATTTAAAAGTGTTAAATTTAACGCTACATATTTAATAATGTTAAATTTAACAACGCTACATATTTAAAAGTGTTACATTTAACAACGCTAGATATTTAAGTGTTACATTTAACAACGCTAGATATTTAAAAGTGTTACATTTAACAACGCTACACATTTAAAAGTGTTACATACGCTACATATTTAAAAGTGTTACATTTAACAACGCTACATATTTAAAAGTTACATTTAACAACGCTACACATTTAAAAGTGTTACATACGCTACATATTTAAAAGTGTTACATTTAACAACGCTACATATTTAAAAGTGCTAAATTTAACGTAACAGATTTAAAAGTGTTACATTTAACTACGCTACATATTTAAAAGTGTTACATTTAACAACGCTACATATTTAAAAGTGCTAAATTTAACTACGCTACATATTTAGAAGTGTTACATTTAACAACGCCACATATTTAAAAGTGCTAAATTTAACAACGCTACATATTTAAAAGTGTTACATTTAACAACGCTACACATTTAAAAGTGCTAAATTTAGCAACGCTACACATTTAAAAGTGCTAAATTTAACAACGCTACACATTTAAAAGTGCTAAATTTAGCAACGCTACATATTTAAGTGTTACGCTACATATTTAAAAGTGTTACATTTAACAACGCTAGATATTTAAGTGTTACATTTAACAACGCTAGATATTTAAAAGTGTTACATTTAACAACGCTACACATTTAAAAGTGTTACATACGCTACATATTTAAAAGTGTTACATTTAACAACGCTACATATTTAAAAGTGTTACATTTAACAACGCTACATATTTTAAAGTTAAATTTAACAACACTACATATTTAAAAGTGTTACATTTAACAACGCTACATATTTAAAAGTGCTAAATTTTACAACGCTACATATTTAAAAGTGCTAAATTTAACGTTACAGATTTAAAAGTGTTACATTTAACAACGCTACATATTTAAAAGTGTTACATTTAACAACGCTACATATTTAAAAGTGTTAAATTCAACGCTACATATTTAATAATGTTAAATTTAACAACGCTACATATTTAAAAGTGTTACATTTAACAACGCTAGATATTTAAGTGTTACATTTAACAACGCTAGATATTTAAAAGTGTTACATTTAACAACGCTACACATTTAAAAGTGTTACATACGCTACATATTTAAAAGTGTTACATTTAACAACGCTACATATTTAAAAGTGTTACATTTAACAACGCTACATATTTTAAAGTTAAATTTAACAACGCTACATATTTAAAAGTGTTACATTTAACAACGCTACATATTTAAAAGTGCTAAATTTTACAACGCTACATATTTAAAAGTGCTAAATTTAACGTTACAGATTTAAAAGTGTTACATTTAACAACGCTACATATTTAAAAGTGCTAAATTTAACAACGCTACATATTTAAAAGTGCTAAATTTAACAACGCTACACATTTAAAAGTGCTAAATTTAGCAACGCTACATATTTAAAAGTGTTACGCTACATATTTAAAAGTGTTACATTTAACAACGCAACATATTTAAAAGTGTTAAATTCAACGCTACATATTTAATAATGTTAAATTTAACAACGCTACATATTTAAAAGTGTTACATTTAACAACGCTAGATATTTAAGTGTTACATTTAACAACGCTAGATATTTAAAAGTGTTACATTTAACAACGCTACACATTTAAAAGTGTTACATACGCTACATATTTAAAAGTGTTACATTTAACAACGCTACATATTTAAAAGTGTTACATTTAACAACGCTACATATTTTAAAGTTAAATTTAACAACGCTACATATTTAAAAGTGTTACATTTAACAACGCTACATATTTAAAAGTGCTAAATTTTACAACGCTACATATTTAAAAGTGCTAAATTTAACGTTACAGATTTAAAAGTGTTACATTTAACAACGCTACATATTTAAAAGTGTTACATTTAACAACGCTACATATTTAAAAGTGCTAAATTTAGCAACGCTACACATTTAAAAGTGCTAAATTTAGCAATGCTACATATTTAAAAGTGCTAAATTTAGCAATGCTACACATTTAAAAGTGCTAAATTTAGCAACGCTACATATTTAAAAGTGCTAAATTTAACAACGCTACATATTTAAAAGTGTTACATTTAACAACGCTAGATATTTAAGTGTTACATTTAACAACGCTAGATATTTAAAAGTGTTACATTTAACAACGCTACATATTTTAAAGTTAAATTTAACAACGCTACATATTTAAAAGTGTTACATTTAACAACGCTAGATATTTAAAAGTGTTACATTTAACAACGCTACATATTTTAAAGTTAAATTTAACAACGCTACATATTTAAAAGTGTTACATTTAACAACGCTACATATTTAAAAGTGCTAAATTTAGCAACGCTACACATTTAAAAGTGCTAAATTTAGCAACGCTACATATTTAAAAGTGCTAAATTTAACAACGCTACATATTTAAAAGTGTTACATTTAACAACGCTAGATATTTAAGTGTTACATTTAACAACGCTAGATATTTAAAAGTGTTACATTTAACAACGCTACACATTTAAAAGTGTTACATACGCTACATATTTAAAAGTGTTACATTTAACAACGCTACATATTTAAAAGTGTTACATTTAACAACGCTACATATTTTAAAGTTAAATTTAACAACGCTACATATTTAAAAGTGTTACATTTAACAACGCTACATATTTAAAAGTGCTAAATTTTACAACGCTACATATTTAAAAGTGCTAAATTTAACGTTACAGATTTAAAAGTGTTACATTTAACAACGCTACATATTTAAAAGTGTTACATTTAACAACGCTACATATTTAAAAGTGCTAAATTTAGCAACGCTACACATTTAAACGTGCTAAATTTAGCAATGCTACATATTTAAGTGTTACGCTACATATTTAAAAGTGTTACATTTAACAACGCAACATATTTAAAAGTGTTAAATTTAACGCTACATATTTAATAATGTTAAATTTAACAACGCTACATATTTAAAAGTGCTAAATTTAGCAACGCTACATATTTAAAAGTGCTAAATTTAGCAACGCTACATATTTAAAAGTGTTACGCTACATATTTAAAAGTGTTACATTTAACAACGCAACATATTTAAAAGTGTTAAATTTAACGCTACATATTTAATAATGTTAAATTTAACAACGCTACATATTTAAAAGTGCTAAATTTAACAACGCTACACATTTAAAAGTGCTAAATTTAGCAACGCTACATATTTAAAAGTGTTACGCTACATATTTAAAAGTGTTACATTTAACAACGCAACATATTTAAAAGTGTTAAATTTAACGCTACATATTTAATAATGTTAAATTTAACAACGCTACATATTTAAAAGTGCTAAATTTAGCAACGCTACATATTTAAAAGTGCTAAATTTAGCAACGCTACATATTTAAAAGTGTTACGCTACATATTTAAAAGTGTTACATTTAACAACGCAACATATTTAAAAGTGTTAAATTTAACGCTACATATTTAATAATGTTAAATTTAACAACGCTACATATTTAAAAGTGCTAAATTTAACAACGCTACACATTTAAAAGTGCTAAATTTAGCAACGCTACATATTTAAAAGTGTTACGCTACATATTTAAAAGTGTTACATTTAACAACGCAACATATTTAAAAGTGTTAAATTTAACGCTACATATTTAATAATGTTAAATTTAACAACGCTACATATTTAAAGGTGCTAAATTTAACAACACTACATATTTAAAAGTGTTAAATTGAAATTATATTTATTTAATTTGTGAGAACTTTGAGAAATAATGTCACTAGGAGCCGAAATAACAAATGGAGTTAGAAGTTTTTGCCAAGGACAAATCCCTCGTTTTTTGTTGATGCAAACGAATTGCGTATCTGAAAGAAGAGTTTTAGGAGAGGCTTTGTGTGATTGACAAAACCACTTGTAAACATAGAAGTTTGCCATCTGGTCGATCACAAAAATTGGATAGCGACTTATGAGAAAAGAATTTTCTGGGTTGAGATGAAGCCAGAGAACAGATAAGAAAAGATTGATTGTTTATTTTCGCAGAGTTTTCCGTGACAAAGATCAATAAATATTAATTGTTAATAAGTGGGAGAAACCATTTGCAATTATATTCGTTGAATTGACAGACCACCAACACAGGGGAGAGGAATCAGAGGGACATGAGTGAACACTTGCATCAGAAGAGTAAGTGAAAATAAAAAGGG
The DNA here is from genome assembly GCA_963556195.1 of Sepiola atlantica. Taxonomy (NCBI): domain Eukaryota; kingdom Metazoa; phylum Mollusca; class Cephalopoda; order Sepiida; family Sepiolidae; genus Sepiola; species Sepiola atlantica. The sequence continues at coordinate 204,238,955 of OY744522.1, forward strand.
ACACGCGTTAGTTTTGTGTCCGTCAGCAAGGAAGTTGAGTAAAATTTCCAAGGATGGAATGATAAAAAAGTTAACCAATAAGATTGGTTGGGGGAGTCACCAAAAAAAGTGAATTAATGAGAATTGGATGGGATGGAAAGGTTAACAAGACTAAAGAAATAACTAAACCCCACACGAGTTTTGAGACTAGTTTTCATATAAGCTTAGAATATCTGCACCGCGACAGAAGGCAGACAGCAATCAATTTAACCTCAACCTCTTAAATCAGACTTGCAGCACCAAAAACTGATTTGATTCCCTACAAATTTTATTGACACTTTTTGAGATTTTGTTGGTAACAAGCAGACAACTTGCAAATTTCGATGATCAAAAGAACACAATGTGGCACGTGTGAATTGCAAAACAGATGCTAAAACAGACCGGGAAGCGGTTTGTGGCCCAAAGACCAGAGGTAACTATGACAACTGGTTTTATTTAACATCTGATAACCATTAAATTATAACCATTAAATTATAACCATTAAATTATAACCATTAAATTATAACCATTAAATAATAACCATTAAATAATAACCATTAAATAATAACCATTAAATAATAACCATTAAATAATAACCATTAAATAATAACCATTAAATAATAACCATTAATAACCATTAAATAATAACCATTAAATAATAACCATTAAATTATAACCATTAAATAATAACCATTAAATAATAACCATTAAATAATAACCATTAAATAATAACCATTAAATTATAACCATTAAATAATAACCATTAAATTATAACCATTAAATTATAACCATTAAATAATAACCATTAAATAATAACCATTAAATTATAACCATTAAATTATAACCATTAAATTATAACCATTAAATAATAACCATTAAATAATAACCATTAAATAATAACCATTAAATAATAACCATTAAATAATAACCATTAAATAATAACCATTAAATTATAACCATTAAATAATAACCAGAGTTTACAGTCACAATCTCCATTGGAATAAGGTCTACGTAAAAAGCTGGGGGGCTTTCAAAGTGAATTAAGCTTTGCTCGTTGTTCTGTGTGCCAAAAGGGTGCAATACAATGCGATACAATGACAAAAAGTATAGGGACCAGAACGTAAGTTAGCCTTGGATATGCCCGGGACAAGCACACCCTATTGACCGCCGTTTCCACAAAGAGATGGTACGAGAGGACACCAGCCTGGAAGTAGTAGACGATTTCTGCTCCCAGCAAGATATGCTGAGCGCAGATGGTGGGTGTGAATTCAATCACAAAAGGCGAAGGCAGCGTGCGTGAAATTTCATGAGCTGTTGCGTCTGATAACATCATAAGCTGTCCTCCCTGCTGCATCTGGGGTAAGTTGTAGAGCAATGACAGAACCACGATTAGATGGATCGCAGCAAAACTATTAGGTCAGAGGGTTTGCTGAAAGCACTACGTTTGCCCAGTGGTCATCCTAAGGACGAATCGGTTGTACTGGTACAGTCATGTGCAGCATTCATCCTCCTTGATAAACTTGCGAAAGCATGAATATCTTGAATTGCAGGAAGGTTGACCGGCCAAGGAAAACATAAAAGCAAGTGATTAGAAAAGATTGTATGGAGTGGAAAGACAGTTGACCGTGAGAACTGAGTGGACTTGCGAAATATCAAAACTCATCCGATCTCTTGCGTTGGGAAAAGTTGGCGAGACAAATGAGAGAATGTAGTTTTAATTGATACGACTTACTGAAAAGGTTGTTCGCAATATACACTGAACATTGTAACCATTGTATCAAGAACGGCTTTCGCTTTGGTCAAATCTTTAGCCGTGCATTCAATGAAGATGTTCTTTGTATCCAACGTGATTTTAGAATGGTCACCTGCAAAGAAGAAAGGAAGCCGTTTTGAAAATCCGGAGAATCAACTGCATAAAATGGTGAATGTCATCAGAAAGAAAGGACAATAATCACCATTGATGATTGGGGGCATCGACAACACAACACGGTTGTTGTCGTATATCACAGGGTAGACAGGTTCATCTTTCAGGATGTGCAGGTAATGTCTCAAATGACTGTCAGTCTGAAATAAGAGGAAGAAAGCAGGTTTTAATAACTTGGCGATGCGACAGCTTTAATTATTGAGAAATTCACAAAAGACAAATGTTGCGTTTAAAATAATTAGGAAAGAAAAATAAGGGTTAAAAAAAAAAAATGAAAGACTCGATCATAGATTGAAAATTATTTAATGGAATTTTCTTTGTTATTTACTCGAGACAAGATAAACAAAAAATTTTCAGCGTCAGAAATGGTGATTTAAAAAAAATTTTCATCGGCAGAAATGGTGATTTTCAAAAATTTTCATCGTCAGAAATGGTGATTTTCAAAAAATTTTCATCGTCAGAAATGGTGATTTTTTTTTAAATTTTCATCGTCAGAAATGGTGATTTTCAAAAAATTTTCATCGGCAGAAATGGTGATTTTTTCAAAAAATTTTCAGCGTCAGAAATGGTGATTTTCAAAAAATTTTCATCGGCAGAAATGGTGATTTTTTTAAAAAATTTTCAGCGTCAGAAATGGTGATTTTTTTAAAAAATTTTCAGCGTCAGAAATGGTGATTTTCAAAAAAAAATTTTTCTGATTGTCATTTTGTGGGATTGTAACGATGATATTTGTGTACAATTTTTATTTTTTTGATTGTGACTCTCCGCGAATAGCAGAGAGACATAATTTTCCTAACACTGACAGGTCCTACTGCAAGCGATCACCATCATTGCACAAATCCAACATAGAGTGGCAATGGTTTACAAATTTCAAAATCTTAAAAATCAAAAAACGATACTGGTCATGAACCGTCTCCCCATAAGTAATTAAATTTTATTCATTCATCATTTTCAATCTTCTCGTAATTTTCTTCATCATTCAACTGATAATCCTTCCATCTCATTAGTCCTTATTCTGGAGTAACTTGTTGACCCATAAAAATCTTTTTTATGAAGTGCAGCAGTTACATGAGCAACCTATTTCGTATCGATGTGCGTTAGCGTTAAGTGATTTGGCTTTGCGCATGCATAATCATTGACTCTTTACTACGTAGGCGTATGGAGGCACGTCAATGTGGAGCAAAATTCATACGCATGTTTGGCGCCAAGCAGTTCCCGGTTTCTCTCTACTTTCAGCAGACATACTTTTTTTTTTTTTTTATCATTTGGGGAAGGTATGAACTCACCATTTCTCTCCAGCTATGGGTGAAATAGCAACTAGTGTTCAATTCATTGTTTACAATGAATTGTTTGCAATGTGTATCGTCCATCAGCATTAAAAAGACCCCAAAAAGGGTTCAAAATGCTGTAAAACAGACAAACTAAACTTTGTTATTCTTTGATCAAAGTTGAAAAATCTCGAGAATAAAGCGTGGTGTCATCAGCAAATAAACCAATGTAAAGACTCAATGTCATCAGGGAGGTCATTTATGAAAATCAAGAACAGTAGAGGTCCAAGGATGGATCCTTGGGGTACACCTGCATTTATGTCATGTTGCTTAGATGAACGACTATCGAGGACAACCTGGATCTTTCTTTTGGTTAGGAAGGATTTAATTATATTAAATATTCGTTCAGTAATACCATATGAGCGTATTTTCAGAAGCCTTGTCAAAGGCCTTGGATATATCAAGCGCTACTGCCCTAGCTTCACCTGCCTTGTCGAGTGTATGATACATACGTTCCGAGATGACCGTTAGGATGTCTGCAGTAGATCGTGCTTGTCTAAATCCATACTGGCGATCAGAAAGAAGTTTAGCATTAACTAAGTGTTGTACTATCGCTAGATTGATTAGGGATTCAAAGATTTTAGCAAAGTACGGGGGTAGACTGATTGGGCGGTAGTTCTGAGGGTCGGTTCTATTCCCAGAACTCTTGTAGACTGGTATCACAGGGGCAATTTTCCAGCTATCGGGGAAGCAAGATTCAGCTAGGCATTTATTGTAGAGTTTGGAGAGGATAGAGGCCAGTTCAGCAGAGCATTTCTTTATTACTATTACAGGTATAAGATCAGGCCCACAAGCTTTAGAGGTGTCAAGGTTTTTATGATGTCTCTGACCTGGGATGGGGTGATGACCAGGTTATCAAGTGTGGCTTCGGTCCGCAATACGAATTTAGGGAGGGGGTGGTTTTCTGAGTCCAAAGTGGAGTTAGAGGCGAAACGCTGGGCAAGTAGTTCAGCCTTATCAGTTGCCGTGCAAACAACATTATTGTGGTTTGATAGTGGGGGAATCGTTGATTGACCATTGTTCACCACACTATTGTAGATTTTCCAGAAATCGCGAGTACCTAGTTTCTGTGACTGAATGCGTTTTTTTGTTAACTCATTAAACCTTCTCTTTGCTTCACCTATCACAGCCTTGCAATTATTTCTTGACTATAAATTTCTGTCTATTAGTAGCTGATAATTGGATCATCTAAAACATAGCCTACTTTCGGAATCTAAATTGAATAAATGTCTTTTTTTCTCTTTTAGGAGAGTAGAAAGTGGACCTTAAGTTTACTTTCGGCCGCCTTGTAACTCTTGCTTCCCTTATTTTGTCCTTTAGTCCTCATATTCCATGAACGATGTTTCTGACAAAGGGAGAAGAATTGCTGTTTTCTGGGTCAGAATCTATCCATCTAACACTTATCGTTGACTTGGACGTAGTATTTTTTTTTTAGCTTCTTACATCAAGTGGCTTCATGCCTTGTCTGGAGCGATTTCCATAAATTTTTTTTTTTTTAAGACCAATTAACCGATCACCGAGTATCAAAGTAAAAAACTTAGCAAATCTAAAAGTATTAATTTTGTTTTCATGCGTGAAGAGGAGGGGGGGGGGGGTTAGATATTTCTGGTGATTATTTATATTGAGATACAAGTGAAATATGGCAGTTCAAAATAAAATAACAGGAAAACTTATCGATATACATACTTATCAGTTGAAAACATTAGCGTACACTAAAAATTACGGAAAATTATCGAGTAGAATTTTAATAAAAATAAAATTAATTTACTACGAACTCCAAACGATAAGCCAGCGAGTCGGCCTCATATTAGAGAAAGGGAGATAATCTTCTACGACGCGCTGGCTTGACGCGAATGTCGTTCCAAGTTCATTTTATAAATAAGCACCATATTTTGTTCTCTTTTAAAGCAAAAACAAAAAAAGCCTGCTAAAACAGCCTTCCGTCTATTTTTCTTTTTGAACTCACCGCATACAAATCCATGAGTTGATCTGCAGAATAAGATTTGGTTTGATTCAATGGTTTGAACTCAATTTCAGATGGAGGCAGAGCTTCATAGCTGAAAGGACCTTCAATTGTATCAAGGTCGTGAGTCCCAATTGCCACCAAAACGCGCTTTCTAGAAACATTTTTAAAAAGATGAAAGAAAGAAAAATTAAAGTTTAAATTTTGACAAATTAATTGCACACAAAAAAACATAATAAAAGGTGTGAAGAAAAGGAAATTTTTATTGAATGTCTCTTAAGATCATCTTTAAATTCACATTAAAAAAATTTTTATTGAATTTCTCTTAAGATCATCTTTAAATTCACATTAAAAAAATTTTATTGAATGTCTCTTAAGATCATCTTTAAATTCACATTAAAAAAATTGATTGAATTTCTTTTAAGATCATCTTTGAATTCATATTTGACAGGAATGGTTAAAATTTAAAAAGAATCGAATGGCAGTCAAATTTATACATTCGATGAAATCCTTCCAATTAATCTTAGACAATTTACTATCATGAATTGTCAGCTTTTATTAACTCTTTTTTTTTTATCTTGTATCCATTAAGTTCTTTAATATTCCACAAATTGGTTAGTGTTTTTTTTTGGGGGGGGGGGGGGGGGAAGGCTAAGACAATTTTATTTGTATGTTACAGATATTATATAGGGAATCAACATAATATCCGTAACGAAACAAAAAATAAATGTAATATTTTTTTACCTGCAAATATTTTGATGTAATTTTTCTTGGAGATCAATGAAACTGTTGTAACGTTCCTGAAATAGAATAAAAATTGGAAATTCGATTTTTTTCTTCCATTTTCCTCAATTTAATTTACGTGAAGAAACAAGAAACGGATCCAGTCATAAGATACTTCCATTCAATCGATGTGTTTAACGATGAAAATCATTCAATCGATGTGTTTAACGATGAAAATCATTCAATCGATGTGTTTAACGATGAAAATCATTCAATCGATGAGTTTAACGGTGAAAATCATATTTGAAACTTCAGGGCAACAAACTGACATAGACTCATATAGAGATGCTCGTATCCTTCGAAAAATGCAATTTCGAAAAGGACAGACAGAACCTTTTATGGAGATCTAAGGATTTTGTGGAACGACCGGTTGTCACCGCTGCACAATGTAGTCAGTTGCGTCACCATCATGGCTTCCGAGAGTTGACGAGGCGAAAAGATGATTTTGTTTGATATTTGAAGCAAACGTCTTTTTTTCTATTTTTTTTACATTTTTTGTCAATGTGTTTTTTTCTTGTTAACATAAACATTAGGAAAAATATGTGATCGGAGGCAGCACATAAGTCGGTACTCTTACATGGAACGCACCATATTTCCGTGACTTCGCGTCGTCAACGTTCGGGCAGGTCTCGGAAGCGCCAGAGAGATGACGAGTGAAAATTGTTAAATGTTAAATTGAAGACTGGCAGACGATAATAACAAACCATAGCTAAACAACTGTTATTAATTCGATGTTTATTTTTTTATTTTTTTGTCAAAGGAAACATTGTTAATGAAATGTTTGTAACTATATATAAAATGATTTTGTTTGATATTTTAAGAGAAATTAATCTCTCATTTGGTCAGCAATAGAAAAAAATATGGACGTCTTCTAATAGTGACCATCTCCATCGTTGCTGGAACCTCTACTGTCTGTCCAGCCCAGATGTTAGACACTCTCTTCCCAGGGTCAGCTAAAATCTCCCCTTTTCTTCAAAGTCCAGCAACTAAAACAGATAGTATCCACTATATTTAATTATCTCACCCTAAAATGTTTTGGTCTTCAATCTAATTTTTAAATTGACTCATGTTTTAATAAAAAAGAAAAGAAAACAAAGAAAATCTCACCTTGTCAAATGTAAAGTTACGTAAAACGGCTGCCACGCAATGGGGACGCACTTTGCCAGTCTACAAAGTAAAAGGAAAAATACTTTTTGTCAATTTCTGGGTAATATCCTAATGTATGGTTAAACTTAGAGTAATCTCCCTTCTAGACTTGTTTATATCGACCATGTTTCTTTAAATGAAAAAGGTTGTTTACCTCTGGTTTGATGATTAACTTTTGACCTTGACCTTCAGTCGCTTCGACCTTTGAATAAACTGGTGCCTCGATTCTGGAAAAAGAACAGAAAATCTTTTTTAAACCGACAATCTTATCAAACGTCTAATAAAATAAAATGAAATAAAAATAGTGTGTGGGGGGAGGGGGGTGCAATAATGAAAGTAAAAAGATTAAGACGTTTTTTTTCTTATGCGCTAACTTTGAGCTGCGACAGGGTCTGCAATGATAGATTTTTGTCTCCACTTAACACGATCACAGGCTTGATCCGCGTGAAGGACAGTTTTACAGTAATTTTTGTGCAGGGTGTCTGCCCATTTCAACATCGATTTTTGTCTCGATGGTTTCTCGGCGAATTCTAATGTTTCTCGACGATGTCCTTGTCGGCCCTCGGCACATGTCCAAACCATCCGAGCCGTCATTCCCTCATCTTGCCATCAATTGGTGCGATGCCCTAGCGCCTTCTGATATCCTAATTGCAGACGTGGTCGAGCAGTGTAATTCCAGTGCAGCATTTTGGTTTCCATAATGGTGAATCTTTGCTCTGCCTTCCTCGTTGTTGGCAAACACTCGGAGCTGTACAAAGCGACGGATTTTACAACAGTCTAAGACGGATGCTGATCTTGCGGTCATAGAGGATGCTGGTGGTGCTAAGTCACTTGAGCCGCATCGAATTGATGTGCGCAACAACTTCGCTGAGGATGTTGCCATCATTGCTGAGTGTTGAACCGAAATAATCATTGTTGCAGGTTGGATTTATTTTTTTGTTTGGTGTGCAGAACATCATCTGCATACAAGCGTGTCCAGGGCACGGGCCAGGTCCTTCGTGATGGTGTCCATGAGAAGAATGAAGAGCAGTGGGGAGGGAGTTGAGTCTTGGTGAATTCCAACCGTGATGGGGAAGTTCTTAGACATACGAGCGGTGGTTCGCACCAGACTTTTCGCTGAGTCGTAGAATAGTCTGACCCAGCTAACCAGCTCGTCGAGGACACCATGGTGTCGAAGTGCATACGCGATCACATCGTATGGCACAAGGTCAAACCCGTTTCTAGGTTGAGAAAAGCAATATGCAGCAGTTTTGACCTTTCGGCATGCTTCTCCGTCAAAAGCCGTGCGACATGGATGGTATATATTGTGTCGCACTTCTTAATGAATCCACAAAGATTTTGCGTAATTGTGACAATCTTCTGTATTCAACGATTTGCTCAAAGATTTTTATCGTGTGCGAAAAAGTCGAATTGGTCTGTAGTTGCTGCCTTTCCTCTTAAAGATTGGAACTGTGATACGACGCTTTCAATCAACCGGGGCCTTCTTTTCTGCAATCATTTGGTTGAACAGCTGAGTAGGGAGCGCCACACCTCGGTCACGATGTTGTCACGACCAGTGACTTTGCTTTGCTTGGCTGCATTGCTCGCAACAGAAAAGAGACTTCAGCAGCTGTGATCGGGTGTACACCACCCCGAACAGGGTTGGCAGTCTGGCAATGGGGGTTAGCTCCGGGGAAACTCCTCTGTCAACGATCAGCCTGCCACGCCTGTCATGTCCAAGTTCGCATAGATCTCGCTGTAATTATTTGCTACACACAAGAAAGAAAAGGAAAAGATTTACTTACTTTTGTAAAAAGACCAGCAAACCGCGGCTCAGGCCTTCGAGACAAAGTAAGTCATATCTGAATGAAAAGAAAAAGGCAACGTCAGATTAAATTCATTCACTCAAATTGAAATACTCTTTTTTGAGGATCAAAAACGTCCAAAGAAATATTGCAGAAAGGGACAATATTAGTGAAAACAATGGTGGAGCATAACTATTTATTCCTTCAATTTTACTGATTGAGACGTTATTTAAGGATATGTATTTTCCAAGTTTAAATCTAAAATTTAGATTATTTCTAAGATGAGATTTATTTATTTTAGAGGGGACATTCTTCTGACAGGAACAAGCAACAACAAGCCAACTGAGCTTGAAAGCAAGAACTTATTGTTGTGTCAAACAACGAAATGGGGGAGGTTAGGGTTCCATGTCAAAGCATGAATCAGAACAATCACTAAAAAGAGATGAGCTGTCGGGTTAGCATTGCATAACGAGTCACTCAACTTGTTTTGTTTACCTGTTTGCTGGGATGTCAATTTTGTAGACAATTTCATCTGACAAATTTTCAGATGCATCCGTTAAGCCTTGTTCTTTCGCGTGCATCGCTTTTTCGGAAGTCTACATACACATATACAAAAAGGAAAAAAAAAAGGAATTAATTATCAAAAACTGATCAAACAATCCACAAAATTCAATAAAAAAACAAACATTGATTATTTTGTAAATAACTTTTGTTTCCAGAGCAGACATTTTGTTAAATATTAAGGTGAGTAGGTTGACTAGTAGATAAGTTGCCTAGTACATATTAGCGATTAGTCTAGGTCTGCTGTAGCGGAAAAGTCAGCAGAGTTCAAGCGTTTAAGTAAAAATCGTGAGAAAAAAGTTAACGATATTTAGGCAGATATAAGATCAAACATGAACGAGTGAAAGGCAAAGCATTTTAGTCGGTCTTGGTGGAAGCGTCAATGAGACAACCCATTAATTATGCTCTAACAAAATGATAATATGATTAAGCAATGGTCTTAAAACATGATTAACCTTCTCTTTCCTCTTTTTGCCTTTCAGCCACTGGGCGATCATGAATAAATCCTTCATTTTCTAAATAAAGATTTGTTTAATTGAGTAATTATTATAAGAGAGTGCGTCGACAGCCTTTTGTTTCAACTCCCAAAACAAGCAACAATAAAGAGACGTGTGTAACAAAAAAAAACTTCAGTCAGGAGGATAACATCAAATGGACAGAGGAATGCACAGCACCGGGAGTCTCAACGAAGGTTAGGGTATGGTTTTAATTTGATTAAATAATATCAAATAATTATGTAACAATTATAAGAAATCTGTTCAGAGTAACAATGGTATTAGATTTTCCAATGAACAGAGAATGAACGTCTGTAATGATGTTTATCAACAACCAAGTATCGTTTGATTTGATACGGCCTAAGGAGAGAATTGCATACAGATTTGTATAGAAGAGTCCAAGGCCACAAATTTATGGTGAGTAAACCAACTTTTGTTTTTGAAAATGGTTCCTGCGGAAATCATGACACGTGGAGATTTTCTTTTACGTGTTATTTTTTGCTAAAACCACAGGATGCCAATTACGGAGAAAAGGAATTTGGTCATTTGGCAGGTTCGAGTGAGTCAAATGAGTTACTCATTTGTTAGGCCACTGTCTATCCTTCTCATGTTCACTGCATTCTTTTCTTTACCTTCTTTCTTTGCTTCAACCTCAGGTGAAATATTGTACAGAATAAAAGAAGGAGAAATTGGAAATAGAAGAATCGTTCACAATTACGTCCGCATTATCAAATAATAATTAAAAGCTTCCGGTGTGATTCAACACAACACGTCTGGCAGCCGATCGATTACAAAAATAAACGAGATCGTTAACTGACAGAATTTTTCTCGCTGAACCACAACGGCAACATGAAAGGATGTTAAACACAACAGCAGCAGCAGCTTTCAAACAACACAGCAGCGCAACTACTTCAGCAACGATGCAGCTGAATGCACATCCACACACGTCGAAGTCGAACACAGCAATAAACATTAACAAAAGAAAATGCAGCTGAATGCACATTCACACACGTCGAAGTCGAACACAGCAATAAACATTAACAAAAGAAAATGCAGCTGAATGCACATTCACACACGTCGAAGTCGAACACAGCAATAAACATTAACAAAAGAAAATGCAGCTGAATGCACATCCACACACGTCGAAGTCGAACACAGCAATAAACATTAACAAAAGAAAATGCAGCTGAATGCACATCCACACACGTCGAAGTCGAACACAGCAATAAACATTAACAAAAGAAAATGCAGCTGAATGCACATCCACACACGTCGAAGTCGAACACACCAATAAACATTAACAAAAGAAAATGCAGCTGAATGCACATTCACACACGTCGAAGTCGAACACAGCAATAAACATTAACAAAAGAAAATGCAGCTGAATGCACATTCACACACGTCGAAGTCGAACACAGCAATAAACATTAACAAAAGAAAATGCAGCTGAATGCACATTCACACACGTCGAAGTCGAACACAGCAATAAACATTAACAAAAGAAAATGCAGCTGAATGCACATTCACACACGTCGAAGTCGAACACAGCAATAAACATTAACAAAAGAAAATGCAGCTGAATGCACATTCACACACGTCGAAGTCGAACACAGCAATAAACATTAACAAAAGAAAATGCAGCTGAATGCACATTCACACACGTCGAAGTCGAACACAGCAATAAACATTAACAAAAGAAAATGCAGCTGAATGCACATTCACACACGTCGAAGTCGAACACAGCAATAAACATTAACAAAAGAAAATGCAGCTGAATGCACATCCACACACGTCGAAGTCGAACACAGCAATAAACATTAACAAAAGAAAATGCAGCTGAATGCACATCCACACACGTCGAAGTCGAACACAGCAATAAACATTAACAAAAGAAAATGCAGCTGAATGCACATTCACACACGTCGAAGTCGAACACAGCAATAAACATTAACAAAAGAAAATGCAGCTGAATGCACATCCACACACGTCGAAGTCGAACACAGCAATAAACATTAACAAAAGAAAATGCAGCTGAATGCACATCCACACACGTCGAAGTCGAACACAGCAATAAACATTAACAAAAGAAAATGCAGCTGAATGCACATCCACACACGTCGAAGTCGAACACAGCAATACACATTAACAAAAGAAAATGCAGCTGAATGCACATCCACACACGTCGAAGTCGAACACAGCAATAAACATTAACAAAAGAAAATGCAGCTGAATGCACATTCACACACGTCGAAGTCGAACACAGCAATAAACATTAACAAAAGAAAATGCAGCTGAATGCACATCCACACACGTCGAAGTCGAACACAGCAATAAACATTAACAAAAGAAAATGCAGCTGAATGCACATCCACACACGTCGAAGTCGAACACAGTAATAAACATTAACAAAAGAAAATGCGAAATCTTTGCAATAAAAAAGAAAAATGTATAAATTACATTTCTGTTTTGTTCTTCTCACATCCTTTTTGTTCCAACTCTTTCAATTATGATTTTTTGGTACGATGGAAAATAAATAAAAATGCAGAATTTTTAATTTAAATTGATCAAAATGTGAACTGCATCTTTTGACGTTCAATTAAATCTGAAATGTCATCGAGATTTTTAAAATGTGCAACTCTAAATGATGAAGTGATTAAAAGATGAAGGAATTAGTTTTCTTTTTATTGCAAGAAATTATGGTATGATTGGTTGTCACCGCTGCACATGTAGTTGGGTGCGTTGCTATCGTAACATCTGATTGAAGTTCATGATTATCTTCATTGTGTATGCGCCCTCTCCAAAATCGATAGGTGTTTGATTCCGATATACAGCTGCGGTAATGCATCTGACTAGCTACAATAAAAGGACTTATCCAAATGAAGGGACAACGCTGCGATATTAACAAGTAACAACTTTTATTAATTTTAGTCAAAATTTCTTGGCACGACCCATGGAGTTTGTATTTTGGTAACAGTGAAAACTTAATCTTCTTAATTTGGTTAACAGTACAAAAACTGTGAAGTTCTAATAGTGACCATCTCCATTCCTTCTCAGAACACCATTGTCTGTCCAGCCTAGATGTTTAGCCCTTTCATCCCATGGCCAGCTAGAATCTCACCGTTCTCTAAAGTCCAGCAACTAATCTTCTTCTATTATATAAAGAGCAATTGTCTGTGTATGTGTGTATGTCCAGCTAAAATTTAAAAACTACAAACACCTCCAAAGTTGGCATTTTCTTGATCGGCGTTGCCCCAGATGAATAATATCTAAAAGTTAAAAACAATTATTCATTTTCTGACCCTAAACTGCCGCAGATTTTGTCAGGGGTGGGCGTGGGGTGGGTGTCTGTTTTCCAGCCACTAACTAAAGGGAAGTAACTGTTTTTTTTTCATAGAATGAATTCCCTTATTCTGACTTGAGTTGTGTGTGTGTGTATATGTGTATATGTCCAGAGAGAGGAATGGGCTGTGTGGAGAAGAAAGAGGGGGGTGGAGGGAGGGAAGGGGAAAACGGGGGAGGGGGGAAGAAAGATAGAAGTTATGTTACACTTTTGCCCCAGGCAACGCCGAGTAGCCCTGATAGTATATATATATATATATATATATATATATATATGTTTAATCATCTCACCCCAAATATTTAGTCCTTTTGAAATTCCAGCCGACATCAAAGGAAACAAAAAAAGGATACAACCTCAACATTTGACTCGATTTCGGACACAAAAATAAAATGTCTCATGAAGATTTGAATATGGCATTACTTCTAGAAAAAATCCTATTTAAAGTAAACATTTTCTGGGTGGTATATTCCAAAGGATCTTCAAAAGTTTTGGGGAGGGAGGAGGGATATCCTTGCATACAAACCCAATACTACGAGATACAAATGAACACAACCTCAGGTGCAAAATTTTACAGAAGATTATGAAAAGAAGAATAAAAATTGGTTGCTTACAATTTCATCCAATTCAAGGCCATAATCAAAACAAAGGTCAGCAAATTCATCATCGGCTAAAAAAAAAAGAGAAATACATGAAAAGAATTTTTTCAGATAAAAGAAAAAAATTTATGCCTTGCAAATTTTTCTAGCAAAAAGCCCATTGAATTGTCTAAAAAAATAACACACAAAAACGGTGGATTGGTGCCTCTTTTCACCACTCAATTTAGTTGATATTTTTTATGCAGAAATCGGATCAAGATTTAAATATTCATTAACATATTTTCAACCAATCAGAGAGCCAGGATTTCTTCCATCAGGCACAAACAAAATAACCATTGAGAAAAGGCTGCCTGGAGCTGATTCAAAAGTATATAAAGCAAGTTTTCAAGCAAAATAGTCAGTCGAAATCTCTTTCAGCTCGCTAGCATGATTGCTGACGAACACCCACTTTGGCCTGTACGTTATAGACACACATCATGTGGGAGAGAAATCAATTAGCGCCGACTTTCTGCTTTTTTCTGATACAGGCAGCAGTTACTGACATGCACATTGTTGGATTCACGCATATACAGTGACATCTCCGACAAAATATTTCTTCTCCGGTGTAGCAAATAAAACAGATTGTTTGGTTGTTGTTTTACGGCATATCAACCCTTTTCGGGTTATTTAATGGCGAATCCGGTCATTTTGGTAAACGTTTTTAGGCTTCAAGTTCTTTATATCTTCAAATATTTATTCATGGTTTTTGGTTTAGTTGTTTGGTTTTACGGCATATCAACCCTTTTCGGGCCACTTAATGCTGAATCAGGTCATTCTTGCAAAAGTCTCCATGCTTCAAGTTCTTTATATCTTCAAATATTTATTCATGGTTTTTGGTTTAGTTGTTTGGTTTTACGGCATATCAACCCTTTTCGGGCCACTTAATGCTGAATCAGGTCATTCTTGCAAAAGTCTCCATGCTTCAAGTTCTTTATATCTTCAAATATTTATTCATGGTTTTTGGTTTAGTTGTTTGGTTTTACGGCATATCAACCCTTTTCGGGCCACTTAATGCTGAATCAGGTCATTCTTGCAAAAGTCTCCATGCTTCAAGTTCTTTATATCTTCAAATATTTATTCATGGTTTTGGGTTTAGTTGTTTGGTTTTACGGCATATCAACCCTTTTCGGGCCACTTAATGCTGAATCAGGTCATTCTTGCAAAAGTCTCCATGCTTCAAGTTCTTTATATCTTCAAATATTTATTCATGGTTTTTGGTTTAGTTGTTTGGTTTTACGGCATATCAACCCTTTTCGGGCCACTTAATGCTGAATCAGGTCATTCTTGCAAAAGTCTCCATGCTTCAAGTTCTTTATATCTTCAAATATTTATTCATGGTTTTTGGTTTAGTTGTTTGGTTTTACGGCATATCAACCCTTTTCGGGCCACTTAATGCTGAATCAGGTCATTCTTGCAAAAGTCTCCATGCTTCAAGTTCTTTATATCTTCAAATATTTATTCATGGTTTTTGGTTTAGTTGTTTTGAAGAGGAAAAATGTTTTTGTTTTTAGCTTTCCAGAAATATGATTGAGTTTTGCAAAGAGAAAGGAAAAAAACAATAACATCAATGTTTGGTGCATTTTTAAGTCATGAAGAAATAAAACAGGACAGTGAACAAGACAGAGAAAGTCAATGGCCGACCAGTCCTTAACTGACTTATATTGAGCCCCAAATCAAATGTATCGGTAAAAAGTAAGCAAGTGCAGCAAGTTGTATGAAAAGACGGAAGATGTGCACATCTATATATCGTCTGAATGTTTGCCGAAGATGACTTTAAACCTGGACATAATAGACATCATCACGAACTCTGATAGGCTGTTCCATGAAGCAGAAACATGGACAGAGAATACTGCCTTTCTACGACTTTGATGAAAAGCGCCTATGGTACATGTTTGGGCCACGACTTGCCGCTGTGGTGAAAAACTTTGAGAAAGTTAGATTCAAATTTCCGTTGATGCTGTTGTCCGCCAGAATTGCATCCCTCGCATTCTCCGCTGCTCACGTAATTATTCCAAATTTCATTGATTGGTCAGCAAAATGCATCGTCTGCATTAACAGACGTGACTTACTTCGTTGTCTTGGATGTCTGTCTACAACTGCTTGTTGCTTGGGATAAGCAACTGTCCCGATCCCATCGCATGCAGATGCTGCAGCTGTTATCAGCAGGGGCAGTAAGCAATTCATTGTTCGTATCAGCTGCACTATATCATGCGCCGTGTTAATTGGAGATGCATTTATTTATTGCACACAGATTTGCTTCCATTACACGTCTCACCATCATTTGTTTGAACTTGACGAGGATCAAAAACAGATTTTCATTCTTTTCTTTGATAGAAATCGCTCCAGACAAGGCATGAAGCCACTTGATGTAAGTAGCTAAAAAAAAAAAATACTACTTCAAGGTAAAAAAAAAAATAGCTAACAATAAGTGTTGGATGGATAAATTCCGACTCAGAAAACAGCAATTCTCTCCCTTTGTCAGAAATATCGTTCATGAAAAGTGAGGGCTAAATAAGGGAGACAAGAATTACGAGGCTGTCGAAAGTAAACCCAAAGGTCCACTTTCTACTCTCCTAAGACAGTTGTCATGTTAAAACTCATTAACAAAATTTTTTAAAAAAACAGACAATTATTAATTTGTTTCGCCGATGTAACCTAAAACCTTCTTCAGGTGCATCTTTTCGAACTTGAAAACATGGACGCAATTTCAAACTGAATCTTTTTTTTAATCTACAGGGGGTAGATTGTTCTCATTCCAGCAGTCATGATCAGGTAGAAGCGTCCATTTATACCGTTCTTAGATATTATCACCAATGGTAAGGATTGAACCTTCAACCTTCAGGAAAGTGTCACTTAGAACCGATTGTTAGCCAATGCCGTTACCCATTATGCCATATGTCGAAGGGTTGAGTTCGAAATTCTATATATTCCCAAGTTCGAAAAGTCGCATCTGAAGAATGTTGGAGGTTACATCAACCAAAACGTTATGAATATAAAAACAAAGATGCCATGTCAAATAACACCCTACCTGAGATGCCAACGTTCAAACGTATCAGCCTAACATTCACAGGGGTAACATGAATTAGAATAAATACATAGAAGACATTGCCAAGGCTGCTGCAAAGAAAGTGGGCTCCCTCTACCGAGCTAGAAAACTTCCCACACCTGACAGTATTCTATATCTCTACAAAGCCACCATCCGTCCATGTATGGAATATTGTCACATCTAGACTGGTGCATCATCCACTAGTCTCTCCCTCTTAGACAAGGTATAAAAAAGAGTATCTAATCTAATAGGTCCCTCACTATCCACCAAGCTCCAGCCCCTGTCCCATCGCCGCAATGTTGCATCCTTGTGCTTGTTTTACAAATACTTCAATGCAATGTGCTCCGATGAACTGGTGCCCCTTCGACGTAAATACACTCAACCAACCTGACAATCAGCTAAATCCCATCCATTCACTGTGGAGGTCCCCAGATGCCAGAGAGCCTTCTACTCCAATAGCTTTGGAACTCCCTCCCTGCTCCCCGTTTCCCCGACTGTACTGACATGCAGAAATTTAAAACTGCACAGTTCTCAATTTAGAATGATCCCCTAAACTTTCACCCTAATTCTCAGTAGCCCCTTACGTGTACAGTGGCAACTTGTTTGGGGTGAACTCAGTTAGAAAAAAAAAAAGAAAAAAAAAAGTTGTCTAAATAATCCACATCGTCATTCTTCATTTGAAAAGTTCCGAAACATAAAAACAAATTTAAAAATCAAAATCTGAGATTCCTGCTGCAGAACGGGCCGAGAAACATTGGTCATTTTTGGTTAAATGTTGATGGGGATAGGTTTATTAGTAGATATTTAAAAGTACCTATTGTTGAGATATATGTGACGATTATTTTAAAAGACAAAAGTCACAAAGGTGTCAAGGGATTGAACCTGCTGAATTGCGAAAACAAGATGATGATGAAGCAGGTGGACATGACGTGTTTGAGGCGGATATTTCTACGGAAAGATAGTTAGTCTTAGTGGGAGCCTCAATTAGATAAGACGTATTAAAAAATGGTTCGATAAACCGATAATAATTAAGCAATGTGCTTAAAACATAAGTAACTCTTTCGCTCTTTCTCCCCCTTTTTACCTTTCAGCCATTGGATGACATGGTTGAATCATTTTTTTCATTCTTCTAAGAACGTGTTGTTCGAATTAATTGCATGATAATTATATTAAGAAAACATGTAAGATAGCTTTTGTTTCAGCTAACACAATTATACTCAGTCCTTGGAGGAAGATAGCAATGCATAATTAAAGAACTAAATGATTAGGAGGGGGTCATCTTAATGTCATCTTATGTAACAGTTTTGTTTTACTGAAAATGTTACTCCATTTTTTCATGGATTATTCAGACTACTGTTCTAATCTTGGATGTTATTCTCACAATGTTTCAATCGATGTAGCCTCCGACCTTCTTAGGTGTATCTTGTCGAACTCAAGAATCTGTACAGACTTGCGGACCTGTGGCGTAACGGATAAAGTGCTAAGTAATAATCAGTTCTAAGTGACAGTCTTCATAATATTCTCCACTATAAAAGTTTGACAGAATATTTTAAATTCACTAGATGTGAATTGAGTTCCATTGTCTGATACAATACAGTCAACAATCCCAAATCGGGCAAACAATTCATGTAAAAAAATAATAGTTACTTCCGTAGTTGGTTTCTTACATTTTAATATTTCTGGTCATTTTGAGAAACTGTTCACCAGTGAGCCAGCAAAATCTATGCGGATCCTAGACCATGGTTGGTCAGTTTTCATCCATGGTCTCAGACAATCTAATCATTCACAATTTTCGGAACAAATAAATCGGTCTATTTTTATATTTCACAAAATTCCTGCATTTGTCATTTTTCTTTGCCCATTGCAATATTGGCTTCGTGTCTAAAATGTTCTAAGACCAACCTCTATATGTCGGTCTCTGCAAAAAACTCGACAAAACTGGTGCCACCCCAACCAACCTAGCACCATTCTTATATTCTTTACACCATTTTTTTCCCCCCACAAGCACGAGAGACCATAACCATAATCCGACAGGCAATAAATTCTAATAAACTTCTTGTCTATATTCGTATCTTGTCAATTTGTCTCTCGGCTTTCCCGCTTCTGCCAGAAGTGATCAACAAATCAATTCGAAAAATACTGAACACGGGACTCGTTACTTTTACCTCTAAAACCAAGCGTCTCTCCTTTCACCACCAACGCTCGCATCCTTGTTTTACCCCAGTTGAAATGACTTAATGGCTCTCTCATTTAGGAAGCACCTGGTGTTGATAAGTGCTTCGGACGGACTTTCACTACTCCAGATCTAAAATGGAAAATCATGTTAGCGCTACAGAAAGGACCTGACCCCTGACCCTTGATCCTAACCTGACCCCTGACCCTTGATCCTAACCTGACCCCTGATGCTATCTTCTAAGTATACTAGAGTCAGATACATCCTAAGATGGAGCACTGCTACCACATCTGGGGAGGTGCCGCCCAGAGCATTGTTTCGTGCAGTACAAAATCGACTTCACAATCTAGTGGTATGAGCCAAATAAACAAGTGTCGAACAGGAGTTTAATATAGTTACGTACAAACGTAAACAAGTGGCCTTGTATATCATATCTGCAGCAAGACTTGTAAAAATAAGTCGGGTTGCTGAGCCATCTGCGTGTCCACAACCGGGCATTGTAATCTAGTAGGGATGGCCTTCTACTGCAAAGAAGTGGCAATCACCAATATTAATGAATTTTAACGTACGTAAAAGAAATCCATGACACGTGTTTCTGGCTATGAGGCGTCATCACATGTACGTGGATTTCTTTTATGCCCTGTTCTCACAGAAGAGACGTTACTAGTCTCTCTCTACTCTGTCGTTATTTCCACGGAAGATGCTCGACTGAGCTCCAATCTTTCGTTCCTCTTTGTAAGGCATTCACAGCAAGAACTCACATTGCTACTACAATGAAAAAAAAAATATTTCTTTCTTCGTACATGTGCTAAACATCAGGCGGAATTTCCATGGACAAAGCTTCTTTCCAAGGGATTCCTGTCTGTGGAATACATTACCACGAAACTAGCATAAAAGCTATCTGCCCACCGGGCAATATTTAATGAAGAGGGGGGGGGGGGGGATAGTAAAAAAAAAAGTGTTTTTACTCGGAGAAGTCCATAATTTTAACAACAGACATTTGTAAATTTGTAGATTAACATCCTCAGCTAAAGCACTCCCACCCTAAAAAAAAAAATACTTTTTTGCAGGCAATTACACGTGAACACCCTGAAAAACTTGTTGGAAAGAAAAAAAGAATTATTTTAGAATTTAGAGTGGGGAATTAGTTTCGTATATAAAATTGACATAAGATGATCCCCCATTTCCAGGCCATTCTAACTTATTAGGGCAGTTAACCAACATAAACATTTTTTCCCCAGTAAAGCATAAAAAGGTGGCTGTGAAATATGGCAGTTAAAAATAAAATGACAGCAAAATTTTATGAAGTACTTACTTGGTATTGAAAAATATTAGTGTCCACCTAAAATTACGGAAAATGAGCAATTATTTTCATTTTTAAAAAATAGAAATATATGCGTAGTTCTCGAACTTCGCCACTTATACACATTCATAGGAGATTGTCTTCCCCTTTTGCAAAAATTTTCTCTAAGATGAAAACCCGAAATGGTGTCACTCCATTGTAAAATACTTAATCTTATACATAAATTACTTCTATTTTTTATTTAAATTTTACTTGATCATTTTCTGTAATTTTCGGTGGACGCTAATATTTTTCAATACCAAGTAAGTACTTCATAAAGTTTTGCTGTCATTTTTTTTTAATTGCCACATTTCACAAACGCCTTTTTATGCACACATAATCGTCTAAAAGCACACCCCCTCCCCAAAATAGAAATAATGCACATAATTTATCTTCCATAGCAAAAAATTAAAAATTCTTAACTGCCGTTAGAATTGCATGGAAATTGAGGATTATTTTATGCTAAATTTATATGCAAAACTGAAAAATTCTACATTTTTTTCAGGGTGTTCACACATAATCGCCTAAAAAAAGTAGAATCTCATTTTTTTTAGGGGGGGGGGGATTAACTTAGGTCGTTAATCTACAATAATACCTAAATATTTTTTATTTATGCCTTAAAAATAAGTCATTTAATTAGGTAGCTCAATTTCAAGTTAATTATTAAATTTTCACAGAAAACACAACTAAATAAATCAATTCCTTAAAATTAAAAGAATAATTTTTTTAAATAATTAAAAAATATAAGATTTAAAAACAAAATGGGTACATTTGTACATTAACGTCCTCCGTTGAATCGCCCCGTCTTCTCTAAAATCTAAAATAATTGGCTTTTGAGAAAACAACGCATTGTCACCACCTTCTAACAATACTTATTACAATTGTTTTTGTTTATTTTTTTTATTTTTTCAATGTGTTCACACGTAATCGCATAAAAAAAGTAGAATCTCATTTTGGGGGTAGGAGGCAGTCGTGATTCATCAGAGGGTGTTAATCTATGAAGTTATTTTTTTTGTGTTATTTTGGACAGATTAGTTGAGGGAACTGTTTAATTTTTGTTTTCATTTATCAATGAGAATAGTGAACAAACTATTCATACTTTTAATTACGCTTTACATGTAAGACATTTAATTAGTTAATCTTTTTTTTTTCAAAAGTTATTTTTAACAGGAAATGTAAAAACTACAAAAATTAAATGCTTAGAATAAAAGTGTCTCTCTAAAACTTGTTTTACTTGTCGATTGTTGTAAAAGTGTGTGTGTGTGTGTGGGGGGGGGGGGGGTGTAGAATTACAAATAAATAATTTGTAAAAGAAATTATTTTCTTTATAGGGAAGGAGCAGCTATTTTAGGTGTACTTAGGCGTGCGTATATATCTAACTATATAATAAAATAATGTCGTTTTTCCCCCGTACGCCTTCAGAGGAAAATAACCGACGACTTCATATGCTAATCTGTTCTGCACTCCAGTTACCTTGAGCACTCATGAGTGTTTCCAGAAATTCTGCATTCAATTTATCCTCATTCTAAATTCATCATATTTTACCCGTCCTCCCGGACTTTCTCAAACAAACCTTTCAAAAAGAACGCAACAGTTGGGCGAAACGTTGAGTCCTTAGGTTTTCCACTGTTTTTGTTTTGTTTTTTATTCATATATAAGTCAGGTTCATATTATATTCCAATAACCATGTTTTTATCTTATTATTTTTATTTTTTCACATTTCCAAAAAACATAACATTTCTGTGAGATATATTTTTTACGGTCCGTTTCATTTGTCTTGTGCCAAACAACATTTTTATGTCAATATCGTCTCTGCAACATTACAAAATCATCAGAAAAATTCACAAAGAGTAAAAAGTTTTTGGATTGAAATGTCTTGAAAAAAACCTACTTTAATCCAAAAACTTTTTACTCTCGTAAAATATAAAATGACGGTAAAATATAAAATGACGGTAAAATATCAAATGAAGGTAAAATATAAAATGAAGGTAAAATATCAAATGACGGTAAAATATCAAATGAAGGTAAAATATAAAATGACGGTAAAATTGTGTGTTGCCGATAAGACTTATCATCTTTGCTCAATTTATTGGGTTTTACGGAACTAAAAATCAAAAACTTAGGTTGGGGGTAACTGCCAAGGCTGCCTCAAAGAAGGTTGGCTCCCTCTACCGTGCTAGTAAACTCCTCACACCTGACATTATCCTGTATCCCTACAAAGCCACCATCCGCCCATGCATGGAGTATTGTTGCCACATCTGGGCTGGTGCATCATCCACTAGTCTCTCCCTCCTTGACAAGGTCCAAAAAAGAGTCGCCAACTTAATAGGTCCCTCACTGTCCACCAAGCTCCAGCCCCTGTCCCATCGCCGCAATGTAGCATCCTTGTGCTTGTTTTACAAATACTTCAATGGATTATGCTCCGATGAATTGGCTACCCTGGTGCCCCCTCGACGTAAATTCACTAGACTAACTCGACAATCAACTAAATCCCATCCATTCACTGTGGAGGTCCCCAGATGCCGGAGAGCCTTCTACTCCAATAGCTTCTTTCCTCGTGCTGCTGGCCTCTGGAACTCCCTCCATGCCCCCTGTTTTCCAGACGGACCTGACATGCAGAAATTTAAAACTAATGTAAACAGACATCTCACTGCGCAGCTCCCAATTTAGGTTGATCCCCCCCCCCCCCAAAAAAAAAACAAACAAACTTTCTCTCTTTTTTCTCAGTAGCCCCTTACGTCTACAGTGGCGGCCTGCCTTGTTTGGGGTGAACTATGTTTAAAAATAAAAAATTTTAATAGATATATATATTGTCGCCTATACATTAAATTGTATTCGATTTTTCAAAGAAACTGTTTACCCCTTCGAACTCATTTACGAACTTTGGTTAAGGTTTAAAAAAACAAAACAGTCCAGTTCAAATTCTGTAGAAGTATCCATTTCCCTTTTCAGAAACCAGAATTGCAGTTTGCATGGTCGCCTTTCGACTGTTCTCGTAACTCATTATTTTATCGACACAATATGTACAGCCATGGGGGCTGATCTGTACAAGCACTAAACATTAAAGAGTGAAAGTGAATAATTTATCAGTCAACAAATTGAAATAAATCGCAAAATCGAAACGATGATCCTTTTAATTGTTGTGAATAATCGATTTTTGAAAAAAGATCAAATCTTTTCTTCCTTCTGTAAAAATCAACCTGTTGTGGCGAAATTTAAGTGCAAATTAAAAACCACATCGCCAATGTTTCATTAAAAAGAAAACAACCCTGGAATAATACAAACAATATAAGTCCATTAAAGCGTTATATCAACTTACTGTACTCTTTGTCCAAAGCCTTGAACAAAGCCGTTCTATTCAGTGTAATTGTCGGCATTTTGAGGACAATTTCTTCTTTTTTTCTTCAGAGCCGAATTTCTTTCTGGTAGTTTCACTATGAAAGAAAAAATTGATCGGCGAATTTTCTGATGAAATCAAACCAAGAAATTCACTCTTCAAAATGAGAGAGTGCAGATTGAGTTACTTCCCTTTATCAAAATCAGCTAAGTCTTACGTAAAGCAATTCAGCCAATTGACGGCTAAAATAAAAAAACTAAAAAAACTGAATATCGGTAAATTTTTACTATCATTTCGGAAAAAAAATAAAAATGAGATTCTACTTAAACAGACTGAAAAAATATCCGCAAAGAAGAATTTAAAAATATGTATCTTTTAGACTTTAAGGTGGGAATAAATAACTCATGTATAAATTTAACATAAAATGAGTACTCACTTCTGAACCAATTAGCGTTAAAAAGGGACGTTTAACCAAATTTTTTTATGGAAAAGCATATTTTGTGAGATGGAGAGATGTGTGCGTTTACTAATCTTATATGAGGTGGGGGTCGCTGGCTTCCAAAAATGCGTATATGCGGGTGGGATAAATCATGGCCACCGAGAGTAGTAACTCTCGATGACCATGGATAAATGCGGGGAGGGGCATTTTTTTTTTTTGCGTTTTTAGAGGGGGGGGGGGGGGGGGCAACAATTTCTTCAACGAAAAAGTGTATTTAAATTTGTTTCTTCTTTTGGTTGCGTTTTTGTTATTTTTCTTTCCTTTTAGGTTAATGAAAGGAATTTTTTTTTTTGATGACCCGACAATCAGCAAAATTCCACCCCTTCACTGTACAGGTTCTCAGATGCCGGAAGTCTTTCTACTCTAATAGGTTCTTTCCTCGAACTGCTAACCTTTGTAAGTCCCTCCCTGCTCTCTGTTTCCTTGACTGTACTAGTATGCAGAAACTTAAATGCAATGTGAACAGACATCTCACTACACAACTCTCCACTTAGGATGCCCTGTAGGTATGACCCCTAATTCACAGTAGCCCCTTGTGTCTCAGTGACAGTATGCCTTGTCTGGGGTTAATAAAAGTAATTAAAAAATAAATTTAAAAAAATGTGTCAAAGAACTAAGATGCTTCATTATATAAGATGGCGTATGTTTGTTATTGTTTTGTTTTATCCACCCTTTTCGGATTATTACATGCCGAAACACATTTCACTCCTTTGAAACAATTGATTCGACACAAGTTGTTAATTTACTCAAAGCTGAATAATTAGAATATTTTTGTAGCAACCACGTGTTTGGGCTCCTTATCAAACAGGCAGTAGCCATTTTGTATTGTAACAGATTGGCCCCTGCGTTCTTGGGGGGGGGGGGGAGGCAATGTTTATGCGTGATATGATTATGTGTCATGGAACCAATATCTTTATTGATGATGCTACATTACATAAGACTGAAAAGAAACAATTACTTGTCTTTCCTCTAACCCCTCCTGAAGCATCTTCTTCTGCAGTGTCGTTCACAAATAAAGACTCGAAAGCAAAAAGGATTTTTCATTTCTTTTATTAATTGCATCGACATTCCCTTCCCTACTCTCACACTCGTTTCTCCACGCACTGTGGATGCAGCTGTAGAAGTTATTAATAATAACAGCAGTTAAATAACATTTTTGGAACTCCATGCATCCGCAAGCTGCCATGCATCTACCGATGCAGCTGTCACGCATCTACCGATGCAGCTGTCACGCATCTACCGATGCAGCCTAATGCAGCTACACCTTTTTCGGCATGTCATTTACGAAACTTCCTGTAGCCACGCCTCTTTCCAGTTGCATATCGTTTATTTAACAAGCAGATGTTCTTTGCGCTTTGTACAGGTGGCAGCTTTGTTTTGTTGTAGCCATCGGATATAAATCCTGTTTATTTTATTTCCCGTGCAAGTAGCAAGTCTGTTTCCTCGATGGATATTCAACATACATGCCACTTTTCATTTTATATAGGAATGAAGCAGGTTTTTATCTGACAACAGCATTTTCAGGCTTTCAAATTCCCCCCCCCCCCTTTTACCTCCTCCTAGGATGGATGGATATGAATATTTAATTTAGCTGAAGTGATTTGGTTAATTTTAAGATATTTTTTGGCGGCAATTCGAGATACTTTTGGGGTTACACTGATATGAAAAGAACTTGACCGAAAAGAATAAGTTTGATTTTTTTGGCTGAAGAAAAAGGTTGAATGTCATATTCTTATTAATTCGTTTTGTGTCATAGTGTCACTCTTCCAAGCCTTTTGTTTCTTACCGGGTTGGGACCAATTCTTTGATCGCAGCAAATTATCTGGACGGCAGAGTTCTGTTGCGTAGATGACACATAGCAGTAATTTGTTCTCTCTCCTCTTCTTTTTCATTGTTTTTTTTTTATTATGACATTTTACCCCAAACAAGGCAAGACGCCACTGTAGACGTAAGGGGCTACTGAGAATTAGGGAGTAGGTTTAGGGTGTCATTCTAAGTTGTGTGGAAATTTCTAGATGTTTTTCTAAGTAAGTCACTGGTTACTTCCCTTTGTTGAAGGGTCAGGGGGGCCCTACGTGCAGGTCGAAGGTCATATGGATATTGCGTGGGTGTTATGCCGGGAAGGCCATGGTGTGTCACGTGATTTCTATTTTTAGCAATGATGCATTGTTGTGTCTGGAAATATCGGCGCGAAATTTAGTTAGAACAGACTTGCACGCCAGATTGACAACACCTGCGAACTGTTTCTCCGTCCACATGAGGGACGTTAAATTTGTAAAGAATTTCTACTTGAGGAAATTCAGGCGATAAAATTATCTCCGGGCAAGAATTGCTTTTTTTATAAGAACAGACTTGCACGCCGGATTGACAAGACCTGCGAACTGTTTCTCCGTCCACATGAGGGACGTTAAATTTGTAAAGAATTTCTACTTGAGGAAATTCAGGAGATAAAATTATCTCCGGGCAAGAATAGCCTTTTTTATAAGAACAGATTTGAACGTGAGGAAGGAAAGACCTACAAACTGTTTCTCCGTCCACGTGTGGGACGTTAAATTTGTGAAGGATTTCTACTTGAAGAAATTTAAGAGATATGATATCTCTTGGCAGAATTGCCTGTTGTTTATGGAATATTTTCCCCTCGGTCAAGAATATTATCCTTGGGAAGTTGTTTCAAGCCAGATACTTGAAATGAGGAGATGGAGAATGTGAGCGAGACAAGATGTACTCCATGCACGAAATTGCCTATGTTGAAGAGCTTAGCTCCCGAGAATTGAGATACTTTGCTGTCGAGAAGATTCTAATCAGAGATTAAGAATCATAGAGATTGATCGTCTTTGCAACACCGATCGATTTGAGATATACAACTGTGCCAGTTGTATCCGTACATTCGCGCGTGATTGCCATTGAGGACAAACGAGGAAAATAGCGTGTATTATGTTTAGTTGAAGATCGTATTGTTCTTGTGACGTATATATTACGTTGGACTTGCTAAAAGAAAGTTATTGAAGAAAAAAAAGAACTTTCTGACAGACGTTTGATAAAATAAAAAAAGAGTTATTTTTATCGTGGAAATTATATTCGGCCTTCAGTACGGTTTGTTAATTTTATTTCTTTGATTGTAACTTTGGTGTAAAGAAAAAAAAGAGACTTTTGATTGATTTGTAAGAATACAGACTTTATAGTAAGTTCATGTTTTAAAAGGATTTATTCCTTAACTTAGATTGTGTCGATTTTTGTTGTATCTAACTTTTATGTCCAGAAGTACTGATGTGTATTTTATTGATTTTTATTTTTTTGTATGTTATCCAGGAATAATTTATTTATTCCAGCTTTGGAAAAAAAAAGCAGTCCAGGCTACCTTTTTTTGTAAATAAAACTTTATTTTAACTTTTACGAACATCTTGTATTGTCCTATTCCTTATCTCTTGTTATAATTTTTTTTATGATAATTGTCCTAGATAACATAACCTTCGTTTAGAGCGGTTTTTCGTTAACGACACGAAAATTCCGATAGTTGGGAGCTGTGCAGCAAGATGTCTGTTTACATTAGTTTTAAATTTCTGCATGTCGGTACTGTCGAGGAAAACAGGGGCAGGGAGGGAGTTCCAGAGGCCACCTGCACGAGGAAAGAAGCTATTGGAGTAGAAGGCTCTCCGGCATCTGGGGACCTCCACAGTGAATAGATGGGATTCAGCTGATTGTCGAGTTTGTCTAGTGAATTTACGTCGAGGGGGCACCTGAGTAGTCAGTTCTTCAGAGCATAATCCATTGAAGTATTTGTAAAACAAACATAAGGATGCTACATTGTGGCGATGGGACAGGGACTGGAGCTTGGTGGACAGTGAGGGACCCATTAGGTAGGCGACTCTTTTTTGGACCTTGTCAAGGAGGGAGAGACTAGTAGATGATGCACCAGTCCAGATGTGGCAATAATACTCCATGCATGGGCGAATGGTGGCTTTGTAGAGATACAGGATGATGCCAGGTGTGAGGAGTTTACTAGCACGGTAGAGGGGGCCAACCTTCTTTGCTGCAGCCTTGGCAATGTCTTCAATGTATTTGTTCCAATTCATGTTACTTGTGATGGTTAGGCTGAGGAGTTTGAATGATGAACTCTCAGGTAGGGTGTTATTTGCCATGACAATCGGTGGTTGGAGAGGTTTCTTGTAGTTATTGAAGGAAAGTAGCTTTGTTTTTGCGGCATTAAAAGTTACCAACCATTTATGACCCCAATCCACTACAGACATTGCCTCGGATATGATCGCGTCTGTTTTGCCAACATGGCGAGAGTAAAGCGTGGTGTTGTCAGCAAATAAACCAATCTCAGCCTCAATGTCATCAGGGAGATCATTTATGAAGATCAGGAACAATAAAGGGTCAACGATAGATCCCTGGGGTACACCAGCATTTATGTCATGTTGCTTAGATGAATGGCCATCGAGGACAACCTGGATCTTTCTTTTGATTAGAAAGGATCTAATTATACTAAGTAATTGCCCAATGATACCGTATGAGCGTATTTTCATGAGAAGCATTTTATGCCATACCTTGTCAAAGGCCTTGGATATATCAAGCGCTACTGCCCTAGCTTCACCTGCCTTGTCAGCTTCTTTTTAATAACAGCAGTTGTTGAAGCTATTAATAATCATAGCACACAATCATTTTGGGTGTAACATTTTAGCTTTGAGGTTTTTCTTTTTCAGTATACATACATGATACCCTCTCTTTTAAGGGGGAGGGCGTCCCAAACATAACGACTCTCTTGTGGTTCAGAACAAAAGAGGAAGACTTCATCAGCTTATCCGCTATGTGTCTCTGGTGACTTCCTGTCTGTGACACAATATCCTGAACATGTAGCCCTAATTCTAATCTTTTAACTTTGAATGGACTTTTCCGATTTTTCCTAACTCTAGCCTAATGTTAAAAATTCCGTTTTTAGTATTATCTTTAATCATCCACATCTACATTTATACATAATCTTGCTACAAAGCTCAACCGATGGTAGAATTTTGTTTTCAAGCATGTGGCGAAGCTCTCTGGAGTATGCACATAATGAGAGTAGAAAGTGACTAGTGGGTTTACTTTCGGCAGCCTCGTAACTCTCGCTTCCTTTATTTTTTCCTTTAATCCTCACATTCGATGAGAGATATTTCTGACAAAGGGTGAAGAATTGCTGTTTTCTGGGTCGGAATCTATCCACTTAACACTTATCGTTGGATAGTTTTTGACCTTAAAGTAGCATTTTTTTTGTTTTAGGTCCTTACATCAAGTGGCTTCATGCCTTGTCTGGAGCGATTTCCATTATTTTTTTTTTTTTAAGTCAATTGCTACAAAATGAGAAAATGAGAAAATTCTACAAAAATCGAAGGAAATTACACAACTTCTTTTATTTTTGTAGCGGTTGCAATTATTGTTGAATTACACAACTTATTTCTTTGAATATCCCATCTGTTGAACAAGATACCACGAGTATTCTTTTCAGCCGACTACAGCATTTTTTTCAATTCAATTTAATTAATTTGGTAAAAGATAAATCCAGCATGCTTCAGTTGTCATGTAGGGAAACGCTGGTAGAAATTTACACAGAAGAGGATACAGTAGCCTAGCACCTCTCTGGATACCACGTATTAGATATGAAGCAGAGGCCTGGACATCATACTCTAACGATGGGAGAAATATTTCTCTCTCTCTCTCTCTCTTTTTCTCTCTCTTTCTCTTTCTCTCTCTGTTTATTAACAGTGAAAGATAATAAAACTAACTTTACAACTTAAGATTAAAATAGTCTTTTTATAAAGGAAATTGTTTTTTCTGGGTTTTTTTCAATTCGATTAATTTGGCAAAAAAATAAAACTAGCATGTTTCAGTTGTCATGTAAGGAAAGGGTGGTAGAATTTACACAGAAGAGGATTACAGTAGCCCAGCACCTGTCCAAATTCACCTTGAATTAATGCGTTGTTGGTGCATTTATTACCTCTCTGGGGAGACAATTCCAAGGATCCTGATTGAGAAGGCGTCCCTCCTCCTGTTCAATCGAAATCGGCAATTAAATAGTTTCTTGTGGTGTCCGCATAGACCTCTTTCTGGTGCAGGAGTGAATAAGTCCTAAGGTATATCGTAATGACTATTGAGGAGATTATAGGCCAAAATGAGATCAACGCGTAATCGTCAGCATTTAAGGGAGAAAAGGTTATGTTTTTATTGACCCTGCACTATTCGAGTAGCCGGTCTTTGAACTCTTTCCAGATGCTGAATATCACATATTAGATATGGAGCAGAGGCCTGGACACGATACTCTAACAGTGGTCAGATGATGGAGACATAAAGTGGGAGAAATATTTCAAGAGTGAGTTTGCAGAAAGAACGTCGAATGAGAAATAGAGTGCTATATCTCTACATGGTTCTCATTCTATATCTCCACGAGAGAAAGAAGAAAGGAAGGAAGAATTTGTGGTAGTTGGGGGGGGGGGAGAAGAAAGGAAGGAAGAAAGGGTGGTGTAGGAAGGAAAGACGGCAGAAAGGAATCATGGATAAAAAATTCTACGGTTAAAGTGTTACTTTCGTTAACTGGTATATATTAAATCTCTTCGGACTATTGCCTTTATCTAAATAATTTATCTTCATATTAATGTGAAATGGAAGGGTGGGGACAAAAAATTAGGAATTTACCGGGAACATTTGTTCTACTAGGCGTTGTTCGGGATCTAAAATTGTAAGATTTCAGTATTACTTTTACTAATGGGTATATAGTAAATCTCTTCGAACTACTGACTTCATCAACATTATATATCTTCTTAATATCATTAAATGGAGTGGGGTGACAAGAAATTGGGAATTAGTCTCGACCATTTGTTCTACTCGGCGTTGTCCAGGATCAAAACTTGTAAGATTACAGTATTACTTTCGGTAACTGGTATGTATTAAGTCCCTTCGGACTGTTGACTACATTAATATTACGTACCTTCTTAACATGTTGAAATTGAGGGAAGGACAAGAAATTAAACATTGAGCATTAAAATAAAAGAAAGGAATGGGATGGTTGACGGAGAACGTGAGGGTTGGGGAGAGGGATGGAAAAATGAGGGAGAAAGAAAGAGAGAAAGATAAAGTGAGACAGAGGGGGAGAGAGAGAGGGGGAGGTAGAGAGAGAAGTTTGGTTATAAAGATTTACACACACTACTTAATTTCTTCTATTTTGTTTTTTGTTTTTTTTCGCCCCGGTCAACTGACAATACCGTTAACCTTTATTCTTGAGTGCCCCCCACCGGGCCTTGATAAGTCATGACCCTTACAGTAAAAATTTTTTTTTTTTTTTTTTTTTTTTTAATTAATTCCTGATTTCACCCATGTTTCAATACGTTACAGATGAAGAGTACCTAGAATAAATTGTTATTAAAAGCTTTCAACAAATTTTGCATGCGTCAAAGTAAGAGAAGTGAAAAGTGCATCCAATTCAAAGTCAATGCAACAAATAATTCATGAATAACGAAGGCGAAAGACGTGCAAAAAAGGGCACAAAATTGTTTTGTTTTATTCTTGAATAGAATTCATTTAAAAAAGAAGAAAAAAATTATCTAAAAATATTTTCGTTTGTTCAAAAGAATACTTTTGAATCTATCTTGTTCCAGAATTTTTTTCTCCTAATTTTTATTTCATACAATTGTCATTTGGTTGTGCAAAGAAGGCAGCCATGAATTTATCTAGAAGTCAATATTTGAATCAACAAAACGGGAAATAGTTTCTTTTCAGTCGACACAATCTCAAAAGAAAACTATTACAAAATACAGTTTTATCTTTAGATTATTTTTTATTATTGCATCCATTTTTCCCGTAGTTTCTTTTCTCAAAAAAAAATTAGAAAAAATATTATTTCACGTAAGCGAGAGATGAACAACATTAAAAGCAGGAGATGCGAGAGAAATTATTTGGATTTCCTTTTCATAAAAAAAAAAAAAAAAAAAAAAAAGAAAAAAGAAAGAATTCAAAAATCTGTCAAAAGTATTTAAAAAAGAAGTAAAAATTCTTGTTTTTATTTTTTTTCAAAGAGGAATCCATATTTGATTTGAGAGATTATTATTTCATTTCTGCAATGTTTGAACGTATAGCATTTCGTATGCCGAGATGGTCGAGTTTGAAAAATAAATATATCAATCAAAATACAGTATTTTTTCAGTTGTGCTCAATGCATAAACAGAGCTTCATAATAATAATAATAAGAAGAAATCATCTGAATGGCTATGAAAATATAACCATATTTTGATCATCAACTGATGAGATCTATGATTGAAACATGATTGCATTTGTAAAGCCAGTCACCATATATATATATATATATTAACGGCGAGGAATACGGACGTTTGGGACATTTTTGGGAGGGTAGAATGAAATTAAACAAGTATAAAAACGAGAGGAAACGATTAAAAACAATTAATTAATGTACTAAGCCGGCTTTCGTCCACACTCATCAGAGTATTAACGTGGAAGTAATTAAATACGACTAAAACCTAAAAAAATTATAATGAAAACTAGTGACAGGTTTAGGAGGAACAAAAAAAAAAGTTGATCACATTAAGTCCTAAAAGCCACTCCTTTTGTTTACAAAGGGAGGGTTTGATTGACTTGATATATATGGCTTCCAGGAGTGGCTTTTAGGACTTAATGTGATCAACTTTTTTTTTGTTCCTCCTAAACTTGTCACTAGTTTTCATTATAATTTTTTTAGGTTTTAGTCGTATTTAATTACTTCCACGTTAATACTCTGATGAGTGTGGACGAAAGCCGGCTTAGTACATTAATTAATTTTATTTTAATCGTTTCCTCTCGTTTTTATACTTGTTTAATTTCATTCTACCCTCCCAAAAATGTCCCAAACGTCCGTATTCCTCGCCGTTATTAAATTTTGTACCACGAAAAATTTATTTAAATATATATATATATATATTATATAATATGGGTGTTTATTTATAAACACATATCTTGTGACTTATATGTTTTGACTAAGGTTGGGTTTTTTCTGACCATAGTCGTTTGAATTTCATAACAATGAAGGTGTAAAAGATGAGATTTAATGAGTCCGTCGTCGGGTTAGAAAATGTGATCTAGTTGGTTGGTTGGTTGGTTGGTCTACCAAAACTAGTCATGTGATGTTCTCCTTCCAGGGTGGAATTTGAACTCTTCATCTTGAATTCTTACCTGATGAAACTTGGCCTTTTTCACCTTACTCGAAACATGTTTGCATATATGTCACAAGATATGTTCGTAGAAATAATAATTCATACTAAATAAATATACAGCTCTACTTGCTATTGAACACTATTACATAAACATAGTTCATGGGATTGTTTGTCCAACCTCTATGAGTAAAGATACACCTGGCATATATATATACATATATATTTCAGGGTTAATATAAACAATATATATTTTTACGGCAGCATCCCTTATTATATCATCTAAATTGTTTCAGATTACAAGCTCAATGAAGTTATGTTTCCAGGCTTCAGAGCAAAAATATATTTAAAAGAATGACCAAATATATTTAAAAGAATGACCAAATATATTTAAAAGAATGACCAAATATATTTAAAAGAATGACCAAATATATTTAAAAGAATGACCAAATATATTTAAAAGAATGACCAAATATATTTAAAAGAATGACCATATATATTTAAAAGAATGACCAAGGAAAAAGAAAAAGCGTCAGTCCACAATCTTAATTTTTTCATTTATTTTTAGTTCTGGCAAATGCTTATATTTTTTCCCCCGACTTATGACCGTTTCGGTTATTTATGAGCATTCGCTGGAATTAAAGAATTAGGATTGTGGACTGACGCTTTTTCTTTTTCCTTGGTCACTGGAATGAAACCTATAAATGATATATATATATATATATATATATATATATATATGATAAGTTAATGAAAAATAATTAAACCTGCAAATGGAAGCAAATCAATATCTTCAGTTGTTCAGAACAAGGAGCATTTTAGTTAATAAAAATATTTATTTTTCTTCTCTTTCATTCCTAAAAATAAATATTTTTATTAACTAAAATGCTCCTTGTTCTGAACAACTGAAGATATTGATTTGCTTCCATTTGCAGGTTTAATTATTTTTCATTGACTTACCATATTTTTGCTCTATCCAGTATATTGAGCTTTCCTCTCCTCACAATAGGTCCAATTCTCTAAAAGTTTACCTTTTAGTTATAAATTTTCATATATATATATAGACAAAAGAAAGAAGAGAGATAAATATGTACGAATGACAAATCTATTTCAACTTCGATTGTTCAATGCAA
This sequence comes from Sepiola atlantica, assembly GCA_963556195.1. Classification (NCBI taxonomy): domain Eukaryota; kingdom Metazoa; phylum Mollusca; class Cephalopoda; order Sepiida; family Sepiolidae; genus Sepiola; species Sepiola atlantica. The sequence continues at coordinate 204,273,628 of OY744522.1, forward strand.
TTGATAAGATTTTAATCTTTGAAAATCTTTGGCTTAAGGAAAGAAAAATAAACATGTTTTTACCGAGTACACTTTGCATTGGACAATCGTAGTTGAAATAGATTTGTCATTCGTACATGTTTATCCCTCTTCTTTCATTTATCTTTATAATTGCTCTATCTTGTATATTGAGCTTGAACTATTTCACTATAGGTTCTATCCTCTAAAAGTATACTTTTAGTTTCATATTTTATAATATATATATATATATATATATATATAGTAGGGGTGGACGATATTTGTTCACAATTTTTAACTGCTAATTTTTTTTTTTTTTAACTTTCATTGTAAGTTTTGTCTTCATGAAACCATTTGATTCCATTTATTTCCATTCTTCAGAATAATTGATTATGGACAATTTTGAATCTTCATATCTTTGACTAGAGGAGACAAAGTTCTCATTGGAATCCATTTTCAGACCTCATCAGCAGGAGAATAGTAGAAAAGGTCAGAAAGGAATTGATTGAAGGTGATATCATGTCACCCCATTTCTTCTCTGAACAACTCGGGCTGAACACCGATGCTACATCCACATTCTGATCCAAGTAATGAAACCCTGGATCAACCAGGTAGCTGTAGGTAGGCAGTAAGATTCAATGCTTTGTCAGACCAACTGGAAGACCCAAGATTGGCTGTTAGAGAACTTTGTTGACAACACTTCACCTGACATCTGGCCTCCCAGCTCACTTGACTGCAACCCCTTCAATTTCTTCAATTTAGGGTGCAGTGGAACAAGATACCAACAGATCCAGCTGCAACACGAAAGACAAGTTAAAAACCAGGGTCATCAGAGCCTTTAGGGGCTTAAGTCTGGAGACAGGGGCAAAGGCCTAGACCACTTTAAAACTAACCTAAGTTTGATGAATAAATCTAAAAAAATTAAACTATTATTTTGTCTTAGTAATTTTGCAAACAAATATTGTCCACACCCTGTATATATTATGTATGCGTGTGTGTAGACAACATCTTCCCATTGAAACAAAATTTTAAAAAACAAAATTTTGCCTATTAATTTTTTTTTATTCAATTTCCAAGTTTTTCCTATTTGTATTTTTGTCACATTTCAACCCCAACATTAAAAACTATTTGAGAAGAATGAAAAAATGTAATTATTTCGTTTCATCGAACAGATTTGAATACATGAAAACTTGAGGAAATTTAAGACAAAGTGTTTTGCAGCGTATCGTTGAAGAATAAGTCAATTTTGATTTGTCATCGTGGCATCTTTTGTAAAATGGTGACCATTTTTCTTCTTTCTTTTCAACAGAAGAAGAAAAAAACGGAAAATAGATAAAAGTTCAATAGTAAAAATACAAAATGGGAAGAAGAATGCGTAGAAAAGAATAAAAATTATGCCAGACACATCATTCCTGATTCAGTGTCAATAATGGAGACCTGCGTTTATTGTTTTTATCAATTACATTTTCTAAGATTATTTATTTGGGGCAGATATCAATGAAGAATGTATAATGATTGAATTCAATTGTAGAATAGGGCCGCCGTTGAAAAACCTATTTTTGTTCTGTTTTAGAAAGATTTTGAATCAAATTGATTGTTGGTCTTAAAGTGGAATTTATTTTTGGCAGCCATGTTTTTATTTTTAAGTATATTGTTAAATTACTACCAGGAAGATCCGGTGTTGCCTGGGATTGAATGAGCAACCCTATGTCTCTCTACCCTCAACCTATAACACTATCTTACCGTATTTATTCTTACTTTTACCTTTTATATATTCAATTTTTAGGGTTGGGCCCAATGTACTACGTGTTGATTGAATAGGAGGGGTGTAAATATAGTGACATTTATTGAAATAATTTTCGGTAAATGTATCATCTTTGATCCCCAAGAGGTACACCCAGCATTTCCAGAGTTTCCCTGCCTACTCCTCAACCCCATATTAACATTTCTATTCTTTTTTTTATATAAATAAAATAATACTAAAAGTCATATTTCCTTTTTGTGGATGTCTAGCACAGATCGCATAATAATATTATCGTGCTCGCTTTGATCAAAATGAAATATATTTCTCCAAGTACCCGAGTAATTTAGTTTGAGAATATATATAGTTATGGACGTCTATCTCCAAAAGCCTAGGAGGTGTTTGTGAACAAACCAACAAACAGGAATTAGAACTTTATATATAAATTCCCCAAAGTCTTAACTCCTCATCCATTAAATTTACAGAATTTAATGGATTAAAAACAAACATGAAAAAGTCGATAATCTAATAATAATATTTGTCAAAAAAAAATGTCTCCCAGCGATTAAAACTTTTACAACAATCAATTTTATCCAAAATTTGAAGGAAACCAAGAAAAATATGCGTCTTTTTTCAACAGTCTCCATTCTATAATTGAACCTGATGCGTGAATGTTTCTAAAATAAATAATATAAAAAGGAAAGATATGGATTTAAAATATGTTTTACGAAATTAGAGATTTTACAAGTATAGAAATAGCAATTGTCATTTTGTGGTTGCAAGTACAAATTGACTCATTTGAAATATAATTATTATTTAATATAGAATTTAGATTTTTGTTTTTTAAAAATACCTTTTCTTTAAAAAAAAAAAAAAAGCTGAAAAATTCATTAAAGGCAAAAAATTAGGATTTTCCTTTTGCTTAATTTTTTTGCATTAATTAAAAATGATTTCTGAACAGATATCCTATCCATAAACACTTTTTTGATTATCCTTTTTGATAAAGTTATTATTAATAGAAAAAATTGCTGCACTTATAAAAATAAAGTACAAAAAAAAGCAAAAATACATTTTTTTTTAAAGTACAAATGAGAAAAGGAGAAAAATATATTTTTATAAGAAAAAACATTTTTCTTACAGAATTTTTGCTTAACATTTTTAGTTATATTTCCTGGAAAAGAGAATGAAAAACAATTCTTTTTAAAAGTCTTGCTTTTCTCTGCATTATTAACGTTGATAATGGCTTTACAAATTCAGTTTATTAAAATGAAGAAAAGCAGAATAATATGGAAATTCAGAAAAGTAAAAAATATCGGAGTTGTTTTCAGATGCGTCCAAGCACCTCTGTAAGAGGATTAGTCCGTCGGTCGGTCATTTTCATGTTTGAAATCATACAGGGTGATGGAACAAGATGTAGCATTTATTATTGAAAGGAAAACTTTACATTTTGTTTCATTTAACCGGCATTACAGATGTGTAAATTTTGTGTAGTATCATTTTTTCCCCTTCTATGCTATCATTTTGTGAACACAGTTCAATAGCTTATAATATTCTTGATCCAAGCTTTGTTGGTTCAAAAAGACATATCCAATTTCTTGCTATCATTTCTATGAAAAAAATCAACTCAGGTTTCTGTTTTTCAGGTGAAATGGAACAAGCAACAAGATATTCCGTGTAGGATAGGATCAAGATTGTAGAGGTCTACTTTGCAACAAAATGGGTTGTCCAAACTTAACTACAATTTCAGAGAGACTTTCCAGGGAGAAACTCTCAATAAAGTGCCTTGTGAAGAAATCCAGGGAGACGGGAAGTGTACAGGATAACATTGAAGGTCAGTGACGTTGAGTCAAGGAAGACATTCAACGCAAAGAAGCTTGGATTGAGCACATTATAAACTTGAGCTGTGTTAGCAAAATGATGGTATATGGGAAAAAACTCATGCCACACAAAACTTACATGTCTATAAAACAGATCTATGCAAAAAAAGAAAAAAGTAAAGTTTTACTTTCAATAATAGATGCTACTTGATGACAAATGGTTACATATTTGTGGATCAGTCTGTATTTTCATCGCTAAACATGCATGTTGAACAGAAATATCATAAGAATATCCCATTTTTTCAGTCTCTATTATAAAAAAGATCAAGCGAAAACCGGACACCATTGGAAAATCGTATTTAATTTGTTTTAAATATGGAAACTAAACCAATTTTGTAAGAAAATTAAAAAGATTTCACAGAATTGACAAACAAAAATGGAAGGAAGTTTCCTTGAAGAAAAATCGGTCAGTGTTTAAAGATTTTTTTCTAAATCTGAGAATGAAATTCAAGAAATATTAGACATATATCAATGTCGACCGAGAAAATGACGAAGAGATGGGGGAAGGGTGGGTGGGTCTTCCAATTATAATTGCACACATTTCTTTCATTGTGAAAATTAACTTGTAACAATATGAATAAAAAGAGAGGTTAGTTTCAGCTTTTACAAATAAAAATCTTTTGTTTTTAAAGAAATCCACAAAAATTGATGGCCATTTACTTGTTCAATTGATTTGTGTCATTTTTTTTTTACAAGAAAAATACAAAGCTTTATTGAATATGAGACAAATTGTATTCATGCAAATTTCTTGCTATCATGAATAAAAGTGAGACGCACAGAAATTTTTTGTTACACAATATTTCAGTGAACTGTAAATTTCCTGGTGAACACTAGGATGTGTTTTTTACTGTTGAAAAATTATTTGTTGAAATTCGTTCAATTTTTTTTTTATTGCTATTAGTTAAAATGATTTTGCTGTTGAATTTGTTGGATATCAGTCTCTGTGTTAATAAAATGATGGTGCATTTATAACGACAGCTAACAAAACGAAAAAGGGGTAAAAAAACAAATCGGCAACAAATAAATGTTACCAAAGGCAAGATAAGTTACTCTTCTACTAACCTGTATAAGTTTATTTGTGTTTTAACTTATTTTAAAGAGTTTTTTTGTTAAAAAAAAACCTGGTGTCTACCTGTTCAGTTAGAACGAAAAAAAAAAATGGCTGAAATCACAGTTTCAATAATCGCTCAAAAAAACGAAAATTAAGCAAAATACTGCTAGAACATTACATTTTTCCCACGACTGGTGACATTTATTGGATGTGTTTCTAACACTATTTTGTTTATTTTTCACCAATTATCAAAGATCCCCATGCTGGGCTCATGAACAGCCATTTTTTCCGTTCTAACAAAACAGGTGGACACTAGGTTTGTTTTAAACAACAAAAAAACGCTTTAAAATAAGTTAAAACACAAAACAACTTATCTTGCCTTTGGTAACATTTATTTGTTGCCTATTTTGTTTTTGACCCCTTTTTCGTTTTGTTAGCTGCCCAAATAACGTGACCACCTCACATATGTGTGTTTCTCACCTGTGCAAGCATCGTTACAGGAGGTATCCATTGTCTCTAGAAACTAAAAGGAGGGGGAAAAAATCAAAACAAAAAAAGAAACATTAAGTACAAGAAATGAATTTCCTCAATATCCTCTACAATTTTAACATTTATAACAAAAAATGTAAAATTATTACCCGTTTCATAAGCACAATAATTATATATATATCGAAACTTTCTTCCATTGGACACCTTATCGGCGGACAATTACCAACTTTTTTCACCCATCATTTTTTAAAATATTTTTTCAAATGTTGAATTTTGGCTTTTCTATTGCCAACTTATCTATCTGTATAATTCCTCTGATGATAAGATCTCGATCTTTGAAAAGCCTTGGCTTAAGGAAAGAATAATAAACATAATTTTATTACAGAATATACCTTGCATTGAACAATCGAAGTTTGATATAAATTTGGACATTCGTGCATGTTTATCACTCTTCGTCCATCTATCTTTATATATATATATATATATATATATATATATATATATTTTTATAACCCTTGTTTGAATAAATTGATGATTTAATAAAAATTGCATTTTATCCAAATTTTTATTCTCATCACTAAAATCTACTTATACTTTTGCTCTATCTCGTATATCGAGCATCGACCATTCAAGATAGGATTTAATTTAAAGATATTATCTTTTATCTTTATTTTCTAACTTCGCAGATATATATATATATATATATATATATATACAGGGTGGGCCAAAATAAGGGTCCTATCTTTAAATTTGAATAACTTGAATTTGAATAACTTCCACAAAATAAAAGTTAAACTCACCAAACTTTATGTGTGTGTAGACTGACCCTTCCGAGATTTTTTGAAATAAACAAAACAAATTTTAGCCGAAAAACACTTCTTAAAACTTACAAAAACTAAAGTATTGTTTTTTACACTGTTTTGAGTTTTTTAAGCAAAAATAATGTTTTCTAAATGAGGGTACGTTCCTTAGGGCTAATACGGCTCATGCTTGCTTTGGAAGGGGTCCTTTACTTATTCTAAAAAAAAAAAAAAAAAAAAAAAAAAAAAATCAATAAATAAAAAAGTTATGAATTTTTAAAAATAGGACCCTTATTTTTGCCCAACCTGTATATATTTTACAACATTTTTAAAGATAATATATTTTAGAAACCCTTTTATAGGTATCTGAAATATATTATCTTTAAAAATGACTGACCCACCCCTAAAAAAAAAAAAATTAAATGTGTGACACACTTCGACGTTATAAGTGTAAGAGTTGAGACCCCCAAATAATTCAACGCAATATTTCATAAATAGTATAAGGCAAATTGAATAAAAATAAAATTTACATAACTGAATTTTGTGAGGTCAGATGACTGTTTTACTTTGGCATTTTAATCCCTTGTTAAAGTGTCTTAATTGATGGACATTTGTTACAATTTTCTGAATCAACTAAATCTTGTATAACTACAGCTTAAATTTAATTAAGATCAGAGATAAAAACATTTCAATGGGAAAGGGTTCATGCTCTCTCTCAAAACGCCTTTATACGCCTAATTTGGATAAAATGCAATTTTTATTAAATCATCAATTTATTCAAACAAGGGTTATATATATATATATATATATATATATATATATATATATATATAAAGATAGATGGACGAAGAGTGATAAACATGCACGAATGTCCAAATTTATATCAAACTTCGATTGTTCAATGCAAGGTATATTCTGTAATAAAATTATGTTTATTATTCTTTCCTTAAGTGGTGCAAAAGTCACGCATTAGTTTGAATCAGTAACAACTGATTCAAACTAATGCGTGACTTTTGTGGGATTGTTTAACGAGCACTTAATTAGCAGATTTTCTAATTTTAACTGCCCTTCACGTTCACCGGATTTAACAGCCCCTGTTGGGGTTATCTTAAGGAAAGGGTATATGTGAACAAGCCTACAACGATTCAACAGCTTAAAAACAATATCAGACATGAAATCCAAGAACTAGGGTCAGTTATTCTAAGTAGTGTAATGGAAAATGCCCTAACTAGAGCCCGTCTTTGTGAGGCCGAAAATGATGACCATTTAAAGGATATTATTTTTAAAAACTACTGCAACAAAATTACCAAGTAAATGTATTATTTATCAGAAAAGCCTAGTAAATTACTTGAAATGTTGTTGTTTCTATCACCTAAACAAACCAATGCGCGACTTTTGTTCCACCCTGTATTTATATGCCCAAGAGTCTTTCTACTTTCATTTTGTTTCGGGTTTTTTTTTAAACTATGTCGTTTTTGTTTTTATCAAATTATTTTTTTTAAATAGGATTTTGAAAGTTAGATTGAATTTTTTAAATATCATTTAGTCATTAAATTAAACCAAATTGTTATAAAACTATAATTGTTGTTTTAGAAAATGTTTATTAGATGTAAATAAAAAATTGAAAAAATTATTGGATGTAAACGACTTCCAAAACTTTCAATCTTTTACTACATCAGAATTTGGTAAGAGTTTTAAAGTCACAAGTGATTTTCTATTCAACAGTTTAAATGATTGTAAATTTCTTTCAGATTTTAGAAGAATCACAAAGTAATTCTTGTTGTTTTTTTTGGGTTTTTTTTTCAACTATTAACAAAAGATTAAATGGTTGACTTGTTTATGAAGAAACCGAAATGCATTTCCAAAGTAAATTATTTTTTAAATAGGATTTAAAAAATTTCGTTTTATTTTATACGTTTGCATTTCTTATTTCAATAAATAAATAAATAAATTGATTAACAGTAAATAAAAAGAAAATGTGCAAGTCATGTAGAGACGGGAAACACACACACACACACACATGAGAAGTTGTATATGTAACACATATAATATAGAGATTCTGAAACTTTTCTACACACCATTAAATTCCGCATGAACAGTTCTATCAGATTCACTAGACGAAACATCATTTGTTGTGGCCTATTCATTTCCAGAGAACAGACAGACACATCTTCTCTTTTATAGCTATAGATATTTTCGGCACTTTCTTAGATTAGGACCCACAGTAAAATTGACTTAGTGTTAGTACTTTCCGGATGTTTACGTAAACCGACAGAAAGTACCGAAGCAGTTAGTCAATCAATTAGCGAGAAAATAAACAGACGACATGTCAACATTTAAACTGATTGAAACGCGATCGCAACTGATTAAAACGTGAAAGTACTGCAAAGAATTTTCACAAGCTATCACTGGCTGTTGCGTCTCCCGAAGGAGTGATTAACTTTTGTCAGGAAGATAAACTGATTGCAAAAGAAAAAAAAATGTTCAGGCAAAAACAAAAAAATTTTAATCCCTAACCCTAACTCAACCAAAAACGATTTTCAGTAAAAAGAAAAAAAACACTTTAAAATATAATTTATCAATCACCTGTTTATTTTTATTTCTTCATTAAAAAATAAATATTTCCTTCGTACAATTTGACTAAATGAATTATTTGAATTTTTTGCTTTAAATGTTGGTTAATGTTCGGGATATAAAAAATGCTGCTGTGGAACAATTTAAGCGCTCTCTTGATGCCTACCTCGCTAATATCCCGGACCAACCCCAAATTGTCGGATACACGGCGTGCAGGCAAGCCGACACCAATTCTATCGTGCACATGCAAGCACATGCTGGTGCGGTTCCTTTGTCTCACAGGATCCTCACATCAGCCAGGGCGAGTTGAACAACCAGCAAGCCTGAACACGCCTGTTCGAAGCACCAGACAAAAAAAAAAAAAAAAAAAAAAAATGTTTCTTTTTTTGTAAATCCAGCGCTGTTTTTGATTTTTTGAACACAGGTAGGTCAACAAACTTGATGTCGCTACTTTCCGGCGGTTTACATACACATCCGGAAAGTACCGACGCCAAGTTGCTTTTAGCATGGGTCTTAATCTAAGAAAGCACCATTTTTTCAGATGATCTAAATTTTCTCTGCTAATTTTTACAATGATCGTTCAATAAGTCGTTAATCTTTCTACAGAACTGCAATAGAAGAATTAGGATCAATTTTTTTTTTACGGCACCTCGACCACTTTTTAATTATTTAACGCTGAAGCACAACATTTATCAGAAACGATTTATTGCATACAATTTGTTTAACACAAGTTGTTTTTGTTAGTCAGGATTGGCGGAGCGAAGGAATTGTCTGGTTATACCATTCAACTGGCAACTGATGGTCGAACACTTCTTTTAATCCAAACAAAATCAGAAAAGTTTACTGGGCAGTCAACAGATGGCTCTGTTTGTAGCGCGCCATCAATTTGTTTACACTGCACCTGCTGGTGGTACTCTGCCTTTATTTTGAGATTATATCTTATTTTATTTACCTCTTCTCCAGGAGGTTAGACACAAGGTCAGGTGTGGGTTTTGATGAAGGTGTTTCTGTGGAACAGAACTTGATTCAAACTTGGCACACCTAGTCATTAAACACTTAGCCAGTGTATATCTGATTTTGCTTAACCCTAGTTATGGCTTCACATGCACATTCAAATGATAGCCATTACGTTAAACGTAAACACCGTTCTATCGACATAAAAGAAAAAAATTAAGTTTTTAGCAATCCCTGATGGCGTAAAGACATAGTAGGTGTATAATTAGCGGTTTAGGGTTAGGGGTTAGGGGTTAGGTTTAGGGGTTAGAGTGATAAATAATTATTAAGCTGAAAACGGATGGTCCGGCAAAATGGCTAATCTAGCAAAGTTCTTGTATCAAGGGTGCCAGAAAATCGGTGTTGCACCTGTATTAGCGCATAAATGATAATAAGAGATTTGATAGGATTTACCAATTCCATAGTCTTAGATGGTATCTATTAGGCCAACCACACACACCCGCATGCATGGAAGAATTAAGACTTAAAAATTTTTTTAATTTCTGACAAGAATTTGCTTTTCTTCTCTGAATATTATTGATCAGAAATTGTAGCAACGTTTATTTATGCGGATGAAGGGCGGTGGAGTCGGTAGTCTAAAACGTTCGACTCCTGACGAAGATGTCGACCCCCTTTTCCATCAAAGAAAATGATTCATCACACATCATTCTAACTAGTGTTCAGGTTGGAATACAGAGAAGAGCTTATCAAATCGCATTTCTTTACAACACAAAATAAAACTCGCGCTTCCCTTATTTTGTCCTTTAGTCCTCACATTCCATGTGCGATGTTTCTGACAAAGGGGGAAGAATTGCTGTTTTCTGGCTTGGAATCTATCCATCTAACACTTATAGTTGGATGTTTTTGACCTTGAAGTTGTATTTTTTAGCTCCTTAAATCAAGTGGCTTCATGGCTTGTCTAGAACGATTTCTATCAAAAAATTTAAAAAATTAAAAACCACAAATTCTTTGGGTTTTTTTTGGGGTTTTTTTTTTTTAATATATGTCCAAGAAAAATGTTTCGAATTCAGTAAAAGAGAAAGTTACAAGAAAATGGTGAATCCGACATTTAAAAAGTTTCTGGCTTTTAGAAATTGGAAATGATGTATTTATAAAGAAGATACTGAGGCAAGAAATATAAACTATTTTAATGGTGTTTATCTTTCCTTTAAGTAAAAATTGAAGAGAAAATTAATATTATCACATCGACTGTCCGGGTTTTATTCACACCTAACCATGCAGAGACTGGATGATCGGATACGGATGACATTTCGAAATACCAAAAGGCACCATCTTCAGCTTGTTACGATTGAAACAGCCCTCCCCCCCCGCCCCGTCGTACGAGAAAAAGACAATGAATTTCTTTCATTTGTAGTTTTATTTTTGCCTTATGATTAAGAAAATATTTTCTAATAGAAAATAATGTAAGCACCAGATTCTTTCAAGAAATACATTTGAAATTCTAACAAAAGTTTAAACGATCATTTGATGTGTAAAGCGGGGTTTACATTGGTAAGCATTAAAATAAAGAAGGAGGGGGGAGGAAAGGGAGAAAGAAAGGGTTAGGGTTAGGGAAAGAAAAATATGAGATTCATATATCGAGAGAAATTCTAAGAGAGAGATTCTGAGACAGAGAGAGATTCTACAAAGAAAAAAAGAGTTTCTAAAAGACATATAGGGAGAAAGAAAGAGAGAGAGAGAGAGAAAGAAAGAAAAATATTCTAAAGAGAAAGAGTCGAAAGATTCTAAGAGAGAAAGAGAGAGATAGAGAAAGAAAGAGAGAGAGAGAAAGAAAGAGATTAAGAAGTTAATTTTTTTTTTTCAAAAATAAAATTATATCAAAAACGCAAGATGAAATAAATGAGAAATTGATAGTTTCTTGAAAAGTTTTTTTTTTTTTATTTGGGTTGGAATGGCAGAGAGACAGGCAAGTGTAAATATATTTTTTTTTTTTTTTTAAAGTGATTCATTGGGTCAAAGGGTGTAGAAAAAGATTTGTCTTTCTGATGGAACAATAAGAATCAGAAAGCGACTAAATAATAATATATTTGTCTTACGAGCGAAACCTGAGTGGGTGGGTGGGGGGGGGGGGGAGACAAGCCTGTCATTAATCAAACGAGATCATTCTTTTCTAACCTAATTAGGAATGGGCGAGAGGGGGATCAATTTATAAAATAACAAAAAGTCAATAAATATCGATGAATGAGAGAAAAGAGGAAAAGAAAATATGAGATTCACAGAGAAAGATCATAAAAGAATATTTGAATGGGGGGGGGTCGTCAGTGAGAAATAAATGGAGGGGGGGGGTCGTCAGTGAGAAATAAATGGAGGGGGGGGGTCGTCAGTGAGAAATAAATGGAGGGGGGGGGGATCGTCAGTGAGAAATAAATGGAGGGGGGGGTGAAGAGGATTGTTGAAATTGTCTCTTGTTCTCAGCAGCCACAAAAAAAAAGTGCTGCCCCCCCCCCTGCCTCAGCCATAACAAAACAGAAATTATTTGGTTGTCAATTAAAACTGTGAGACCATCATTATTGCAAAACAAGAAGAAACAATCGTTTTAAAGCAGAAACACACATTGTTTTTACTTTCCTATGCAATAAAAGATACGGATTTATTTTTCGAAAATACCAAATTTGCATTTTCATGAAAAAAAAAAAACTTATTTCCTAAGAATCAAAATGGCCGAATGAGCAATATGGCTCTTTTTGTGCAACCAAGATGCAGAATGGTTGGAGTTTATGACATACTTTTCGGATTTTGTAAAGATGGAATTGGTAAAGATGGATTGTGTATGTTTTTTCCTTAAAATGCAGATTTGTGATAAGAGAAAATAGACAAGATTTGCGCAGAAATGGCAGAAATTTTATATTGACTTTTAAAGTTTCCAATTTAACCATTTAAAGTTTAATTGGACAATAGTTACAAAAAGTAGACATCTTAGCATTTTGAATGATTCATCTATGGAGAGGGAATAATGTGAGAAGAAAAAATATCGACATTTGATGCGATGGACAAAAAGGGGAAGTTATTTTGAAAAAATATCGACATTTGATGCGATGGACAAAAAGGGGAAATTATTTTGAAAAAAAAACTGAAATTAAAACAAAACCATTTCTAAATGGTTGTTTTAATTTTAGTTTTTTCTTTTTTTTCAACCAAGAAAAATTCTGTTTCTAGATCTTAAGAATGTCCTCCTTATCTGAACAACATATTCTCTCGCAATCTCATTGGCAATGTACAGTTTATTAAAAAAAATAGAGAAATATAAAAAATGTGTACTTTCATTTGAAAGAAAATTTCAATTTTTTGCTTCAGTTTTTCATAGAACATCAACACCCCCCCCATCCTCATAAAAAAAAACTGTTTTTAAGAATGAAAAAAAAATAAGTTTACCTGGCAGATTTTATTAATGAAAATATTTTTTTGTGTTACTTTTTAAAATATTTTTTACAAACAAATTGAGGAGGGGGTTAGGGTTAAATTAAATTGTTTGCTTTCAAAGAGGTGTTTTAGGATAATTGAACTTGTTTTTTGTTCTTTTTCTTAATTATTGTAGAGATTCTCTGAAATCTTTTTGTTCTTGTCAAATTCCTGTAGTTGAGAATAAACAAAACAAAAACCATTGTGTTAAAAAAAAGAAATTGCACTCATTCAACCTTTACATTGTTAGAAGAAAAAAAAAAGTCTTCTCAAAATTGTTTGACTCTCATAGAAAAAAAAGAAGCCTTCTCAAAATTGTTTGACTCTCATAGAAAAAAAAGAAGCCTTCTCAAAATTGTTTGACTCTCATAGAAAAAAAAGAAGCCTTCTCAAAATTGTTTGACTCTCATAGAAAAAAAAGAAGCCTTCTCAAAATTGTTTGACTCTCATAGAAAAAAAAGAAGCCTTCTCAAAATTGTTTGACTCTCATAGAAAAAAAAAAGCCTTCTCAAAATTGTTTGACTCTCATAGAAAAAAAAGAAGCCTTCTCAAAATTGTTTGACTCTCATAGAAAAAAAAAAGCCTTCTCAAAATTGTTTGACTCTCATAGAAAAAAAAAAGCCTTCTCAAAATTGTTTGACTCTCATAGAAAAAAAAAAGCCTTCTCAAAATTGTTTGACTCTCATAGAAAAAAAAGAAGCCTTCTCAAAATTGTTTGACTCTCATAGAAAAAAAAAAAAGAAATTTTTCCTCAGTTGGAAATTGCTGTTTTGAAAACTTTTTTTTTTCAATGTTTTCAGGTCGTTTTACATTTTTACTGTGAATTAAGGTGAAACTTCTATCTACAAATGGAAACCATGAGCCGCATTTCTGTCTTTTTGCTCATATAAATTCATTTTATTCAATAAGTTGTTTTCACCATTTGTTTTAGAAAAAAAAATGCATTTAATTGATATTTATTGCAGAGTTCAAGATGGCGTTGAATATTAACAAGTTCCCAGTGTTTGAATATTAGTGAGAGTACTTCGTTCTGTAGGGGAATATTACCTTCTACTCTCTATTTATATGAATACGTATATATTGAATGTAGACACAGTTAAAATATCATTTCAATAAAATTTAAACAAAATACATTTTTATTGATGGTGAAATAGAATATTTAATTGGACTTTGAGAAACGTGTTTATTCCTTTACGTAATTAGATAACTGCAGATATTATTTCAAAGGATGAGTCTATCGTGGCATCTTGTGGATAGTCAACTGCACTTTATAATTCAAGGGAAACTTTATATCTCTTAGTATTGATAATCACCATTGACGATGGTAGTTCAATATGAACATGACTATCTTTGTCTCCATAGAGACATCTACTTGTACAGCGAGATGCCTGTTCACATTAGTTTTAAATTTCTGCATGTCGGTACAGTGGGGGAAATAGGGAGCATGGAGAGAGTTCCAGAGGCCGGCAGTACGAGGAAAGAAGCTATTGGAGTAGAAGGCTCTCCGGCATCTGGGGACCTCCACAGTGAATAGATGGGACTTAGCTGATTGTCAGATTGGTCTAGTGTATTTACGTCGAGGGGGCACCAGAGCAGCAAGTTCACCGAAGCACAATCCATTGAAGTACTTGTAAAACAAGCACGAGGATGCAACATTGCAGCGATGGGTAGGGGCTGGAGCTTGGTGGATAGTGAGAGACCTATTGAATTAGCGACTGCTTTTTAACCTTTACATGTGGCAAAGATACATTTCAGTATTAATTAGTAAGATAACTCGGATCTGACTAAATTAAGATTCAGAATACAAAATGGCCGTCTGACTCTTTCGATTCAAAAGTTTGTAAAATCTTTTAAAACAAAATAACTATTTTTTTGTTTTCACTAAAACTTTAAATATTCTCAACATGGCTGTAAAAACTGATCTGGGATCCACACATAATTTGATGTAAAGAGAAGACAAAAAAACATGGATGATTCTTTAAAACATTAACTGCCATCTCGACAAAGATATCTTACGGAATAACCATTATACATGATTTCCACCCGTTTGGATTTTCTATTTTACAAACATTAAAGCCGACATTTCATGAAAAGCCCATGAAAACAATTGCTCGACTCAATAAGCGTTCAACCAAGACTGTCAAGATTATATAAGTTCAGATAACAAAAACGGAAAGGATAATCGGTGTTTTTTCTATTTAACAATCCTCGATAATTACAATAAATTACAATTCCAATTTTATGTTATAAAAAATTTGGGTGCTTATGCATATCAGCCCTGACATTGAAATATTTAAAGAATGTATAAACTTTATTATGTACTTACGTGTTAGCTGAAAATAAGATTGTGCAGAAAAAATTACGCAAATTCATCCAGTAGTTATTTAATTATAAATAAAAAACGATTTTAACGATTTTATCACTCGGTAGATATTTCCACCATTTTGTATCTTAGATTTTCCAGTGGGCAAGGACAATAACTCATTTTCACGATTTCAGGGTTTGGGGTCTCCATTGTTTACAAAAATGTCAAAATGTACATAAAGTCATTTTTTTTCTTTTTCTTATATTTAAATAACTACTGGATGAATTTGCGTAATTTTTTCTGCACAATCTTATTTTCAGCTAACACGTAAGTATATAATAAAGTTTATACATTCTTTAAATATTTCAATGTCAGGGCTGATATGCATAAGCACCAAAATTTGTTATTGTGTAAAAATGTAAAAAATATTTCAAGTTTTAGTGAAAACAAAGAAATAGCTATTTTGTTTTCAAATTTTTTACAAATTTTTTAATCAAAAGAGTTGAACGACCATTTTGTATTCTGAATCATAATTTTGTCTGATTCGAGTTATCTTACTGAAATTTATCTTACCAATTAATACTGAAATTTATCTTACCAATTAATACTGAAATTTATCTTACCAATTAATACTGAAATTTATCTTACCAATTAATACTGAAATTTATCTTACCAATTAATACTGAAATTCATCTTACCAATTAATACTGAAATTCATCTTACCAATTAATACTGAAATTCATCTTACCAATTAATACTGAAATTCATCTTACCAATTAATACTGAAATTCATCTTACCAATTAATACTGAAATTTATCTTACCAATTAATACTGAAATTCATCTTACCAATACTGAAATTCATCTTACCAATTAATACTGAAATTCATCTTACCAATTAATACTGAAATTCATCTTACCAATTAATACTGAAATTCATCTTACCAATTAATACTGAAATTCATCTTACCAATTAATACTGAAATTCATCTTACCAATTAATACTGAAATTCATCTTACCAATTAATACTGAAATTCATCTTACCAATTAATACTGAAATTCATCTTACCAATTAATACTGAAATTCATCTTACCAATTAATACTGAAATTTATCTTACCAATTAATACTGAAATTTATCTTACCAATTAATACTGA
The DNA here is from genome assembly GCA_963556195.1 of Sepiola atlantica. Lineage (NCBI taxonomy): Eukaryota > Metazoa > Mollusca > Cephalopoda > Sepiida > Sepiolidae > Sepiola > Sepiola atlantica. The sequence goes on from OY744522.1 coordinate 204,290,032, forward strand.
AATTTATCTTACCAATTAATACTGAAATTTATCTTACCAATTAATACTGAAATTTATCTTACCAATTAATACTGAAATTCATCTTACCAATTAATACTGAAATTCATCTTACCAATTAATACTGAAATTCATCTTACCAATTAATACTGAAATTTATCTTACCAATTAATACTGAAATTTATCTTACCAATTAATACTGAAATTTATCTTACCAATTAATACTGAAATTTATCTTACCAATTAATACTGAAATTTATCTTACCAATTAATACTGAAATTTATCTTACCAATTAATACTGAAATTTATCTTACCAATTAATACTGAAATTCATCTTACCAATTAATACTGAAATTCATCTTACCAATTAATACTGAAATTTATCTTACCAATTAATACTGAAATTTATCTTACCAATTAATACTGAAATTTATCTTACCAATTAATACTGAAATTTATCTTTGCTGCATGTAAACATTCCAAATGGGAGTCATTTACAAACACAAACCGAGAGTTCGTAAAATCTGAATTAAAAAAACAAAACAAAGACAACTCGTTTGTTTTCACTTAGACTTGAAATATTATTTTTCTCCATAATAACAAATCTGCATAAGATAAAATTATTACCTGTAGATCCTGAGAATTGTTATTATAAGAAGTGTCGGATAAATTTTCTACAACAGAAAAATTTCCATTTTGTTTTTAAAGAGAGAAAAACTAAAAAAGTAGAAAAATTCATTCCCAATAAGAAATTTTTTTTTTTTTTTAAAATAGCAATAAAAGTTGCCTACCTGGCGGTAAATTCAAATTTTTTTTTTTTTAAATAGCAATAAAAGTTGCCTATCTGGCGGTAAATCCAAATTTTTATTTTTTTTAAATAGCAATAAAAGTTGCCTATCTGGCGGTAAATCCAAACTTTTTTTTTTTTAAATAGCAATAAAAGTTGCCTATCTGGCGGTAAATCCAAATTGTTAGTCTTAAAATTCAAACAAAAATTCTTTAAAATCAACTTAAAAAAAGTAATTCAGTAGATTGGATTTGAAAAGTTTTTGAGTTTTGGAAATTTTTAAACAAATAAGCTTTTTAAAGAAAATGATTTGAAGATTTAAAATTAAATTTTCACAGCATTTAACCGATGAATATCGTTTTGTGATACCAAATGATTTAGAATTGTAAATCAAAAATAATTTTTTGATTTTACTTTTTTGGAATCAACTTGAAAAATTATTAATTTTTTTTTAATTAAAATTTTTTTTATTTCAGAAGTAAATAATTTGTTATCCAATTAAAAAAAAAATTGTTTTATTTTTATGAATAATTTGTTAATTTATGCTAATATCAGTAAGAAATAAAAATTCAGTTAAATAAAATATTTTATTATTGAGCAGAGCTTATTTTGTTCTACCATCACTTGTGGCAAAGAATCGATCAACTTCAAAGATTTTAGTAGTAAAAACAAATATGGCCATTCATATAAGTCATTTCTATTTTGTATGAGGAAAATCTTTTGCAACAATATCACGTTTCATAATCCATTGTTTTGTTTTTTATATTTGTTCCTCAAAGGTTGAGGAAGAAAAAATATGTTCCTTCTGAGACTTTTCAATAAATGTAAAAACAGGAAATTTCTCGCTGAAAATGAACTTCTCCGAGGAAGCAGACATATAAGAATAATCTAAAACTTATCATTTAGAAGATTTTTATCTTTATAGAAAAAAAAACAAACAAAAAAACAATTGTTTGTGAAAATCAAAAATGAGGAAAATTCAAAAATAAAATGAAATAAAAAATATTTGATTCGTATTATTTGGATTACTCAGACTACTATTTCTCATTTTGGTTGTTATTTTCATGTTTCGTCCGAAGATGGTCAGTCGAAATGGTCTGAATAGAACAACTCAGACAAGAATAGTAATCCAAATAATCCAATTTGAATGCTAATCACATTCTGAATTTGAATGCTAATCACATTCTGAATTTGAATGCTAATCAAATTCGAAACTTGAATGCTAATCAAATTCTGAATTCCATTCAATCGGTTTAGTTTTTTTTTATTTTGCCCAAAGAATTTCTATTTCCTTTTATTTTATCCAAACTAATTTAAAAACGAGAAGTTACAGACAATAATGATGACTAATGTGGATTTTCTTGACTAAATATCAAACACACACATTTGAGAAACTCTCAAACTAAATCGCCATTTTGTATGAAATTTGAGTAACACAAATTCTAGTATTATTGGAACCCTGCAACTACTGCCAATTCTCCCCAAAATAAAAATGCGATCCTTCTGTTTTTATGTGATTACATGTAAACAGTCTGAAAAAAATAGGCGATAAACAGACCCCCCCCCCCCATAATTTAGACTTTAGAATGAGGGATCACTTTCGCATATAAATTTAACATAAAATGATTACCCATTTCTGAGTCATGGTATCTGATCCAGAAGTGAGTAATCATTTTACATTAAATTTATATGTGAAAGTGATCCCTCATTCTAAAATCTGTTGTTTTCTTTGTATTTATTCGTACCGCTCACTTCTTTAGGCCGTTACATGTAATTGCCTAAAAAAATAGAATCTTTTTTCGTTTTGTTGAATTAGCAAAGGGTTCATGGGTGTAGCTTTGCTCAAATTCTAATTTTAAAAACTAATTTCATTTTTTCTAGTTGTTGTGTCTAAATTTCCAAAACTGAAAATTTCTACATGGAATGAAAACTGAAACTTTAACTTTGTATCATGTTTGTAGCAATTGAAGACCTTTATTTTCTTTCTTTCCTTATCAAACTCCAAATGTCGACATCTTTCAATTTTGAAAAAGAAATGAGACTCAATAATAAAAGTCGTTTTCTTTTTATATTTTTCCTTCATTTTTCTTTCCATCTTTTCGTTGAAGAAAATAAATGCATTTAACAATCGTCTCGTCTTTTCATAAACACAGATTTCGTTAGATTTTACTTTTAGAGGCAATTTTTAAGACATTTTTTTTTTCATGCTTCAAAAAGCGTTTTGTGCATCAAAATGCTTTATGAAAATGGAAGCCAGGGACTAAAAAAGGATTTTCTATAAAACGAGAAACAAAATATTTCATTGGATTAATATATAAAAGAAGAACTTTTGAATAAATATTTCTTTTCTATATTAACACAAACAAGAAGTGCAACTAAACAGAGAATTTGACGATTGCAGTGAATGGAAAAACGTTGTCAAAAAAAAAAAAAAAAAAAAAAAAGAAACAAACAAACAAAAGAAAGAGAATCTAAATTATTATTTTCTAAAAGTATTTTTTTTTTTTTTTTTACTGAATGCCATTTCAATTTAAGATTTATATTTTTGTATAATTGATCAGAATTTTTATTAGATTTTAAAACTAAAAGAATAACTGTCCCAGGACAAGTAAAATTACCCCCCCCCCCCCAGAACAGAATAGTTTTGCACCACTTTTATGTTCCTTACGAAGATTAAAAATCAAGATATAATTATACTTAATCTTATGTCTGGAATCATTATTCTAATTTTTATCAAAATCCATTACATGATTTTGATTCTAGAAAATATCTCAAATTTAAGGGATCGTAAGAAGAAATTGAAATTCAGAGAATCTTGCTTATGGATCAAATTCAATGCAAATCTGAAATATTTGAATTTTCAAATCGGAGGTTGTGCCTATATTATGCCCTCTAAAACTCTTTAAAATATTCCAAAGAAACTGAAATTTGAGAAACATTTATTAACTGATGTCTTGTTAAAGTTTTACAAAAATCGGAGATATCTGAATTTTCATGAAGGACTTCCACCCCCTATTTGCCCCCTTTGCATTAAATTAAATATAGCTCACATTACTAACCATTACGCCTAGCCTGTGCTCCAAAATTCATAATAATCGGTTTATTCGTATAGGAGTAAATCTTATACATAGAAATGTATGAGCATATACACATATTTAAGTTTATTTAAATAGAGATAAAATAGAACGTAAAGTAAATGGGTTTGAAAAAGGTTTTGTTTTTTAATTTGAAAATAGTTAAACAAATTTTGACGACAGAAATCAAGAATAAAAAGAAAAAGTTAAAACGCTTTTAGCTGCAGAAAAAAAAGTAACAAAAAAAAAGTAACAAAAAAAGTAACAAAAAAAAAAGTAACAAAAGCAAAAAGTGCAAATTGAAAAATAAAAATATATTTTTCTTTTTTCAATAAAAAATAACAAAGAGGAAACAACAAATACATTTTGTGTGGCGGATGGAACATTGAAAACACAACCAACGACTGTAAAGATAATTAGCGGAATTATAAATTAAAATTGCTGTTTTTTTTTAGTAATTAAAAGCTAGAAAATGGAACATCAGAGCTGAAAATCAGTTCTTCATAGGGAAAAACCCTCTTTTGGTCCCATGAAAGAGTTGCTTCCCTTGATTCATTGGCAGACGATACCTTCTTCTGCCCAAAATCCCCCCTGGAACTCAATTATATTTTTTCTCGTTTGTTTTTAGACTTCATTTCAACTTTAACAATAAAGAAATAATCACAAGTATATTTCATCCTTTCAATTCAACTTTCACGGGTGAGATTAAAAACGAAGAAGACATCGTTGTGTTTGAAGATTTTGCTGCGACAAAATCCCCTTTCGTCTTCTCAGAAACGATTAAATGCATCCAAAGATTTTTAAATGTTTATTTTTAGTTATGAAGATTTCTTTCTTTCGAACTTAATTTTTCTTTTTTCGATCAATTTTTGTTTTTATTTCGTCTGAAAGAAAAAGAATCTTCAATGAATTCATTTTTTTTTATTTTTTTAAATTTCAAACCGTTTTCAAAGAATGCTTTAATCAAAACTGGAATGTGTCAACAACAACAGAATTTTGCTTCTCCAAAAAAAAAAAAAAGGATTTTCTTTCAGAATTCTTTAACAAGAAGATCCCTGCTTTAATATACACAACACACATACGCATGCACTTGCACTCGCACGAACGCACGCATGGACGATTTACAACTAATCTCTTAGAAAAGAATCTCAAGGCAGATTTTCAAGCTGGTTCGTGACATAGAGTTCCTGTACCATTTCATATATTGGCTTGGAAAAAAGAAGCACTCTGTCCAGGTGGGAATCAGAATCATCTTTACTTTTCAACCTAATATTGAACTGCGAAATTCTGGGCAGAGTGTAGGCTGCAAGATAGACGCCTTGTCGGACCAGCCAGGGATGAAATTTGGCAAGGGTTCGGTCGTAACTCGTACTCGTCAGTTCGGACATTTTTGCATCTTCCTTGGCAAACCTCACTTCGCGAATAAAGTCCATGACAAATTCAAAAGCCCGATGCAAACGCAGCAATGTCCTTGAGCCAGACGGTTTGCTCTTTTTCGTCAACTGATGCAGAATCTCGTGCGCCATCATCTTATCAACGGTGACATACTGATCCGCATCAGGGCCAAGGCGATAATCTCGAAGAATTTGAATCTTCTCGTTGACGTCAGACACAACAAAAGTGAAGATGGATCCAAGTAATTGCAGGAATCTACGAAAGAGATGAAAAAAAATAATCAAAAAGTGCAAAAAAAAAAGAAAAAAAAAGAAAACGAAATCGTCTGTCGCGGTCTATACTAGAATATAACTGTGCCTTCAAAGAAAGATTTGGTTTCGGATCGATTTTATCCTAACCCGACTTTGTTTAAAAGAATGTTGCAAGAATGAAGAACCATTGAAAAAGGAATGGAACAACAAAATTGAGATTCTTATACTTTTCCTCTTATTATGTTTTAAACGTTTGTATCATTTCCTTTCATGTTCATTCTTGTCGAAGCCCAACATGTGTGGATGTACATTCAGCTATATCAGTTCCAGCATTGTCCTATTTCGGCTGGTGAATCTCTGTTCTATTTGAAGGTCCCTGATAAGGTGCAGAAACTTATCTGTAATTTGATTGGCCTCCACCCTTTTTTCTTCTTTACACCCTCTCTCTCATAGACGTGATGTTGCTAGTCTCAGTCTTTTCTATAAATACTATTATGACATGTGTTCTTCAGAATTATGTGATCTATTCCCTGCTTCTTTTGTTCCAGCTCGTTTGACTAGGTCTAGTGGCCTTCATCAACTCACTGTTTTGCTAATACAGTTTCCTATTCAAGTAGCTTCTTTCCAAGAACTGCAGACTTGTGGAACTCTCTTCCTGCTGACTGTTTTCCTTTGTCTTTTGAAGACTAAGAGCAAATAGGCATCTTCTGTCTTTGTGATAATCATATTTCATTCTTGTGAGTTCCTTACATCAAGTGGCTTGTCTGGAGGGATTTCCGTTAAAATAAAATAAAAATTGTAATTCTGAAGTAGTTATGTTGAGATGTAAGTTGAGAGCTCAGTTTTCATTAGCGTTCTGTTGTGTCGACACTCTGGTGTCTGTGTGGCGGAAGTGATGATCTTGAGCCAGAATCGAGCAGCGGAGGTGGCTCCGACTTACTTTATCCCCGCAGTAAAAGGGTCCACCTTTGCCTGACTTGCAGATGGAAAAGGAAATAAGTTTTCGCTTCATAGTTTTCTAGTGAGGATTGAACTCGCGACAAATCTACTGGTTGCTGCACAATAATAAGTGGATTCACCTTGACGACGACAAATAGTGAGTCAGCGAATTATGCTTTTTTGATTGGTTAAATGGGATTAACTGAGAGTGGAAATCTTCTAATAAAAAGGGAAGAAAAAAGGGAGAAGGGGGGGGGGAAGAGAATCTGAAGAAGGTAGGAGTGAGTGTCAGAGTGAGATTTTGCTGTGAGCCGAATTATTTTCGTTTATTAGAGCTCAAAGTTCTACAGAGGTTTTGGTGTTTCTACACGATTTGAACCAAACTGTGTTTTTTTTTTCTTTAGCGTTTGGAGTCAAGAAATGTGTCTTTTTTTTTTGCTTTGTCGAGAATACTACAGGTTCTATCATCTTTCAATAGAAACAACGGAGAAAACATCTTTATTTTTATGCATCATTGCATTTTTTTTTTTGTCTTGCAGTCAGTTGGTCAATCACGTTTAAGTTTTTTTTTTAATAAATATTAATATTAACTACTCACACTTTATAAAAAATGGTGCGTCAATTATGTCAAATATGTGCCTACAACTTAGGTTAAATTGGCTCAAGAAATTTTAAGTTATTTAAAAATATAATTTGGTTTGTCACACTCAAGTTCCAAATAGCATTTTTGTTGGTCTGACACATTCAAATTGAAAATAGCATTTTTGTTGGTCTGACAAATGTTCGAAATAGCATTTTTGTTGGTCTGTAACATGTTCGAAATAGCATTTTTGTTGGTCTGTAACATGTTCGAAATAGCATTTTTGTTCGTCTGTAACATGTTCGAAATAGCATTGTTGTTCGTCTGTAACATGTTCGAAATAGCATTTTTGTTCGTCTGTAACATGTTCGAAATAGCATTTTTGTTCGTCTGTAACATGTTCGAAATAGCATTTTTGTTGGTCTGTAACATGTTCGAAATAGCATTTTTGTTGGTCTGTAACATGTTCGATATAGGAATTTTGTTGGTCTGTAACATGTTCGAAATAGCATTTTTGTTGGTCTGTAACATGTTCGAAATAGCATTTTTGTTGGTCTGTAACATGTTCGAAATAGCATTTTTGTTGGTCTGTAACATGTTCGAAATAGCATTTTTGTTGGTCTGTAACATGTTCGAAATAGCATTTTTGTTGGTCTGTAACATGTTCGAAATAGCATTTTTGTTGGTCTGTAACATGTTCGAAATAGCATTTTTGTTGGTCTGTAACATGTTCGAAATAGCATTTTTGTTGGTCTGTAACATGTTCGAAATAGGAATTTTGTTGGTCTGTAACATGATCGAAATAGCATTTTTGTTGGTCTGTAACATGTTCGAAATAGCATTGTTGTTGGTCTGTAGCATGTTCGAAATAGCATTTTTGTTGGTCTGTAACATGTTCGAAATAGCATTTTTGTTGGCCTGTAACATGTTCGAAATAGCATTTTTGTTGGTCTGTAACATGTTCGAAATAGCATTTTTGTTGGTCTGTAACATGTTCGAAATAGCATTTTTGTTGGTCTGTAACATGTTCGAAATAGCATTTTTGTTGGTCTGTAACATGTTCGAAATAGGAATTTTGTTGGTCTGTAACATGTTCGAAATAGGAATTTTGTTGGTCTGTAACATGTTCGATATAGCATTTTTGTTGGTCTGTAACATGTTCGAAATAGCATTTTTGTTGGTCTGTAACATGTTCGAAATAGCATTTTTGTTGGTCTGTCATGTGGAGATTGAATAGACACATCTTGAGAATGGACACATCTTGCTTTTGTCTCCATAAACAAAAGAATAAAACAAACAAACTTACGTTGGTCATTCAACATAAAAATAGATCATGACCTTTCACTTCAAACAATGGAAGTTCATAATATCAAAATCTGGGGTTAATTAAAATCTACAGAAGAAACTGACTTTTCATTTACAAATTAAAATAAAGAAGAGTTGTTAACAAAAGTTAAAGACAGAAATTTTATGTTAAAGTGAAAAACATATAAATTGAATACAAACAAATGTGATACAATGAAGGCCGTGAGGATAGGAAGTGACTCATCGACAGAGACAAAAGAAAATGTGGGAGTGGTCAGTTTCCATTGTTTAGGACAGGTGACTCAGACAAGAATACTGGATACGACATTTAGGAGTGACAACGTTTTACGACAGTTTGACGACAGTAAGGTTTATGGCAAAAAGTTAACGAGTTTGGGTTTCGGAGAGAAGACAATCAGTTAGGATCAGAACCTCCCCAGAGAGCGGATCGGGCCGGGAAAACGATGAGATTAGCTGACGACTTGAGAAACGACAATGGGGGTCTCGACAGTCCGCGACGGTGTCACACACTCTCATAGTTCCAACTAAATTATACACAACGTATATGTGTTTGTGTTCTTTCTCAAGAGTTGTGTTTCTTTTATTTAACTTGTGGACCAGTGCTGTGCCCTCGACGATTCGTCAGTGGATAGACGACTCGGCTAGACGATGAAGACAAGAAGAAGGCCACGGACACACAACGTTGGGGTTGACGGTCGTCGAGTGGGCAACATGGTTCTACACAAATTTATTTTATGGGCCTTTTTTTGTTTTTGATCCACACTTTTTAATGGCCTGTCTCAATGCTTCAGCACTTCAATATTGCTTTTCTACCGTTTTTGCATAATGAGGGAGGACGCCCCCCCCCCTCACCCCAACTGTAAAGATTCTGTTCGTCATGACTCCTACTATAATTGGAAGGAAGACAAGCTGCCTACCCCCATTGGCCACTTTGAGCAATCGAGTTGTAGCAAATGATGTCAAAACTGGAAAAGGAGTGTATGAGAACTCCTAGTGAGTGAGATATAATATGTGCTCACCAGTTTTGGTCATACTAATTTGTATGATTTATTTTTTTAAAGTCAAACAAAATTTTGGAATTTTCATTTCTTTGATTTTTGTTTTTCTTTTCGTATTTTACATTGGAGAGAAGGCAGACAAGGGATTAGAAGTTAAAATATGACCCCCCCCCCCTGCAAGCCAGGTGTTATTTTGTCCTATGTTGTAATGTAGTATATTGCAGCTGTGTTTAAAAGACGACAAACAGTTGCGTATAAAAATATAATAGTATATCTTTACTCGTTGAGTTATGACAAATGAGGAGTCGTAGGTCAGGGTACACAAATAGGAATTGACAGAAGACGAAACCCTAACCAGTCGCTTTGTCGCCAGATCAAGAATCAGATCACTTCAGACACCCACACATCCTTAAGCTGTCTTCCCCTTTCGGCATGTTGCCTACGCAACTTCTTGTACTCACGCATCTCTTCAGTTTTGTATTATTTATTTAGCAACCGGATGCATTTCTTTCTATATCATGCAGGTTGCTTCTTCGTTTTTGTCGTAGCCACGGGTATAATCTTTCTGTTTATGCAGGTGGAATCCCTGTTATGCTGTGGCTACCTGAATGTAATATGCTATTTATTTCACTCCCAGGGTGATCACCAAAGTCAGCTCACCAACAGATATCCAACAGTAAGGGTAATAGAGATGGGCGGTTTTACCGAAAAACCGCGGTTTTTCGGTTTCGTCTCCATACCGAATACCGAATCGTTTTTTTTTTTTTAAACCGTAACCGTTCGGTATTGTGTTTTTACTACAGTAAGCCACCATATACAAGGAAACACGGTTGAAAAGATTTTCCGATTTGAATAAAATTGAATATTACCAAAAAATGTTATATTAGTAAGGACAGATTGAACAAATATATTACTGCAATTACTGCTATAAACACGAGGCGATTTTTGTTTATTTTCATTCTAGAACGAATTTTAAACATTTTAAAATATGAATATAGAAAATGTTGTTACATTTTTCGTACCCAACTAGTAAATAAATTAATCTTTCATCTTTTTTTATGCATTAAAATTATAATTGTACGTTGTTTTGTCTTTCGGTAATAGTAATTTTAAATTATCTTATCCTAAAAAATATTGTCCTTTTTTTTGAGCGAAAGTCAACAATGGCTACTAGTATTGCTGATATAACAATCAATCAGCAGCAGCGTCTTGTAAAGCGTTGTAAAATTCGTTTAAAAATACTTTTTGTGCTTAAAAAAGTTAATCCTATTTGGTTCTTAAGATACTTAAAAAAATACTGGTTTTCACTCAACTTTCGAACTTCTAGTAGTAATGAATTTCTAGTCGCCAATTTAAAAAAAAAAATTAAGATTCTACTTTTTTAGGCAATTACATCTTAAAGTCTTGGCGAAAAAAAGAAAAAACAAAACAAAAAATAGTTTAGAATTTAGAGTGGGGGATCAGTTTCGCATATAAATTTAATGTAAAATGATCTCCGATTTCCCGGGCATTCTTGCCTTTTAGTGAAATTTATAAAATAAATAATTACTCTACCATTAACTCTAGGTACGACTAACAAGCCCACCTCCTAAAAATGCCATCTTGAACGTATTGTACCATTAACCTTAAATATGAGTGGCAAGCCACTCCTAAAAAACTCCCTTAACCCTAACACTAAGTCCGAATGGCAACCTCCATCCAAAACAAAACCCCTTCCTTAACCTTATCACTAACCCTAAGTCCGAGTAGGAAGCCCTAATCCTACAAAAAAGCCCATTAAAACCACACATAATCGTCTAAAAAAAAAAAAAAAAAAAGCAGACGCCCATAAAAAAAAACGCACAGGATTTATTTGCCATAGAAAAAAATTGATTAATGCCCTAAAACGCTAGAATGGCCCGGAAATGGTGAATTATTCTGCATTAAATATATGTGAAACTAATCCCCCACTCGAAATTCTAAATGAATTGTTTTTTTTTCTTTCTGCTAAGTTTTCAGGGTGTTCACACTTAATTGCCCCTAGCCCTACCACTAACCTGAAGTTCAAGTGGTAAGCCCCCCTCCCCCCACAAAAACCCTTATAATCGTCTAAAAAAAAAGAAGAAAAAAAAAGAAAAACGCACAGGATTTATCTCCCATAGAAAAAATAATTAAGTGTCCTAAAACGCTAGAATGGCCTTGAAATGGGGGATTATTTTATGTGAAACTGATCCCCACTTTAAATTTTAAAATAATTGCTTTTGTTTGTTTCTTTCTGCCAAGTTTTTCAGGGTGTTAACATGTAATTGCCTAAATAAAAAAAGTAGAATCTCATATTTTGGGGAGGTAAGGGGGTGAGTTAGCAGAAGGTGTAAATCTACAATATGCTAAAGAAATCTTGCAATATATTCATTTTTAAACAGTCCTAGTATTAGATTTTAGTTTCTTGTACATAAAATGTATTACAATTCAACTTTGAGTTTTCTAACTTCTTTCTTTTAATGGATTCATGGTATTTTTAAGGTATTGCAGCATATTTATGTGCACTTAGTGCAGATTACTTGGAAACCATTAATTTTTGGAGATTTTCAGTGGCATATTCTGATTCCTTGTACAAAAATACACTTATATGGTAAATTTCATTGCTTAATCTTGTGTTTTAACAAAGATATAACATTTTTACTGAAAAATTAGTGTAAAAAATGTGAGGAAACGCATATGGTATTAAAGAGGGGAAAATATCCAATTGTGCGAGGCACAAAAATAGTCATAACTTCCTTATTTTTAGTCAGATTTAAAAAATTTAAAAAGATTCTTTCTTAGATCATCAAGCTCTTTCTATATATATGCCATTATTGAGATATTTTAAGCAATTTAAATTTTTTCATGTGTATTGCTACTTGTAGGAAGAAATCTTTGTTTACAGTTTGTTTATCATTAACATTTTGAATTTTCAAATGAAAAAAAAGAGAAATACGACAGACAACATGACATCGTATTTTTAGCATAAACTATTTTCAAATGAAAAAGAAAAAATCAAACGCGTTCCGTATGATGGCAAAAATCTATTTGATTCAACTCAAAATTGTAAAATAATTATTTGTTTGTTTCAGAGTTATCTAAAAAAATAAGTTATTAAAATGAAATTTTAAAAAAATACTTGTAAAAGTAAATAAACGAAAAGTAGTGAGTAAGTATAAACATTTAAAAAGAAAAAAAGTAGTTGCCAATGCTAGTGTCACTTTATTCGGATTTTTTAAATTATTTTAAACATTAGGCATTTCATTGTTTACTTTTGAAAAGCCACTTCATACATAAATTGTAATTTCTAGAGAACTATCTCTCAACTATACCGTTTTCTCTCCCAAAAATGGGTTATTCAAAAAGTAGACTATGCAACGATTTATATTTTACTAAATTGTTAATATGGTATTTATTTAGAGTTGACAATTTATTCGAAAGTTTAATTATTAAACTTTAATCCAAGTCATGAATTCTATGACTAAAATTACCTTAAAGCTTAAAAAATGACTTACGGTGAATTAATAATCTCTACTTTTTTTTAACCATCCTTCCTTTTCCCTTGGCGGTTTTCGGGTGTACTACTAGTCTTTTACGCATGTCTATAAAGTTTTATTACCCTGTCTTAAAAACAAATATTAACCCCAACACGCACCAGTTGACAGAACTTAGAGCACACAAAATGACAGACATCCCAACAGTCAACACCGGCAATTCGAGAAGTATATGGTGTGTTTATTTTACGCGACAAGACACAGCGTCTTGCAAACATTTTCACCTATTAAAAAATTAAAATTTTTATCTGTCAAATAATTTTGACAATATTTCATTTTCATCATCATTTTTGCTTAATTTTATTTGTAAAATTATTTTGTTTGTTTAAATAAATTTTCGTTTTTTAATTTCTTGCATTTCTGAGTTATATTTTAGCTTCTGATGGGTTAAAGAATTAGATAGAATGTATATTCAAACTCAGTTTTATTCTTCAGAAATCTTTCATGAATCTTTGGTCACTGTTTTAACGAGTTAACTGTTAAAAAGGTATCAGAACTTTGATTAAAACAGTCAACACCTTAAAACTTATATGATTCATATCATGGAGAATGATTCAGTCACAAAATTATCGAAACAGTGGCATAATTCAACTAAACGTTGAATAATAACTAATCATCACACAAGAGAATGAATAGCTTCCATAGTAAAAATTTTTTTTTCAAAAAAACCGAAAAACCGAACCGTAAACCGAGGTTTTAAGGGGAAAAAACCGAAACCGATACCGAAACCAAAATTTCAAAACCGCCCAACTCTAAAGGGTAAGCTATCATAAATGAGCAGAATATACACTCAACTTGCTTAATGTGGACAAATGATATGGAAACATACAAATAGTTATTACAAACCAGCCTAGAGTTTTGTGTGCAAAAATGGCTTAATATAGTAAAATTCTCTTCAATTTCAATTTGTGGTAACTCATTTACTTTGGGGTTTATTTTGATAAAATTTGGATGTAAATAAAATTTGTCATTTTCTCGTTACAAATGTACAATTCTTTCTCTTGTGTCATTAATAGTTTTTTTTTTTCAGGTTACTTCAAGTTGGGCGACTATTTTAAGTGACGGGTGATTTATTTTTTAATGTTGATGTTTTTCAACTTAATGTGCATGATATTGCGTGTCTCCATGCATATAAAAACAGTCCCCCCTTAAAGAAAAAGGCCATTCGTCAATATGATATGCTTAATATAGGGTTTTAAGTTGTCTTTCACAAAAAAATCCAAGTTGAAAACTTTAGTGAATGAAATCTTTGCCTGATTATCAAATTGTGTTTCCGTCTGATTTTTTAAAATTATTTATTGATTTACTATGAAAAGAAAAATCTAGCTTGATCTCTACTGTGTTATGAATCATATTAAGAAGATTCAATGTGTTAGCTGTTGAAATGAATCTTATATGAATAGTCAAAGTTGCACTTCAATGTCATTTTTTGTCTATTTTTTTAGAGAGGTAATGGGATTTTGCCCAATTTTTAGGGTGGCGTTATCTCATAATTATTGCTTCTGTTATGATTAATTTTCATTTACCAAAAGATGACATCATCACATTTGTAAGGATTTTTCACTTATTCAAAGCCTGCATTTTTTAGTCATACATTGTGAAAATTAGCTTCTGGACCAATAGCACACGAGATAGCAAATTTTTTTAATTTCCAATTCGATGGCTAATTGAGCTACTAAAACTTGTATATTGTTTATATTTTGCAAAGATTTGTGGCCACATTAAAAGTTTTTAGATATAATGAAAATATAATTTTGGTTTTGGATACCTAATATAAAAGTTGAGAATGTCAAAAATGTCGGAATTGTGTTGTTGAGAGAACTGAAGGTATCATTTTGCACGAGGACAAATTGTAATTCAATCTGCAGCAATTGGACTGACATACGGCGACACAACGACGACGACATTTCAACAAGAAATTCCACTCAAAGAAAAGATTAATTCTTTAGACTGTGTTAATTGTCTAATTTCATAGATGGACGAATTCATTAACGAAGGATAATTAAGATTATAACAGATGCGAAGTTCATTTGCAATATTGATCACATTCTGAGAATCAAATTAAATACTGTCAAACGGAAACTTGTGCTTCTTGTCGACTTAAAATTGTTCAGAAGAACAAATTTAAAAATCAAAAAACTTCCGTGGCAGAATGGCAAAGATAATTTTTTTATTACGAGCACTATTCACCCGGCGTTGCCCGACTGGAGGGCTGAGAAAAGAATAATTCAAAAAATAGTCATGTTTACGAGTTGTTGTTTTTTTATAGCATTTTAAAAAATGTTTTAATTTTATTTTATTTTATTTTGAATTTAAAAACATATTTGATTGGTAGTAAATAAATAAAAAATTATTTGATTGGTAGTAAATAAATTTAAAAAATTTTTGATTTGTAGTAAATAAATTTAAAAAATATTTGATTTGTAGTAAATAAATAAAAAAAATATTTGATTGGTAGTAAATAAATAAAATATTTTTTGATTGGTAGTAAATAAATAAAAAAATATTTGATTGGTAGTAAATAAATAAAAAAAATATTTGATTGGTAGTAAATAAATTTAAAAAATATTTGATTGGTAGTAAATAAATAAAAAAATATTTGATTGGTAGTAAATAATTAAAAACATTTGATTGGTAGTAAATAAATAAATAAAATATTTGATTGGTAGTAAATAAATAAAAAATATATTTGATTGGTAGTAAATAAATAAAAATTTTTTTGATTGGTAGTAAATAAATAAAAAAATATTTGATTGGTAGTAAATAAATAAAAAAAATATTTGATTGGTAGTAAATAAATAAAAAAAATATTTGATTGGTAGTAAATAAATAAAAAAAATATTTGATTGGTAGTAAATAAATAAAAAAATATTTGATTGGTAGTAAATAAATAAAAAAAATATTTGATTGGTAGTAAATAAATAAAAAAAATATTTGATTGGTAGTAAATAAATAAAAAAAATATTTGATTGGTAGTAAATAAATAAAAAAAATATTTGATTGGTAGTAAATAAATAAAAAAAATATTTGATTGGTAGTAAATAAATAAAAAATATATTTGATTGGTAGTAAATAAATAAAAATTTTTTTGATTGGTAGTAAATAAATAAAAAAATATTTGATTGGTAGTAAATAAATAAAAAAAATATTTGATTGGTAGTAAATAAATAAAAAAAATATTTGATTGGTAGTAAATAAATAAAAAAAATATTTGATTGGTAGTAAATAAATTTAAAAAATATTTGATTGGTAGTAAATAAATAAATAAAATATTTGATTGGTAGTAAATAAATAAAAAAAATATTTGATTGGTAGTAAATAAATAAATAAAATATTTGATTGGTAGTAAATAAATAAAAAAAAAAATTTAATGTATTTGTCATACGTATAAGTGAGAAACACACACATACACAAAATCTTGTCTAATCCGATATATGCGCGACAGCAATTTTTTCATGTTCGGAGGTACATTATTACCCTCCACATCTTTTCAAAAAGATGGAGTTGGCCAAGATGCAATGTAAAAAAAAAATTAGCTCTCCAGTCGGACATGACAACCTACTAAGCCACCCAAGCATAGAGCTGAATACGATTTGGAGACCTCGAATAGAGAAAGAAAATCTTGACCAACAAGCATAGGTTTAACAGTACCAAAAATTGATTCCTAATTGTCCTAGTGACATATGACCGTGAAGTCTAAGCCGTTTGTTCGAAAGTTGCAAGTTATCTGGAGGTGCTAAGTTCAATCCTGGGCAAAGTAACATTCAGCGACAGCAGCAATACAGCGATAAGCAACGGAGAATTAAAGAGTGTGTCCCTGAGCCAAAAAATGGAACCCGAGTGTGGTAACGCCGTGACAATTAAGGGATTGGGTTTGAGAGTCCAGACAGACGGTTCCCGAGTTCGATACAGGACACCTGATGAAGGCCGGAGGGCAGAACGGCAGAAACGTTGTGAGCATGGCAGCCAAGATGAGAAAGTCAGTTCGAACACTGAAATCCATAAAAAAAAAAACAAACTAATTTTTTAAATTTCATTTGAATTTGTGGAATGTTAAACTCGAACTAAAATACATTTTCTTGGCCGTCTGGCTAGGGTTAAAGTGTAGTATCTGTTCTGTTCAAAGAGGGTACAATAATATCGTCAGGTCTGCGTTCACACCGGACGTCCATAGAATAGAAATATGTTAAAAACTCCTACAAGGGTTTTGGAGATAGATCCTCATATCTATTTATATATATTCTCAAACTACATTAACCAGAGTATGTTTCAGTTTGAACAAAGGTGGTACGATAATATCGTGGGGTCTGCGTTCACGCCGGACATTCAAAGAGAATGTACAGCAGCAATATACAAAAGATGACGGATACAAATGTGGAATTTCCACAGGTCGCATTAGTAGTTTTATTAGATTTAAACATTTTATAAAAACATTTAGTAATTAAAGAAAAATAAACTATATCTCAATTTTTCAATAATTCCGAAACTTACATTTTCAGTTCTCGATGATATCAAACTACTTTTTTCTTGTAAAACATGATTATCAACCAATGTCAAAGTTTACAAAAAGTATATATATATATATATATATATACATATATATATGGTAAGTCAATGAAAATTGATAAGACCTGCAAATGGAAGCAAATCGATATCTTCAGTTGTTCAAAACAAGGAGCAGTTTAGTTAATAAAAAACATTTATTTTTCTTCTCTTTCATTCCTTAAACCAGGCTTTTCAAAGATTAAAACCTTATAAGTTTACCTTTTAGTTATAATTTACATATACATATATATATATATATGGGAATTGAAAAAGGAAAAACCAAGAGATAGTTTTTATATATTTATCAACATTTCGTCTTTATTGTAAGAATTTAGAGTGGGAGATCAGTTTCGGATATAAATTTAACATAAATGATCTCCCATTTCCAGGCCATTAACTATTTAAAATTTTTTTTTTTTTACTATTAACCATAATTCCGACTGGCAAGGTTATAAAACTACACGTAATCGCCTAAAAGAGTAGACCCCCACCCCCGAAAATAAATAACTCACAGAATTTATCTCCCAGAGCAAACAAAAAAATTTGGTTAACTGTCCGAAAAGGCTAGAAAGGCTCGGAAATATGGGATCAATTTATGGTAAATTTATATACGAAACTGACCCCCCTCTATAAATTCTAAAATTATTTTCTTTTGTTGTCTTTTTTTTTCTATCAAGTTTTTCAGGGTATTTACACATAATAGCCTAAGATTTCAATTTTTTCTTAGGGGTGGGGGATTTAGTGGAGGGTATAAATCTACAATAATACAAAAATATGAATCTATTAAAAAAAAGTTTTTTAATTTGGACGGATTAGTGGGGGGAAACTAATAAACTTTTGTTTTCATTTATCAATGAGAATAGTGAAAAGTTTTGTTTTCATTTATCAATGAGAATAGTGAAAAGTTTTTGGTTTTTTTTAAATTAAACAATAAGTTTAACAACAAAATATTAATACTTTTAATTACACTTTACAAATAAAGTATTTAATTGGCTAATTTTAGTTATGTATTTTTCACAGAAAATGTAAAAAACTACAAAAATGCTTAAGATAAAAAAAACATGTTTAAGCAAAGAGGGGAACGTTTAGTTGTAAAATATATTTTTATTTACTCATAGAATTCTGTGTAAGAAATAATGTAGTTAAAAATTCTGTTTTTTTAGGGAAAAATATATTAAAAATAAACGTGTCTCTCTAAAACTTGTTTTGCTTGTCAATTGTTGTGGAAGTAGGGGAGAGGGATTACAAATATATAATTTGTAAAAGAAACTATTCCCTTTGTAGGAGAGAAGCAGTTATTTTAGATGTACCTGCGTGCGTGTGTGTATATATATATATATATATATATATATATATATAGCCTTATTTAGAAATTGGAACATATTTTGGTAATTCATCCTTCGTAAATTATCGACAAAGCTATTGCGTATATAGAGAGGCATAAAAACTAAAACAAAAGCTGTTTAAAAGATATGCCAATTAAGTTATGAAGAATTAAGTTTTTTGCGCACACTCTTTCAAAAGTAATGAACATGGTTTGGGTCATTAATCCTATTTTTATAAAATCACTAATTACTGTTAATATATATAAAACTATTCCACATATATATAGGACAATCAAATTACAACCGAATAACACAAACCATTAATTTATTATAAACTGTAAAAAAAGTAGTTATGCAAATTAGGCATACAAATAACTGTGTTTGGGCCTTTTGATATATATACAGTATTTTTTTATATATATACAGTATTTTTTGGATATATATATACAGTATTTTTTATATATATATATATACGGTATTTAAATAACAGTAACCTGTTTTGATGGTAATCTAGTTGTGATACATGAAAAAAAACAAAAAACTTTTGCATTTATTCATTTAGATAAAGCCACATATTGAGCTTCACATATCAAACAACATTTATTTGTTTTCTACATTTCTATGAGATTAATGGACCACCAGGGCTTTACGGAGCCTCCAAAAACAGCGAGTCCTTTGTTTCTAATGATCAGCTAGTTTTCGTATTAGTCTTTCATGTATTTCAGAACAAATTTACTCAGCTTCAAAAGTTCTATTTATGCGATTCGCCAAATGTCGAGATAACTTTGCGATTACATAACATAGATCAAGTCTGGTACAAGTCATCGCATAAACGAAACTGGCAATGATTTCTCTCTCCATTCTGTTATTTGTTAATTCTTTTGAATCTGTTACTATACTTCGCTCACGGAATAGCGTTTCAATTACAATTGTTCATTCCAAATCTGATTAAAACTCTTTGTATTTTGTTTGTCTCATTTTTCTAATAGTACTATTTTTCTGATAGTACTATTTTTCTAATAGTACTATTTTTATAATAGTACTATTTTTCTAATAGTACTATTTTTCTGATAGTACTATTTTTCTAATAGTACTATTTTTATAATAGTACTATTTTTATAATAGTACTATTTTTATAATAGTACTATTTTTATAATAAAACTAGAAGAATACCCGTCCCAGGACGGGTAAAATTAATTCCACAAACAGAACGGTTTTGCACCACTTTTATGTCCCCTTATGAATATTAAAATTCAAATATAAAGATACAAAACAAAAAGTTTTTGTTGCTGGAAGCACTCTAGGTTTTATTTATATCGCACATTTTGCACGCGTATAGAAGTGTGGATAGAACTACTGCCCGAAAAACCATGATTTTAGTGGTCATCGTCAGCGCGTGGTTGTTGAATACACGGCAGTTTAATCGACCAAAGGCGAAATAGGCTTCGCTGATTTAGTTGTCCACATCCTTCTTACGTGTGGGAGTAGATGTTAAGATGCTCCCTAGGTATGAAAACTGATTCACTTCCTCTGGTTGTTTGTCATTCACAATGGTGTTAGTGTTTGGGAGCAGAAGACCAGCTGAATGTTGGACGAGTGTCTTGGTCTTGTCTGTATTCACGTGCATCCCAAAACGCTTGTACACTGTGTCGTATGTGTCCACTAACGTCTGGAGGTCCTCTGTAGTCTGACCTGGGGTGGCATTGTCGTCAGTATACTGCAGTTCCCGTACTGAACACATGGTTGTCCTAGTTCTGGCGCAAAGTCGAGCATGATTGAAAACGCCTCCATCCGTGCGGAAACGAAGGTCGATTGAGGGTGTGTTTGGGGAATCTCATTAAGTATTGCTGCTTGTAGAGAGAAAATACTTTGGAGCCAGAACACACCCCTTTTTCAGGCCACCATTAATAGGGAGAGTGTTTTTATGACATGCTCTCCTCACCATTCTGGCATGAAGGGCGCGCATCAGGGTGACGAAATCAGGTGGGAAGCTGAACTTGGAGAGAACTACCCACATGGCTGGTCTGGGTACTTTATCAAAGCCCCCAAAAATAAACATGGCGGGCGGCTTTGTTTGAGGTTCTTCTCTTGTAATTGTCGCACACAGATCATGTCTATAATCTCGCGGGAAGGTTGAAAGCCGCATTGGGTCTCTGGTAGGACGTCTTCTGTGAGATGAGGAGGCGGTTAAGAAGAATGTGGGGGCAAAGATCTTGCGATGCTCAATAGTGATATTCCCCTATAGTTGTTACAATTCTCTCGGTCCCCCTTTTTTGAAAATTGTTACACCGGAAGTCACTGGGAGGGTCTTTGTCTCCCAGATCTTCAATATGACGAGCATAAGACGATATCTATATCGGTATAATAAGACGTATTTCGTCCTTGAAATGAAGAGACAGGCAAAATAATTTAAGCAACCTAAAAAGAAATCTACAAGTTGTTGTTTTTTTTAAATAAAATAAATAATTTACATTAATATTTATCTATTAATTAATAAATACTGAAAATTTCCATTAAGATCGGATAATCCTCTTCATTTTTTTCAATTAAGGGTATTCATTTCAGAGTTGTGAAACAAATTATTTTTATTTTTTTGCCTGTCCCTAATATCAATAATTAGAAACACTAAGTTATATCGAGTTTCATCGTACACGTAAAACGCCGAAATGAACTCGTCCGGAAAATCGAAAAAGAGGCTAGCGACGGAAGAACGATAACTCAAGTGAGCATTTTTAACGACAGCTAACAGAAAGAAAAGGGGTGAAAAAAACAAATAGGCAACAAATAAATGTTACCAAAGGCAAGATAAGTTACTCTTCTACCTACCTGGATAAGTTTATTTGTGTTTTAACTTATTTTAAAGCGTTTTTAATTCGATTTAAAAGTAGTGTCGAGACGTCACGTGATCACATGCGGCCATTTTTTTGTTTTCCATTCCAACATGACGTCTCAATACTAGTTTTAAATCGAACTAAAAACGCTTTAAAATAAGTTAAAACACAAATAAACTTATCCAGGTAGGTAGAAGAGTAACTTATCTTGTCTTTGGTAACATTTATTTGTTGCCTATTTGTTTTTGTTTTTTTCCACACCCTTTTTTTGTTCTGTTAGCTGTCGTTATAAATGCCCACTCAAGTTCATGATTTTCTAGTTACAGGACAAAGTTATGGACTTTAGTTATCGTTGTTCCTTAGCTAGTCTTTCTCGACTTGTTTATAAAGATGGCGACTATATTTTTTGCGATCGAGTGTTCATTTCTGCGTTTCACGTGGACGATGAAACTCGCTATTATGTTATTTTCTTTTTCACTAAAAATCGTTTAAGTAGAAATAAGTTGTTTGGGAGTTTAGGTGCCGAACCCCATTTCACTCTAAATAATTTACGTGGCTGAAATAGGATTTAACTAATCGTTGATTTTGGTGAACGTTCGTCTAAAATCAAAATAAACGTATTTTTCTAGTTAGAGTTGGCGTCTAACAATAGTTAATAAAACCGACCATTAAATTGTCGAAGCCGGCAAGTCATATTTTATTATTACTGAAAATATGTGGTGCCTATGCAGTTTACGGACCGGGTTTGTTTGTTTTTGTTTTAGATAGGATTTTCAAGTTAAATTTATATTTATACGGTATCTTTTGCTTATCAGGTGACAGTACAGAATAGTTAATAAAGCTCCCTCCCCATGTTAAGAATGGCTTTCTAAATAATCTTATTATTTAAGCCCGGTCCGTAAACTGCATAAGTACCCTTTACTGAAACTATTAGTACTTCGGCAGAATAGACCCCCAGGAATTCAACAGAAATTCCCGAGTTTCGACGACAAATTCGACCGATTCGAATAGAAACAGGCGGTTCTACACAAGTGCCTAAAAGTGATGAACGTCGCATGGTTCATTCTTATTATTTCTCCTTCCGTGGAAGGTTGCATAAGTTTCAGCCAGGAGAAAGGCCTACCAATGAAGGAATGCCCCCCCCCCCCACAAACACTGGACCCCTACCACTAACCCTAAGTCCAGGTGGCAACGAAGGGATACAAAAACAATTTATCCGCCTCCGACCTCCATTTGCAGTCTTCCTTCTTCACTAAATATTTTTTAAATTCAACAAAATAGAGAAAATAAGTTACAAACATTACCCTCTTCTGGGCTAGCAAGACAAAAAATTGTTTGCAACAAAAAAGAAAAAAGTTCGGGGTAGCTATGTACGTACGTTAAGACTTGGGAATCTCCGTAACTACTTCGGAAGTGGTAGGGGTCGATTCTGAACAACCAAACTTTTTTTTTATTTTAAAATGACAACGATTTTGTAAAAATCCATAAATCTTATCAATTGTCATTTGTGTCTCTAGATGACAACTTTTTCTTAGGCAACGATACGCCCGTGTAACTTTTAATATTATGTACATTTTTAAATTCAAAGAAAATAATACCTACTTAGATATCTGATCGTATGCGTCAAGGTAGTCGTCCATTGATATGGTGTCATCTTCATTTTTACATTTTTCCAAAGAGTTTGCCAAAGATTGCAAGTCGAATTCACTTGTAGCCATTGTTGAGTGTTGACAGAAAATGAGAAAAGCCGAGAAAGAAGAACGAGAAATTTGAAAAAGTAAAATAAAATAAATTAGTTTAAATTACTTAAAGAATCCATTTAATAGCTTTTAATTTTTCAAATAATAATAATAAAATATTTTTGTTTTTCAAATAAGATGTTTTTATATTTTTAGATAATTTTTTTAGTATTATTACTGCGGACTTGACCGGAAGTGAATGCAGAATGCAAACAATATGGCTGCGCCCTGTAAGACATAATAACTGAGGAAGAATCAACATAAGAAAAAAGTTGGATAATTTATTTGAAAATGACAGAAATAAAAGTTACACCACTTGGTAAGATTTGTGACTTTGAGAAGCACGAAAACAAAAACCTTTGGCTTAAAAAAATATCTCAAAAGTAAAATTCTAATTGTCGTAGTTAATGCCTTTAAATAAAACCGCGTGAATTTAAAATTTAGAATATTGATTGACTTGTTTTATTTCCCCTTCAAATTTTGTTGACAAATCACCGTTTATCAGTTATAAAATGATACAATTTCAACTCTTGATTTAAGTGTTATTCATTCAACAAATGAATTAAAGGTACTTCTTCATATTAGGACCCGAGCTAACTTTGACCCTAACCCTAATGGCCGGGTCAAAGTTGTGTCGGGTCCTAATCTGAAGAAGCACCGAATTAATTTGGATACTTATATAGACCAATATTGGCTCGGTAATGAGTTATGGCAACCACATAAAATGAAACCTGGGTTCCTTAAACGTAAAACGAAAAATCGCTTATTGATTTATTTGCATTTTCATCCTGATGTATTTACATTGCTGCATTATATATATTTTTTGTTGTTGTAAAATGTTGCTGCTTTTTTTTTTAAGGTACCCCTCTACAATGTAGATATTTGTCTAACCATTATTGCCACCGGCATAAATTATTTTAAAGGAAATACCGTTGGAAAGTTAACCAAAAACAATTTATCTTTCTTTAACTTTGCCTACTGATTTGTGACCTATTTGCGTTTAAAAAAAAATAATAGACGTTATGGGTATCTTTTACTTTACTCCGCAGAGTCGTGAACGGGGTCAAAAAAACGTTTAAAAAGTGTTTAAAAACATAAATATGCAACAAGTAAAGGCGACCTACGTCGAGAATAGATATTTTCCTACCTACCTATGACATTTGTTTGTATTTTTACGTAGTATACATGGTTTTTTATTAGATGTAAAAAAAAATTCTTTTTTTTTTTTTTTGCACAAAAAGAAAATGGCGGTGGGTCATTATTCTCTTACATGCCCCCCCCCCCCCCCCCCCCGATCGCCATCTTGGATTTTGCGATGTTGGTGTGACAAATAATTTAATTTCTAATAAATAGCAATTGGAACGGGTTAAAAATACAAACAAATGCCACAGGTAAGTTTGAAAATAACTTTTATCGCCTACAGTTACTTTTATTTGTTGTATATTTGTTTTTGAGCGTTTTTAGTCTGCTGAGTAAAGTAAAAGAAACCCCTTTTTTATTCTTATGATACAAACCAGTCACAAATGAGTAGTAAAGCAAAACAAATTGTATTTGACTAATTTCCCAATTGTATTTCCTTTAAAATAATTTATGTCGGTAATAGTAATTATTACCAACATTGGAGATGAAGGGGTCGGTTCCAATTTTCTCTCCTCGTGAAATGCAACAATTTATAAAAACAAATAAGTTGTTTGTCTGACTGAAAAAATAACACAATACCCCCTCCCCCCCCCAAAAAAAAAATAACAATTTACAACAAAATGAATAATAATAATAAAAAACAATGCAATGTAAATAAATGAGTAAATGTTTTTGTGGTTTTTCAAGGACTCGGGTTTCATTTTGTGTTGTCGCCTTTTGGCCGTTGTTGTGATTCGTTACCAAGCCGATATGGGTAGCCATGGCGGTTAAACTATATAATCACCCTCATTTGCCATAAAACTGATTTGGATAAAAAAAGAAGCCGCAAAAATCAATTTTATTAAAGCATGACGTAGGCACAAACTATTTTCTGATAACTAACAATTTCTTTTTTCTTTGTATGTTTCAGGTGCCGGACAAGGTAAGCCAAAAGCTTCCAGCCTAGAATACATAAAAACTGCACCCTCTGCAGAGGGGGTGAGGCCGGTAATTGTTTGGAAGGGATTCTGAGTGGCTGAGCAGTCCATGTGATCCTGGAGAATAAAAAGGTCATGCAAACCAAAAAAATGGTTCTCACCATAATTAGACAAGGCAGTCAGAGAGGCGCGGTCAATTGTCGGGTCAAGCCAAAGCCTGGGTGTTTATATATTCTCACCTAACACTTATTAAACTACACTAAAAGAACTACAGCCCTCGTTTCCAAGCCAACAAACTTATAACATATCCTTTCCAATGTAATGCACGTATGTGATTAAAGGCGGTCAAATCTTGCCTTAATCCCACTCTGACCAGACCCTGCTCTAATGTCACTCTGATCAGACCCTGCTCTAATGCCATTCTGGCCAGACCCTGCGCTAACTTATTCTTGGCCAGACCCTGCGCTAACCCCATTCTGGTCAGACCCTGCGCTAACCCCATTCTGGTCAGACCCTGCGCTAACCCCATTCTGGTCAGACCCTGCGCTAACCCCATTCTGGTCAGACCCTGTGCTAACCCCATTCTGGCCAGACCCTGTGCTAACCCCATCTTGGCCAGACCCTGCGCTAACCCCATTTTTGGCCAGACCCTGCGATAACCCCATTCTTGGCCAGACCCTGCACTAACCCATTCTGGCCAGACCCTGCGCTAACCCCATTCTGTGCCAGACCCTGCGCTAACCCCATTCTGTGCCAGACCCTGTGCTAACCCATTCTTGGCCAGACCCTGCGCTAACCCATTCTTGGCCAGGCCCTTCGCTAACCCATTCTTGGCCAAGCCCTGCGCTAACCCCATTTTTCTCCAGACCCTGCGCTAACCCCATTCTGGCCAGACCCTGCGCTAACCTATTCTTGGCCAGACCCTGCGCTAACCTATTCTTGGCCAGACCCTGCGCTAACCCTATTCTTGGCCAGACCCTGCGCTAACCCCATCTTGGCCAGACCCTGCGCTAACGCTATTCTGGTCAGACCCTGCGCTAACCCCATTCTGGCCAGACCCTGTGCTAACCCCATCTTGGCCAGACCCTGCGCTAACCCCATTTTTGGCCAGACCCTGCACTAACCCATTCTTGGCCAGACCCTGCACTAACCCATTCTGGCCAGACCCTGCGCTAACCCCATTCTGTGCCAGACCCTGCGCTAACCCATTCTTGGCCAGACCCTGCGCTAACCCATTCTTGGCCAAGCCCTGCGCTAACCCCATTTTTGTCCAGACCCTGCGCTAACCCCATTCTGGCCAGACCCTGCGCTAACCTATTCTTGGCCAGACCCTGCGCTAACCCTATTCTTGGCCAGACCCTGCGCTAACCCCATCTTGGCCAGACCCTGCGCTAACGCTATTCTGGTCAGACCCTGCGCTAACCCCATTCTGGCCAGACCCTGTGCTAACCCCATCTTGGCCAGACCCTGCGCTAACCCCATTTTTGGCCAGACCCTGCACTAACCCATTCTTGGCCAGACCCTGCAATAACCCCATTCTTGGCCAGACCCTGCACTAACCCATTCTGTGCCAGACCCTGCGCTAACCCCATTCTTGGCCAGACCCTGCGCTAACCCCATTCTTGGCCAGGCCCTGCGCTAACCCCATTTTTGGCCAGACCCTGCGCTAACCCCATTTTTGGCCAGACCCTGTGCTAACCCCATTCTTGGCCAGACCCTGCGCTAACCCCATTTTTGGCCAGAACCTGCGCTAACCCCATTTTTGGCCAGACCCTGCGCTAACCCAATCTTGGCCAGACCCTGCGCTAACCCCATTTTTGGCCAGAACCTGCGCTAACCCCATTTTTGGCCAGACCCTGTGCTAACTCCATTCTTGGCCAGACCCTGTGCTAACTCCATTCTTGGCCAGACCCTGCGCTAACCCCATTCTGGCCAGACCCTGCGCTAACCTATTCTTGGCCAGACCCTGCGCTAACCCTATTCTTGGCCAGACCCTGCGCTAACCCCATCTTGGCCAGACCCTGCGCTAACGCTATTCTGGTCAGACCCTGCGCTAACCCCATTCTGGCCAGACCCTGTGCTAACCCCATCTTGGCCAGACCCTGCGCTAACCCCATTTTTGGCCAGACCCTGCACTAACCCATTCTTGGCCAGACCCTGCAATAACCCCATTCTTGGCCAGACCCTGCACTAACCCATTCTGTGCCAGACCCTGCGCTAACCCCATTCTTGGCCAGGCCCTGCGCTAACCCCATTTTTGGCCAGACCCTGCGCTAACCCCATTTTTGGCCAGACCCTGTGCTAACCCCATTCTTGGCCAGACCCTGCGCTAACCCCATTTTTGGCCAGACCCTGCGCTAACCCCATTTTTGGCCAGAACCTGCGCTAACCCCATTTTTGGCCAGACCCTGTGCTAACTCCATTCTTGGCCAGACCCTGTGCTAACCCCATTCTTGGCCAGACCCTGCGCTAACCCCATTTTTGGCCAGAACCTGCGCTAACCCCATTTTTGGCCAGACCCTGCGCTAACCCCATTCTTGGCCAGACCCTGCGCTAACCCCATTTTTGGCCAGAACCTGCGCTAACCCCATTTTTGGCCAGACCCTGTGCTAACTCCATTCTTGGCCAGACCCTGTGCTAACCCCATTCTTGGCCAGACCCTGCGCTAACCCCATTTTTGGCCAGAACCTGCGCTAACCCCATTTTTGGCCAGACCCTGTGCTAACCCCATTCTTGGCCAGACCCTGTGCTAACCCCATTCTTGGCCAGACCCTGTGCTAACCCCATTTTTGGCCAGAACCTGCGCTAACCCCATTTTTGGCCAAGCCCTGCGCTAACCCATTCTTCGCCTAGCCCTGTGCTAATCCCACTACGGCCAAGCCCTGTTCTAATGCAAATCTGTTTGATTCTTTAACGAAAAGCCTTTCTTGATATTTTCTCCAATTAAATCAAAATAAAGAAATAGAATCGATCAAACATTTTTCTTGTTTTTTGTTATTGATGCTATAAATCATATTAAACTTTTCTCGATTTAGATGTCGGTCGCAGTTGTATATTAGTAACGATTGGTGGCAAGAATCTTATGTTGGACTGTGGAATGCATATGGGATTTAACGATGAGGTAAGAAAAAGACAAATGTTATTGTCAAAAACTTAAATGCCAAAGTAAAGTTTCTTTGATTTAAGAAACATTCACTATTATTCTGTATGATAACATGCGAAAGTTGCAGAGAGACCGGAAGGATAGGACGAGGCCGATTCCTAAGATTTCAGACTAAAAGAATCCCACCCGCTATTTATGTCGAAAGAATGTGTTTATTCTGAATTTCTTACGAGAATTATAAGAATTTTAGTTAAAGGAAAGTCTTTGGGGACAATTTTCTGAAATGAATTTTGAACATTTATTCCAAAACATTTATGCAAAATTCTTCGAGTAAATGTAACTTTTCTTGCTTGAAATTATTATTTTGTCGGAATTTATGGTAAAACTCCTCGTATCCGGACAAATCCAGGAAACCGAATATGAGGAGTTGGTCAAAAAGTCGGAATATGAGGAATTATGTCAGAAATTCGAATAAATAGCAAAAGGAAATTTCACGTTTATTTCTTAAAGTCGAAAAGTTGAACACAAAAACACAAAATGTAACAAAAAAAGATAATTTTAATCGCAATTCGATATTTTTGCTAATAAAAAAATTTATTTAACGTGATATTTTAGATCTTTCAATTTAACTATGTATGGCATGTGTTATCAGTATTTTCTCATTTATTCTCTGCTTCCTTTGTTCCAGCTCACTTGACCTGTTGATGTAGTGGTCTTCATCAATTTGCTGCTTTGATATCTCATTATAATACAGCTTCCTATTTCAGTAGCTTCAAGAACTGCAGGCTTGTGGAACTCTCTTCCTGCTGACCTCCTACCTACAGCCTTGGTCTTTTCAAGACTACAGTCAATTTTCATTCTTTTTAGCTCCTTACATCAAGTGGCTTCATGCCTTGTCTGGAGCGACTTCCATAAAAAGAATTTTTACTGAATTCCATCAATGTTTTTAATTGCTTTTCTAAGATGATTCCTCCTCTTCTAATGTCAATCTCAATTTCTTCCTCGTTTCATTTTGCAGTTTTTTCTTGAATCTTTTTCAGTGAAAGGCAATTTTGCACCATGTATGCGTTATTGCAATTGTCATCGCTAAATGTTGGTCTTTTTGTAATATAGTCCCCTGTAGAGAAAAGGAGACCCCCAAAAATATGTCTGTTTCCTTTACAGAACAAAACCCAAGAGAATTGTTATTCTTCTCTTTTCATCATCTACTTCCTGTTTTATGTCACATGTCGACTTCGCTGTTTTCTCATAAGCCACGTCAGCATCATTATATTGCAATGTTAACCAAATTGACAAATATGCAATGCTGATGATGAGGGTAGTTTTAAATATTAACGTATATCTGTTATCCATCTCTTCTAAACACGAACCCAGTCTAATAATACTAATCCAGCAACGACAATTTCTACATTTTTGTTTCTACCTACCCTATTTCCCAACCCTTTTTACATTTTTGTTTCTGCCTACCCTATTTCTCAACCCTTTCTACATTTTTGTTTCTGCCTACCCTATTTCCCAACCCTATCAACTAGTCAAACCCCCTCAACCGTCCTGAGTATGATGCAAATCTGCATACAGTGATTTGACCCCAATTTGTGAGGGTTTTTTTTATGATAATCGCTCCAGACAAGACATGAAGCCACTTGATATAAGAAGCTAAAAAAAATACTACTTCAAGGTCAAAAACTATCCAACAATAAGTGTTAGATGGATAGATTCCTACCCAGAAAACAGAAATTCTTCCCCGCTTTGTAAGAAACATCGCTCGTGGAATATGAGGACTAAAGGACAAAATAAGAGAAGCGATAGTTACGAGACTGCCAAACTTTCTACTCTCATAGTTTTTTAGGAAGTTCATGATCATGCCTTAGTTATCACTACTCTCAGGTCCATTCTGAGACGAAGGAGTGACAGTATCTGTCAGGACCGCATCTTTGGGTTTAATAGAAACTATCATTTACAAACCCAATCGATCAACAACCAATCGTGTACATAACATATGTACAGTTTCGGCATAAAATGACCCAATAGCGGTTGACCTACCATAAAACCCTAACCCGACGATCAGCCAACTAATTCTTACATCAACGCTATTTGTCTTTTCTCCCATTTCACTTTAGCAATGGTCGCTGAGCCCTGACTCCATTTGGTTTGCTAGACTAGCCAAGAAGTTTTCTTAGAAAATCGATGGCTACGTTTTTTTGTTCTTTTTTAAATATTTATGTCAATTTTTTTTTTACATGTCTTAAAAAAAAGAAGAAAAATAAGGAGAATAATTTATTGAAACACATATTTATTAAAAAAATGTTTAAGAAAATAGTTACATTATGTTCATTTTTTAATAAAATTGTTAACAACAAAAGTATTAAGTTTTGAAAAAATTTTAAAATACATTGTTAATTTATTTATTATTTAAAATTACATTTAAATAAAAAAAAATAAAAAACACCTTCACAATTCTGCCATTCCTTGTGACTCTTTTTTATGTTTCAAACTTTTCTTGTTTGAATTGCAGCGACGTTTTCCCGATTTCACATACATTACAAGAACGGGCACTTTGACCGAACATTTAGATTGCGTCATTATCAGGTAACAAAATTCTTCTGCTTGTTTTCTATTTTCTTTTTCATCGATTAAAATTTTTCATTTGTCTTTGGAAAAAAAAAAAAAAAAGGAAATCAAAAACAAAACTTTGTCTTGAAGATATTTTTTAAACCACTTAGAAATTGAATTTTCTTTTCTTAATGAAATTTGCAGATATTCTGATCGGATGCATTTGCACCAAATTTAATAAACCGACATCTTTATTTTCTCCCCCCCCCCCTCCCCACTTCCATTTGCAGCGATCATTATTTGTTTTTTGTTTTTTCTCTCCAGTCATTTCCATTTGGATCATTGTGGTGCTTTGCCTTATATGTCCGAAATGGTCGGATTCAATGGACCAATCTTCATGACTCATCCGACTAAAGCTATCTGCCCCATTTTATTAGTAAGTTACATAAATTTCTGTATCACATATAGTCCTCGTAGGGAGAGAGAGGTAAATATTTATTTGGATGCTTGAAAAATCTTGGATCGACCTCCTATATTAATAAAATCATGTGACTACTACTTGTGTGTGTGTTTCTCACATCTACGTGACTTATACATTTTTATTGTTTACTATTAATCGATTATTTATTGAAATCGAAAATGCAATAACATAAAATACTAAAACAAACATTTTAAAAATCCTATTTAAAAAAATAATTAAATTACAAATTTAATTTCACCAGAATTAATTTCCGTATATTCGTAAGAAAGTCAACCATTTTAAAATTTTGTTAATAGTTGAAAGAAAAAAAAATCAATTATTTTTTGACCCTTCAAAATTTTAAAGCATTTCAACTGTCAAATAGAAAGTTTAAAATTCTTAATAAATTCTTATTTAATTAAAAGATTGAAAGTTTTTCCGAGCATTTTACATCCAATCATTTTATGAATAAAGATTAAAACAACATTAGTTAATTTCATAACAATTTGGTTCAATTAATGATTTAATGACCAAACTATGCCGTAATAATTAAACTGTCAAAATCCTATTTTTAAATAATCATTTGGTAAAAAAAACAAACAGTTTGAAAAAAGAAAAATATAAAAATGAAAGTAAAAAGAAAACTGGGCAACGCCACCATCTTTTTACTTTCATTTTTATATTTTGATAAAATATTTACATCTAGATGTTGAGTTTTAGAACTAAATTGAAGGCTCTGCTGAACTGGCCCCTGTCCTCTCCAAACTCTACAACATATGCCTAGCTGAATCTTGCTTCCCTGATAGCTGGAAAATTGTCTCTGTGGTACCAGTCTATAAGAATTCTGGGAATAGAACCAATCCTCAGAAATACCGCCCAATCAGTCTACTGCCGATCTTTGCTAAAATCTTTGAATCCTTAATCAATCTAGCGATAGTACAGCACTTAGTTAATGCTAAACTTCTTTCTGACCGCCAGTATGGATTTAGACAAGCACGATCTACTGCAAACATCCTAATGGTCATCTCTGAATGCATGTATCATACACTCGACAAGACAGATGAAGCTAGGGCAGTAGCGCTTGATATATCCACGGCCAAGGTATGGCATAAAGGGCTTCTTCTGAAAGTACGCTCATATGGTATTACTGGGCAATTACTAAATATAATTAGATCCTTCCTAGACAAAAGAAAAATCCATGTTGTCCTCGATGGCCGTTCATCTAAGCAACATGACATAAATGCTGGTATACCCCAGGGATCTACCCTTGGACCTTTATTGTTCCTGATCTTCATAAATGACCTCCCTGATGACATTGAGTCTGAGATTGGTTTATTTGCTGACGACACCATGCTTTACTCTCGTCATGTTGGCAAAACCGACGCGATCATATCCGAGGCAATGGTTGAATCCTTAGAAAATGACCTCCAGGCTGTAGTGGATTGGGGTCATAAATGGTTGGTAACTTTTAATGCCGCAAAGACAAAGCTCCTTTACTTCAATAACTACAAGAAGCCTCTCCAACCACCGATTGTCATGGCAAATAACACCCTACCTGAGAGTTCAACATTCAAACTCCTCGGCCTAACCTTCACAGGTAACATGAATTGGAATAAATACATTGAAGACATCGCCAAGGCTGCAGCAAAGAAGGTGGGTTACCTCTACCGTGCTAGTAAACTCCTCACACCTGACATTATCCTATATCTTTACAAAGCCACCATCCGCCCATGCATAGAGTATTGTTGCCACATCTGGGCTGATGCATCATTTACTAGTCTCTCCCTCCTTGACAAGGTCCAAAAAAGAGTCGCCAACTTAATAGGTCCTTTACTGTCAACCAAGCTCCAGCCCCTGTCCCATCGCCGCAATGTAGCATCCTTGTGCTTGTTTTACAAATACTTCAATGAATTGTGCTCCGATGAACTGGCTACTCTGATGCCCCCTCAACGTAAATTCACTAGACCAACTCGACAATCAGCTAAATCCCATTCATTCACTGTGGAGGTCCCCAGATGCCAGAGAGCCTTCTACTTCAATAGCTTCTTCCCTCATACTGCTGGCCTCTGGAACTCCCTCCCTGTTTCCTCTGACAGTACCGACATGCAGAGGTTTGAAATTAATGTAAACAGGCATCTCGCTACACAGCTCCCAACTTAGAATGACACCCTAAACTTACTCCCTAATTCTCAGTAGCCCCTTACGTCTACAGTGGCGTCTTGCCTTGTTTGGGGTGAAATATCATAAAAAAAAATTTTTTTTAAATGCACAAGCCAAAAAAATGTTGTTTTTTTTTGTTTTTTTAAGTCAATGAACTTTCAAAAATGAAAGTCGACCCCCTTCCCCCAAAAATTGATTAAAAATGTGATATATTGATAAAAGTATAATTGTTTTTTGTAGTTTATTAAGAAACTAGCAAGGTTAACCGGCATTATTGGGGATTGAATGAGGAACTTTGTCTTCCTACTCCTAGCACATAACACTGTTTCCTTTTTTATTATAAATCATGCAGAGGCAGGAAACACACACACACACAAGAAGTTGTCTCATAATTTTATTAATATAAAAATTAAAACGAAACAAATCACATGAAAATTTGACGATGGACACTTTCTGTCAATTTTGATTTTGAATGAAGAAATAAAATCTGAAATGTGAGTCTTGTTAAAACAAACTGTTTGTATTGTAGGAGGATTACCGTAAAATCACAGTGGAACGAAGAGGAGAGACCAATTTCTTCACGTCTGATATGATCAAATGTTGTATGAAAAAAGTGATTGCTGTTAACCTGCATCAAACGGTTCACGTAAGTTGTCGGCGTTGCATTCAATTTGTTGCGCTTATCGTCGCATCTCTCGACTCGTTTTCATACTAAACAACGCAGCGTCGGATTTCATTTTGTTTTGATTCACAAGTCATTGTCACGTCTAAAGATATCAATTTGAACATTTAAGTATCGCGCTTCTAAAATAAGTATCTCTCGCTTTCTATCCCTTCTACCCCCCCCCCCCCCCTTGACATTGCAGCTCACTGGACAATCCAGTTCTGGCTGATGTAAATAAATCATTTCCTTTTTAAAAAAAACTCTGGTGTTGAATTAATTACTTGGGTAAATTGATGGCTTTGATTGCAGCTAACAAATTATTCTTGGTTCTTGGAGGAAGACAACACACGTACTCATGGCATTGTCCGAAAAGAGAATGTATGATGTTGAATTAAATTGAGTTGAAGTCGTAGGCTTTCGTCGGTCGTGTCCGACCATGAATGACACTTGCAGATCTAGCCAGCTAGTTTCAGTATTCACAAAGTCTTGTCCGTGATGCCAATGTTCCAAGGGGCATAACTGACTTGACCGAGGCATTTCTTGCTGTGGCTGAGAAGGCCTATGCGGGCCTTGCCGTCTCTGCCACAGATGCTGTATATGAAGGAGGATGGATGAGGAAGCTCACTTGCTTTTGCCGTTTCTTTCATCCTCGCACGTTTTTCAATGACTATCGTCTTCCACTTTGCTTCCCCGATGTCAAGCTGCCGTTTGAGAGTTTTTTCCATTCATCCGTCAGAGGCAAGGCTTTCCCAAAATGCGTTGAAGTATTGACTTGTTAAATAATTGAGATGAAAACCTGTTTATGTAGCATAATAATTTGAAAAAAAAAAAAAAAATTAGCCATTATCAAAGCAGAGAGTTTGATAACTTGTGGTAATATTGTTTCTGATAATATAATTGGTTTATCTCTAAGCACTCAGAATCTATCTTACATTTCACGAGAGCCTGACATTGATACAAAGGGAACACTCTGAACTCTGAACAGGTACAAAAATTGGCATGGATGTCAGCTATGCGACACATTTTGAAGATTTCTTTATATTTGACGATGTTATTATTTTGCGGTGCTTGTCCATAAAAATGCACAAGTGAAATATGGAAGTTCAAAATAAATTAACAGAGAAACTCTTTGATATACTTACGTATCAGGCAAAAGTATGTATCTACACCAAAAATTAGGGGAAATTATCGAGTAGAATTTTAATTTAAAATATAAATCAGTTTTATCGTATTTTTCCGATTCGCCATTGACAAGGGCGCAAATACACGTAAAACAGGGGAGATAAGTCAGTCTGTTATTCGCCAAGTAATAATCAATGGCGAATGAATTAAAATTCTACTCAATAATTTTCCCTAATTTTTGGTGTAGATACCTACTTTTGCCTGATACGTAAGTATATCAAAGAGTTTCACTTGTGCATTATAATGGACAAGTACCCATTTTTCTTAAGATTAATGAGAAAGCTCACAGTTTTCGCTTTTGATGTCCTTGATGAGATTTTTGTCATCTTGTTAACTTAAAACTGCTGCAAACCTTTTGTTGTATTTTAGTCATGACTTGCATTTCTCATTAAATTTATCATCTTCGAAATCGAATTTATTTATTATTATATGGAGTATTGTTGTCACATCTGGGCTGGTGCATCATCTACTAGTCTCTCCCTCCTTGACAAGGTCCAAAAAAGAATCGCCAACCTAATAGGTCCCACACTGTCAACCAAGCTCCAGCCTCTGTCCCATCGCCGCAATGTAGCATCCTTGTGCTTGTTTTACAAATACTTCAATGGATTATGCTCCGATGAATTGGCTAATCTGGTGCCCCCTCGACGTAAATTCCCTAGACTAACTCAACAATCAACTAAATCTCATTCATTCACTGTGGAGGTCCCCAGATGTCGGAGAGCTTTCTACTCAAATAGCTTCTTTCCCAGTACTGCTTGCCTCTGGAACTCCCTCCCTGCTCCCTGTTTCCCCAACAGTACAGACATGCAGAAATTTAAAACTAATGTAAACAGACACCTCGCTGCGCTGATCCCAATCTAGGTTGACCCCCCCCCCCACCTTCTCCCCTTTTCATTTTCTCAGTAGCCCCTTACGTCTACAGTGGCGGCCTGCCTTGTTTGGGGTGAAGTATGTTAAAAAAAATAAATTTTTAAATAAAGATAAATAATGATGAGATTTGTGTCTTCTTTTCCACTTTTGGTCACAAATCTCTTCATTAATTAGATTTATAATTCTTTATCACACATCATATACATCTTTCTCGTATTATTTGGGTTATTCGTACAAATTCACGTTTCGGCTGGTGTAACCTGCGGCCTTCTACAAATGCATTTTTGTCAAACTTGAACATTTTTTCAAACTTGAACATTTTTTCAAACTTGAACATTTTTGTCAAACTTGAACATTTTTGTCAAACTTGAACATTTTTGTCAAACTTGAACATTTTTGTCAAACTTGAACATTTTTGTCAAACTCTGGTACCTGCATGGATTTTTGAACTGTCCACAATCCTTTGATAATAACTAAAAATAACATAAAATTGAAACTTCTACCTGGTCATGAATGACGGGATAAAAACAATCTATTCCCATGGATTAAATAAAGGATCCAGTTTGAAATTTCATATGGGCTCCAAGTTCGACATAAAACTTCTCAAGTTCAAATAGAAAGTTTCTAAAGTAAAAAAAAAAAAAAAGGTACACCACCTGAAGAAGGTTGAAGGTTACATCAGCCAAAATGTTATGAATATAACAACCAAGATGAAAATAGTCAGAATAATCCAAATTATCAATCGTCTCATAAATTCTGAAGCATGTCTTTGTGTGAAACTATGGACGTACGGTGATGGGAAATGATTCATGGGAGGGGGTAGCTGTCAGATGTAGGATGGGTGAAAAAAAATGATAGGCAATGACTCATCAATGCACACAAAAGTGAGTGCGAGGTTAAGGTCAGTTTGTATTGTTCAGAGGGTTAGGGTCAGTTTGTATTGTTCAGAGGGTTAGGGTCAGTTTGTATTGTTCAGAGGGTTAGGGTCAGTTTGTATTGTTCAGAGGGTTAGGGTCAGTTTGTATTGTTCAGAGGGTTAGGGTCAGTTTGTATTGTTCAGAGGGTTAGGGTCAGTTTGTATTGTTCAGAGGGTTAGGGTCAGTTTGTATTGTTCAGAGGGCTTGTCTGTGACCGAAACAAAAGACTGGATGCGATTGAATTGGTTGGAGGTGGGAGTTTTTTACGACAGTAGATTTGTCTGCAGCAATTTTAAGTTAGTTTTATGGCACGTGGTAAGTTTAGGACAGTTGATGATTTGGCGACTCTGAGAGAAGACGATCAGTTTAGTGTCAACCTCAGGAGAGAGTGGAGGTGAATAGATCGGCAAAGATTTAGCAAGTGATGAGATGGGGTGACGAGCGATGACACTGATGGCCTCGACAGATAATTTAATCTCAGTTAACTAAGATGTGAACGTTAGCGTTTGAAGGGCCCTTTTCCACGACAGTATCACACACTCACCCAGGGTTCCAGGACCAACACATAATGTATTTGAGTTTGTGTTGTTTTGCTTGTGAGTTTGCGTTGTTTTGCTTTGTAAACTTGTAAATCAGTGGTGTGCCCTCGACGATTTGTTAGTGGAATAGACGACATGGCTAGAACGAAAGATGAAGACAAGAAGAAAACCACGGCACACACAACGTTGGGGGTCGACGGTCGTCGAGAGGGCAGCACGTGGTTCTACATGTCTTGTTCCATTGTATTTTTTTTTGTGATTTGATCCAAT
Source organism: Sepiola atlantica (assembly GCA_963556195.1). Lineage (NCBI taxonomy): Eukaryota > Metazoa > Mollusca > Cephalopoda > Sepiida > Sepiolidae > Sepiola > Sepiola atlantica. The sequence continues at coordinate 204,328,149 of OY744522.1, forward strand.
TTTTTGATTCCAAATCTTCCTTCCTTTTTAATAGATACCTTTAAAAATGAATCTTCAATTCATTGTCATTTTCCAATTTCTGTTCGTTTCTTGTTTTTTTTGTTTTTTTTAATTCTCTCACCCTCTTCAATTTTAGGTTGACGCTGATTTAGAGATAAAGGCCTACTACGCTGGACATGTGCTGGGGGCAGCCATGTTTCACATCAAAGTAGGACAGCAATCTGTGGTCTACACGGTCAGTTTGCCATTTTTTTTTTTTTTTTTTTCAATTAACTTTTTGTTATGTGTATTTTGTTTTCTTATCAAACATAAAAGAAAGATTTTTTTATTTTCGCTTCTAACACACTCCCACTTTTTTTAGGGCGATTATAACATGACCCCCGATCGACATTTAGGCGCTGCCTGGATCGACAAATGTCGTCCTGACTTGCTGATCACAGAATCAACATATGCAACGACAATTCGTGATTCAAAACGTTGCCGTGAAAGAGATTTTCTTAAAAAAGTTCACAGTTGCGTCGAAAAAGGAGGAAAAGTATGTTTGTTTGTTGTTTTGTTTTTTTTCTCTTTTTTGTTTCAAAAAAAATGTTTGAATTTTTTTCATCCATGAACGTTTTTGAAAAAAATTATAGTGTCAGAAATGTTTTATTGAAATGTTTTGTGTGAACATTTTTGCAGCTGTAATTTCCTGCTTAAAAAGACTTGTTTTATTTTATATGGACAAAATAATTGCATATTTTTCTTTAAAGTTAAACAGATTTTGTGTTGTTTTTGTTTGTTTTTTTTTTAATTTCAAACTACGGTGTTGAAACATTTTTGGATTCCTTTGCACCCAAATGGTTTCAGTTACTTATTTATAATACTGGAAATTCGTTTTTGCGACTCTTGTAAATGGATTTTTAACCGTCTCTCTCTCTCTCTCTCTCTCTCTCTCTTTCTCTCTCTCTCTCTCTCTGAAGGTTTTGATACCCGTATTTGCACTTGGCCGAGCGCAGGAATTATGCATTTTGTTGGAAACCTACTGGGAACGCATGAATTTGAAAGCCCCCATTTATTTTTCGCTCGGACTCACAGAAAAGGTAAAGAAAGCATACAATTTTTTCAATTATTTTTTATAAACAGCTTTCAAATTAAAATCCATATTTTAATCTGAAAGTTGTTTATAAAAAGGTTTTGTTCTTTGGAGTTTCAGTTGTGAAAGAATCCACAAAAAATCTGTTGCAAATGTTTTATTTTTTATCTTTTAATTTGTTTGCTTGTAAAATAATCCCGGATCCGCACACTTATTAGTTCTTTAATCTGAAAGATTGTTTTGTTTTTTTTGTTTTTTTTCTTTTTTCAGGCGAATCATTATTACAAATTGTTTATCACGTGGACGAGTGAAAAAATCAAGAAAACGTTTGTTCAGAGAAATATGTTTGAATTCAAACATATAAAGGTTGGTTTGCCAACTTTTGATCCAACCCCCATCCCCTTGTTTGATTTATTTTAATTGTTTTCTTTTTGGGGGGGGGGGGGATAAGGGTTATATACTAGTTGTGGTTGTGGTCGTTCAAAGGCATTATACCTGCATATTCTGTTCTTGATGATGATAGTCGTTACTTGTTTGTCTCGTTCTGGAACCGCTGCGAGGTTGCACTGCTGGAGAAGCTGAAATACAAAATCATTTGAACAGAACCTTTTCTTGACTGAAATAAACTGAAGCGTACTATGAAATGAATAACACTAACTCCAAGATGATTTGTCACTGAATAGTTTGTCTTTCTTCGGGGTGCCACATATAGCAAACATTGGGGGGGGGGGGGGGGTATGAGAGACTTATTGTGGTTAAGGAACACATTTTCATGCATGTTTTTTTACTCGCTCCAAGCTGCTAAAATGATTGAGTCATTTTCTTCTCATCTGGTGGTTTTCCTTTTCTTTCTTCTATTCCCACATTTTGCTGATCTGACTCTTTTAACCCTGCCAGACAGCTTGTTATTGAACAATTATAAATACAAGCACATGGAAGATAACCATTACATAAAACGAGTTGACATATCCAACATTTAATTTATAGCTTACCTTTTCATTCAACCTCCCTCTTCCCTGTCACGTTGCATGCGCTACTGCGATGTAAAACTGCACCTGGCAACATTTGATGCATTTGATAAATCCTTGCGACTCAAATGTTCAACTGTATGTTAGGGTAATTTGCTTTTAATTCACGCGTTAGCGGGGATTTAATGTATATGAAACCACCATTGACCCGTTTGGTCAGTATTTGTTACATTATTAAATATTTATGAAAAACTTTTGGAATTTCCAAAGATTATTTATTTTTATTAAAACTGTTTTCTGCGGCTATGGTAGTCAAATGACATCCCGTAGCTGCAATCAGTCCTCCATGCTAGTCCCAGACCATCTGGCCTTGTCATGCGCAAGTTGTCGTAGGCAATGACGTTGTTTCGCTGTACGTAGTGGTCCCAGTCCCGCCTGCTTGTGGTCAGCACGTAGTATGCTCAGCAGATTTGTGCAGTGCCGTCCTAGTCGCGGTTGGTAGGCTTGCGAGCCAGTAACGGCAAAGTCTAGTTCTGTGCGGAAGTGTCAGGGTCCGTTCGTAAGACATGACCTAACATAGACCATCTTTGTTCACCGACCTTTGTGGAGAGGGGTTTTTCGTTGCACAGCTTGTATAGTGCCTTGTTGCTGATAGGTTTTTTCGGCCAGCACTGACCTGTGATGGAACGGAGGTGTCTGCGGTGGCTTTTGTTATTGCCCAGTTGTTGCTATTGTAGAGCATGATGGACACGCAGTACGCGTTATAGAGACGGAGTCTAGTCTTCAACGGGATCTTCGTTCGTCGGCTCCAGAGTTTATGTAATGAATGAAATGCTACATTGCCATGTATACAGCAGGCTGTGACGTCTGTAGTGCTGCACAGCAGGAAGCCCAGGGTCTTGTTCTTGCACCAGCTCTCATTGCTGCAGAGGGTCTTGCCTTGTGGGTCAAACTCGATGGCTTCTGCAAGGTATACATGGCTAAACTCTGTTTTCATCTCGTTCATGAAGAGATTGTCCGTTTTCAGTTTCTCTGCCGCTATCGGTCCAGAGACTTCTTTTCTACGTCCAGGAAAGATTGCTTGTCTTTTATCAGATTTAGCTTGAAATATTGTTGTCATTCTCCTAATTATCAAACGTCCATTTTTATATCTATAAATAGCTTTTATAATAACCCTGACCCTTTTTTATATCTATAAATAGCTTTTATAATAACCCTGACCCTTTTTTATATCTATAAATAGCTTTTATAATAACCCTTACCTTTTTTATATCTATAAATAGCTTTTATAATAACCTGACCCTTTTTTATATCTATAAATAGCTTTTATAATAACCCTGACCCTTTTTTATATCTATAAATAGCTTTTATAATAACCCTGACCTTTTTTATATCTATAAATAGCTTTTATAATAACCCTGACCTTTTTTATATCTATAAATAGCTTTTATAATAACCCTGACCTTTTTTATATCTATAAATAGCTTTTATAATAACCCTGACCTTTTTTATATCTATAAATAGCTTTTATAATAACCCTGACCTTTTTTATATCTATAAATAGCTTTTATAATAATCCTGCCCCTTTTTTATATCTATAAATAGCTTTTATAATAACCCTTACCTTTTTTATATCTATAAATAGCTTTTATAATAACCTGACCCTTTTTATATCTATAAATAGCTTTTATAATAACCCTGACCCTTTTTTATATCTATAAATAGCTTTTATAATAACCTGACCCTTTTTTATATCTATAAATAGCTTTTATAATAACCCTGACCCTTTTTTATATCTATAAATAGCTTTTATAATAACCTGACCCTTTTTATATTTATAAATAGCTTTTATAATAACCCTGACCCTTTTTTATATCTATAAATAGCTTTTATAATAACCTGACCCTTTTTTATATCTATAAATAGCTTTTATAATAACCCTGACCCTTTTTTATATCTATAAATAGCTTTTATAATAACCCTGCCCCTTTTTTATATCTATAAATAGCTTTTATAATAACCCTGACCTTTTTTATATCTATAAATAGCTTTTATAATAACCTGACCCTTTTTTATATCTATAAATAGCTTTTATAATAACCCTGACCCTTTTTTATATCTATAAATAGCTTTTTTAATAACCTGACCCTTTTTTATATCTATAAATAGCTTTTATAATAACCCTGACCCTTTTTTATATCTATAAATAGCTTTTATAATAACCCTGACCCTTTTTTATATCTATAAATAGCTTTGTGTTACATTGGAGTTGCCCGTTATATTTTTTTAAAGTTAAACTTTAACTTTCGAAGTGGTAATGTATTATTCCAAGTCAGAAGAACAAAAATTACAAAATAATGTCAAAAAGACGTAACGATATTTCCAACTCTACTTAAAACGGCAAGAGATCTTTGGAAAAATGAGATCTTTCGAATTTCCAAGTATTTATGACACTCTTGTAATGTTATAATCTCTCTCTCTCCCTCTCTTTCCCTCTTTCTCTCTTCTTTTTCTCTCTTTTTTTCTTTTCCTCCCTCTCTCTCAATTATTCACGGCATTTATCTCCTCCCACCACTTCTTTTATTATTTGTTCTTTATTTACATCATTCGCCTTTCCTCCCACCATCTAAAACATTCATGTGTATTTGAAAAGTGTGCACAGTGACAAGCAAGATAAGAACAGCATCAAAGTTTTAGTAAAATAAAGATTGTCGGTTGTGAAACTGAAATTTTGTCAAATTCTCTACAAACCAACTGAAAAAGAAATTTAAAAACAAAATAAAAAAGTTTTGAAAAAATTTGATGAATGTAAACAGAAAAAAATTATATCATCTTTCTCTCTTTTTTTTTTTTTTTTTTTTTTTTTTTTAGCCATTTGATCGTTCGTTCATTGATAATCCCGGTCCAATGGTTGTGTTCGCTACGCCTGGAATGTTGCACGCTGGACTTTCGTTACAAATTTTCCGAAAATGGGCACCAAACGAAAACAACATGGTAAATTTTTTTATTTTTTTTTTTTCTCAAACTTTTTTATTTGATGCAATTTTTATTTGATGCAATTTTTATTTGATGCAATTTTTATTTGATGCAACTTTTATTTGATGCAATTTTTATTTGATGCAATTTTTATTTGATGCAATTTTTATTTGATGCAATTTTTATTTAGCTCTTTAATGTGGCCCTTTGAAGGTCGTTCACCTCTCGGGGCCAGTTGTGTTTTGGATCTTATGAAAAGGAGTATGGATGCGAGATCCCTGACGTACTCCTACTTTAACATTAAAGCTGTCACTAACAGTGCTGTTAATTCTGACACGACTTTAAACATTTCTTGTACATTGCTTGAACAAACTTCCCACCCCTGATATTTTCTTTTAATGCAAACGAGAAAATGATTCCGAAATAATGATGTTCTCCATTTTTTTTCTTGTTACTTAATTATTTTCTATTTCTTATCTTTGCAGTTGATCATGCCCGGTTATTGCGTGGCTGGTACGATTGGCCACAAAATCTTGGGAGGCGCCAAAAGGCTTGAATTGGACAAACAAGTGGTGAGTTTAGTCATTACTTTACTCATCTAGAGTGCGAGTCGACATCAAGAGTTTTTCTTCTCAAACCCTCTGTACCCCCCCCCCCCTCTCATACATTTATATTTTTTAACCTGGACCTCTCTACACGTACACACAGAGAAACGTCCATTAATCGAATAAAACCTTTTATTCAAACTTTCAGGCAACTCTTGCCTTTCTACAAAGCCCCCATACACACCGTCTTTTGAGGGGAAAATACTAGACACGTCGTTAATAAGTCAATAAACTGCGTTTCAGAATTTTTGAGATGAGGATTTATAATTTGGATCATCCAGATTACTATTCTCATCTTAGTTGTTATATTCACAACATTTCAGCTGATGTAACCTTTGACCTTCTTCAGGGGTATCTTTTTTAACTTCAGAACCTTCTAGTCGAACTCTGAGACCTGAACAGAATTTCAAACTGAATTATTTATTTATTCCACGGGGGTACATTTTTTTCATTCCATCACCCATGACTGGGTAAAAATGTTAATTTATATTATTCTTCTTTATTATCACTTGTAGTAAGTTCAACCTGGTCCTCCCTCGTAAAACATTCGCAATAAGAACCCGCCTAGCTACTACCACTGTCAATGATTTCCTTTTCTTCCTCTGCGTGCCCAAGACGAAACGAAACTTCCATGGGCAGAGCTTCTTTCCAAGAACTGCCCGTTTGTGGAACCCAGGGCCGTGAGCCTGCTTCCCTGCCGACTACAATATGGTCGTCTTCAGGTCCAATGTAAACAGGTTCTTGTTGAACTGTCCCCGTAAATAATCAATTTCTACCCTGCTACAACCATCGTGCCGGTGAACGCAATGTTGTCTCACCGTCTACCAGTCAATCTCTTTAACCCTTATCCTCGAGTGGCCTTTAGGTCTTGATAAGCGTTGACCTTTAATGTAAATAAAAAAAAAAAATCCTCCAGAAGACTTTTAACCTATAGGCTGTGTCCTAATTTGGAAAAGGTGCATCTGAAGAAGACGTATTGGCACGTTATAAGTAGTTGGCTCAATCGATAGTGATGTCTCTTTCTTTCTCTTCTCTTCCATTGTTATTAAGCTGTCATCATCGTCATGTTTGGTTTAACGTCCGTTTTACATGCTGGCATATGTTGGACAGCTTTTTAGAACTGACTTTCAAACTAACCTATATGTAACTGATTTTCCTTATTTGCAGCAATATTTATTTTTTCAGTGCCCTTCCTGACCCCTACACAGTGAGTGAAGTGATGGGGACCAGTGCTTTTATTGAGACCCCCTTTCTAGGTGATTGCCTACCAAGGCTAAAGAGCACTCCCTCTCCCTAATAAGATAACAAACAAAAACATTGCATTTGCTCAATCCTATCTTGTAAAGTTACATATTATGTCAGCTTCCTATCGATGGGCCAGAGATAGACTTCGAAGGTGTGTCTGAACCCAATCAGCTCACCGGCTAAAACGTTGTAAATATAACAACCAAGATGAGTATAATACTAATTGTGTTAATTAAAAACAAAGGATCAAATTGATTTGAGGCACCCCAGAATGAACAACAACCAAAAAATCACATTTTCTCTTAACATTGATGTTTTTACTTTTCACTTCCAGTTTTAGCGATTCTTATCGTATCGCTTACACATTTTTACAGCGAAAAATCCAATATTTAAAACAATATTTTTTTTAATGCAATCCAATATCTTAAATACAAGTTTTGTAAATAAAACTTTGTATTTTTTTATTTTTTAAGAATCTTCAAAGTTTACAAAACAAAACGTTTCATAAATAAAACTGGTTTCTTTTAATGAAAAATGTGCGTATCACAAAACGTGTTTGTAAATAAGACTATGCATTGTTTTAGGTATTTAGTAAAACTTTTAAAATAAAAAAACGCGAAGGCAAACGTGCAGTATTTGTTGTTCGAAAAGTTAACTTCCGATTCCATTAGCTTCTTTCCAAGAACCACAGGCTTGTGGAACTCTCTTCCTGCTGACTGTTTTCCTCCTACCTATAACCTTGGTCTTTTCAATAGGCATCTCTTGTCTTTGCGATAATCATATTTGTTCTTGTTAGCTCCTTACATTAAGTGGCTTCATGCCTTGTCTGGAGCGATTTCCATTTAAAAAAAAAATTGTTTTGTTAATAATTCAACCGGAAGTATAAAAAAAAAAGCAGTGTTACGGCAAAATGTGTGCTTTTTGGTTGTTGCCTATTCTAGGGGGTGCCACAAATCTATTTGATCCAAGAAAAAGATTGACAACGAAGATGACTTTTCATTTTTACTTGGTTTCAGTTGGAGGTAAAGCTGCAGGTGCGATACATGTCGTTCAGCGCTCACGCAGATGCAAAGGGGATTATGCAGTTGGTGTCACAGTGCGAACCTCGTAACGTGATGTTGGTTCATGGAGAAGCAGCCAAAATGGATTTTCTCAAGCAAAAAATTCAACAAGAATTTGGTATGAATTTTTGGTTTTACTTTTTAAAAGCAAGAAAATAATTCCTTAACCTTTTGAAAATTTTGTCAGAAAAATTATAATCTTATTATAACGAAGATTATGTGTCTGTCTGCAATGGAAACTGTGTCACCCCAGATCAAATAGCAGTAAAGTGCAATGGATAGCTGTTTCTGTGTATTATCGGTAAGTTTGAGGGTTAGAGTTGGAGATGATGGGCGACTTGGAAACGAGTGACGCATCGTTATGAATTACGCCATTTTATGGAAATTCTGAATGCTCCTTGAATTCCTTGAAAGTCATGAGATGTGAGCTGGAGAACTGCGATAGGTATGTGGAAGCAGTGACTAGCACGAAGGATCAGGTGTTCTGACTGTGTAAAAGCACAAAAACGTTTGTCGAAGCTGCAAATAAAAGTTGACCTTGGCGAGAGAAATAGGCATTGGAATGGCGACTATGAAGAAAATGCTGAACAAGGATCTTCGTTATTCCTCATACAAATTTCACAAAGGCCAACTGCTCCCCACCAAGGCTCAAGAGAACCGCCTTACAAAAGCCAAGAAACTCCTTAACAAGGTCAAAGGTCAAACTCCTTAACAAGGTCAAACGTCCAATCAAGTTGGGGATTCTCAGGTTTTTGTCAAGACCAGTTGCACAATTTTAAAACAAAATCTCACGCGTCATGAAAATCAAGTTCCCCTAAACTGTGATGGTCTTTGGGTGTATTTCCAGTGAAAGTCACATCGTACTGCCTCATATCTTTGAAAAGAGATTCAGGCTCAATTCAGCTGTATTGAGTTGGTGTCAATTTTTTGTCGAATGCTGGGTAGAGAGGGAGGCTACGGGAAGGTCATATGTGTGGCAGCCAGACTCCATTTTGTGTCACACCTTCGTGAAACTGCCTGTCTGATAAATTCTGCAACTTCATCAGTCCAAGCATCGGGTCTCCCAACTATTGCAACTGATTGCAACCCCATGGATTAATATGTGTTGAGTGCAGTTGAAAGACACCAACCATACCACCTTCAACACGAAGGACAAGCTGATTACAAGTATCAAAATGGTGTTCAATCATCTCTCGAAGGACACTGTGATGGCTGTATTCTCCAGATTCAGGTACTGCCTGGAGGCTGTGATGAAGGATCAAGACAACTTCTGGTGAGCCCTATTCGACAAAAGATCCTCTAAGAGATGCATTTTAAATTTTGAGAATACATCAATCATTGGCCAATAAGTTACGTTTTTTTCTTTTCTTTCCAAAAAATGTCAAATTTATACTGAACACCCTGTACATGTTTTCTTTTCTTTCCAAAAAATGTCAAATTTATACTGAACACCCTGTACATTTTTTCTTTTCTTTCCAAAAAATGTCAAATTTATACTGAACACCCTGTACATTTTTTCTTTTCTTTCCAAAAAATGTCAAATTTATACTGAACACCCTGTACATTTTTTCTTTTCTTTCCAAAAAATGTCAAATTTATACTGAACACCCTGTACATTTTTTCTTTCCAAAAAATGTCAAATTTATACTGAACACCCTGTACATGTTTTCTTTTCTTTCCAAAAAATGTCAAATTTATACTGAACATCCTGTACATGTTTTCTTTTCTTTCCAAAAAATGTCAAATTTATACTGAACACCCTGTACATTTTTTCTTTTCTTTCCAAAAAATGTCAAATTTATACTGAACACCCTGTACATTTTTTCTTTCCAAAAAATGTCAAATTTATACTGAACACCCTGTACATGTTTTCTTTTCTTTCCAAAAAATGTCAAATTTATACTGAACATCCTGTACATGTTTTCTTTTCTTTCCAAAAAATGTCAAATTTATACTGAACACCCTGTACATTTTTTCTTTCCAAAAAATGTCAAATTTATACTGAACACCCTGTACATGTTTTCTTTTCTTTCCAAAAAATGTCAAATTTATACTGAACATCCTGTACATGTTTTCTTTTCTTTCCAAAAAATGTCAAATTTATACTGAACACCCTGTACATGTTTTCTTTTCTTTCCAAAAAATGTCAAATTTATACTGAACACCCTGTACATGTTTTCTTTTCTTTCCAAAAAATGTCAAATTTATACTGAACACCCTGTACATGTTTTCTTTTCTTTCCAAAAAATGTCAAATTTATACTGAACATCCTGTACATGTTTTCTTTTCTTTCCAAAAAATGTCAAATTTATACTGAACACCCTGTACATGTTTTCTTTTCTTTCCAAAAAATGTCAAATTTATACTGAACACCCTGTACATGTTTTCTTTTTTTAGACTGGTTAATAATTAAAGAGAAATATTGATTTCTAATTCTTATATTGTAATATATATTAAAAATAATTTTTCTTGACAGCCATCTTAAGACTCGGTTACACGACGCGACTTCGCTCGCCGCTACTTTTAGCAACGAGCACCCGTCGCTGCAACTAAGCTGGTCACACAAGATGATTTCACTCGCCGCTACTTGTAGCATCGAGTCGACTAGCAGTTCCGTGCCTTTGTTTAGAGTGCAGACATGTCGCGGGTCAGGCACCAGATTTTTTTTTCAAATCAAACAAGTTTTCGTTTATAAACATCGTTAGTTCCTGCTCCACGTCATCAATTTCATTCCTAGATTCATCCTTCAACTTCTTTATTTTCGTTTTCAAATTATCTTCGCAAGGAATCTCAAAACCAGCCTCAATTAGTTAATTTATTAAATATCTAAAATTGTACCCCCTCGCATTTTTCTTCATATTCTGTATATTGTTTGTATCTCATAAACTTTCGTAGTTTCTGTAAATATCCAGAAATCGACTGATTTCATTAGCTGACAGCTTCAAACTTTATTTTTCTGTCATGGCAACAAACTGCATGACTGTGATTTGTAGCAGCTGCTATAAGGTCCTGAAAAAAATCATGAAATCTCGCGATACCAGGTATCTCGCGATCATAGAAATCACACGCTACTTGCGACTAAAGTTGAACATGTTCAATTTTAGTCGCAAGTTGGATGTGCTACTTGCGACTAATCGGTCACACGATGCGACTAGGCTGCTACTACTCTGCGCTACTGCAGTAGCAGTGAGCGAAGTCGCCTTGTGTGACGGAGGCTTTAGGCTTAAACTAACCTATCTCTGGCCAAGTCTTATTTATCTTTGTATCTCTCAAGTCCATTCTTATAACTTCCTCCCCTTTTTTCCTTGGTCTTCCACTGTGAGTTGAATCTACTACCTCAATTGTCCTACATCTACTGGCCCAAGAACTCTAATCCAGTCTTTCAATGTGACCATACAAAGTCTCCTATTATTGTCCAGATTTAATCTTCCTCTGAGGTCATCAGATCTAAACCTGTATTCAAGACTCACATTACACATTCATTTCTCTCCATGCAACGCATGTCCTCAACCTTCACTGCCCAGGTTTAACTTCCACGCATTAATCACACTGCGTACACATGCCTGATAGACTCTTCAACTTTTTAACCCTGCTAGACAGATTTCTGCCTCGGCATCTTTGAACGATTCTAAGTAGACTTGCACAGAAACTAATTATTATTTAAAACCAATTATCATGCCCAGGACCTTTTGTAAGTAATTGGGTATTCACACACTTATCACAAATATAAGTTTGTCTGCCGAAAGGTACTTCTAGCAAAAAGTAATTGTTTCTTTAGAATTTTGCAGAATGGCTGTCAGCTCCATCCAATTAACTTTCTTGGTGGTGGTTACGGTTACGGTTAGGGTTGGGTACAACATGGTTTTCTAGCGTCGGATTGTTACGATTTATTCACCATTGCGTCATTATTCTCTGATCGTCATTATTCTCTGAATTTTGTTACTGTTGATTTCCAGCCTTATCTGTAAAGCATTTATGGAAAGTGTTCAGTTGCGTTTAACTGTATTTGTACGAAAAGAGTACAGTTGCGTTTAACTGTATTTGTACGAAAAGAGTACAGTCGCGTTTAACTGTATTTGTACGAAAAGAGTACAGTCGCGTTTAACTGTATTTGTACGAAAAGAGTACAGTCGCGTTTAACTGTATTTGTACAAAAAGAGTACAGTCGCGTTTAACTGTATTTGTATGAAAAGAGTACAGTTGCGTTTAACTGTATTTGTATGAAAAGAGTACAGTCACGTTTAACTGTATTTGTACAAAAAGAGTACAGTCGCGTTTAACTGTATTTGTACAAAAAGAGTACAGTCGCGTTTAACTGTATTTGTATGAAAAGAGTACAGTCGTGTTTAACTGTATTTGTACGAAAAGAGTACAGTTGCGTTTAACTGTATTTGTACGAAAAGAGTACAGTCGCGTTTAACTGTATTTGTACGAAAAGAGTACAGTCGCGTTTAACTGTATTTGTACGAAAAGAGTACAGTCGCGTTTAACTATATTTGTATGAAAAGAGTACAGTCGCGTTTAACTGTATTTGTACGAAAAGAGTACAGTCGCGTTTAACTGTATTTGTACGAAAAGAGTACAGTCGCGTTTAACTGTATTTGTACGAAAAGAGTACAGTCGCGTTTAACTGTATTTGTACAAAAAGAGTACAGTCGCGTTTAACTGTATTTGTACGAAAAGAGTACAGTCGCGTTTAACTGTATTTGTACGAAGAGAGTACAGTCGCATTTAACTGTATTTGTACGAAAAGAGTACAGTCGCGTTTAACTGTATTTGTACGAAAAGAGTACAGTCGCGTTTAACTGTATTTGTACGAAAAGAGTACAGTCGCGTTTAACTGTATTTGTATGAAAAGAGTACAGTCGCGTTTAACTGTATTTGTACGAAAAGAGTACAGTCGCGTTTAACTGTATTTGTACGAAAAGAGTACAGTCGCGTTTAACTGTATTTGTACGAAAAGAGTACAGTCGCGTTTAACTGTATTTGTACGAAAAGAGTACAGTCGCGTTTAACTGTATTTGTACGAAAAGAGTACAGTCGCGTTTAACTGTATTTGTACGAAAAGAGTACAGTCGCGTTTAACTGTATTTGTACGAAAAGAGTACAGTCGCGTTTAACTGTATTTGTACGAAAAGAGTACAGTCGCGTTTAACTGTATTTGTACGAAAAGAGTTAAGTCGCGTTTAACTGTATTTGTACGAAGAGAGTACAGTCGCGTTTAACTGTATTTGTACGAAAAGAGTACAGTCGCGTTTAACTGTATTTGTACGAAAAGAGTACAGTCGCGTTTAACTGTATTTGTACGAAAAGAGTACAGTCGCGTTTAACTATATTTGTACGAGAACAGTACAGTCGCGTTTAACTGTATTTGTACGAAAAGAGTACAGTCGCGTTTAACTGTATTTGTACGAAGAGAGTACAGTCGCGTTTAACTGTATTTGTACGAAGAGAGTACAGTCGCGTTTAACTGTATTTGTACGAAAAGAGTACAGTCGCGTTTAACTGTATTTGTACGAAGAGAGTACAGTCGCGTTTAACTGTATTTGTACGAAAAGAGTACAGTCGCGTTTAACTGTATTTGTACGAAAAGAGTACAGTCGCGTTTAACTGTATTTGTACGAAAAGAGTACAGTCGCGTTTAACTGTATTTGTACGAAAAGAGTACAGTCGCGTTTAACTGTATTTGTACGAAAAGAGTACAGTCGCGTTTAACTGTATTTGTACGAAGAGAGTACAGTCACATTTAACTGTATTCGTACGAAAACATGTTATGTCAGTTACTGTTCATTTTTTTTTTTCACATTTATTGGTTTTAATTTAAGTTTATAAGTATTTAATGTAAATAGATAGAAAATTCGATCTTGAAGTAAAATATGCACATAAGATAAAAAGTTTTCTCTTTTAATAAAGACAACTTGAATTTGTACCCCGGCTACAACGTGCGATTGCATCAGAAAATTTAACAGATTCTAAGGTTTACGTAATTCTCTTATCAGAGAATAGAAATTGAATGATGGAATTACTAAGCAAGCGAAGAATTTAGTGGACCAACGGCAAAATGATGCACATGTTTACTTATCTGCTACACCTGATACGACGACATTCACCCTCGGCGAGTTGAGCCGGCTTCCTCCAAGGAATTCTAGAGAATATTAAATTCGTAGACGGTCTTCAGTCACATGTATATCCCGGTCAGGGGAGATGACGATGTTAGAGTTTGCAATTTTTTTCGAGATGTTGTCGTCTTCCCGCATACGACGCCTGGTATTCCCAAATGATCACCCATCTGATACTGGCTAGATTCAATGTTGCTTAACTTTGGTGATCTAATGAGAACTACTGGTGTGTCGTCACTGTGATTATGCCGTGTTTACTTGACATCAAACCACAATCATTTCAACGTGTAATGTTATGAACGGCCAAAATAAATGTCATCATCATCATATTCGGTTTAATGTCTGTTTTACATGCTGAAATGTGTTGGACGGCTTTAAGAACTGACTTCCAAACTAACCTATTTCTGACCAGGTTTTTATTTATCCCTCGTTCTCTTAAGTCCATATTTATCACTTCCTCCCATGTTTTCCTTGGCCTTCTTCTGTGAACTGGACCTGATACCTTAACTGTTCTACATCCACTGACCCAAAGATTCTCATCCATTCTTTTAAAGGGATCATACCATTAAAGTCTCCTGTTCTGCACATATCTCCCTATACTGTCCGGATTTAATATTCCTCTGAGGTCATCAGATCTAAGCCTATTCTTAAGACTCACATTACACATCCATCGTATCATTCTCATATAATTTATCTCCATGCAACACATGTCCTCAACCCTCACTGGTCAGGTGTCACTTCCATCCATCATCACACTGCGTACACATACTTGATAGACTCTTCCTTAAGTCGACAGTCGTACCGCTAATCCGTTGGTTAGTAATAGTAGAAGTTCCCTGAGCTAATTCCATCCACTCTGTGCTCCAATGGTATCACCTGATACTACCAGATCAGTCTGTCTGAAGATACTGGCTTCCTGACCAAAAATGCACCAAACATTGATGTTATTGTTTGTTTTTTTTCCTTTCCCTTTGCACAATTCAATCATGTTCTGGAAAGCTAAAAACAAAAACAACATTTTTCCTCTACAAAACAACTAAACCAAACACCATGAATGAATACTTGAACATGTAAGAAACTTGAAGCATCATTTTTGTTACCAAAATGACCGGATTCGACATTAAATAACCCGAAAAAGGTTAATATGCTGTTAAACAAATCAAGGTAACAAAACTTCTCGACAATCTCAATAGCTTCACCATCTAAATAGAATTTGTCCACGTCTGAGTTCTCATCCATTTTCTATTGTTCTACACTTCTTATATATAAACTGGTTATCCTCTCTCAACCTACCAGTATTGTGTACCCAATGCTTACAAGTACCACAAAAATTCGAGTTGCACTCAACTCCCTTTCCAAAAACTGAATAGGGGAATTTTCCAATGCTACAGCCACCGATCGTCCATTTGGTCTTGAAAACATTCACTCTGACCTTACTTTCCATAGCATTCCTTCAAGTTTTTAACTTAAGTAGGTCACCCATTGTTTCACAGGCAAGTACTAAAACATCAGCATCTCTTCCGGACAACCCATACAAAATTCCCTGGACACAAATGCTACAAAGTCACAAATGAAAAGCAACGAACTCACTATAGAACACTGATGTACTCCAAGTTTAACATTAAAAAACTGGAAAGAAGAACATACACTGTCCAGTGACAAAAGTTGCAATACAACCGCCAAAACTGTGTTACCACCCCTGGTTGGAAACTAATGAACATAGGGTCCCAAACGTGCTATTACACATGTTTAAAAAAACAAAAATTAGGTATCAAAACACGGTATAACAATTCAGTTACTGTTTACCTCCTTTTTTTTTTTTTTACCTTTATTGATTTGATTTAAATCAATAAAATATTCAATCCTTACAATGTTTTGTTCGTTTTTGTTTTATTGTCTCAATTTTAGATTTAAAATCAGCCTTAAATTGGCTAGCAAAACTAAAGAATGCCGAGGATTTACTCCAACGCTTTTGCATTTCTTCCAAAAATGCATAAAAAAAAAAAAATTTACGGTTGAGAAAATGCAATCATCTCCGCAGGGTTCGAAAAATAAAAAAATTTAGAGAAAATTTTGTCAGATTTATTTTCATTATTTTTAATGTTTTTATTTTATTTTCACTGTAAATTATATTTAATAAAACATTTTTTTTGTGCTTTTAGGCATTGATTGTTTCAAGCCAGCCAATGGTGAAACGGCCGTCATACGAACCGTTCATAATGTTCCGCTGGATATTTCTGTTAGCCTTCTGAAAAGAGAAGCATCTCACGCAGGTAAAAAAAAAAGAAGAAGCTTCTTCTTCTCTCTCCACCCCTTCCCCATGACTATGCATTGTTCCACAGAGAGAGGGGGGGGGGGAGTCACATGGGTGTGACCATTAACAATCAATCTTTCGATCAATATCTTTGAAATTGATTCTGCAGAAATATTACATTAAACGAATATTTTTTATTTTTTTCAAAAAGCAAAATGTTTAAGAATCAACTAGAAGAATACTTGTTTTGCACCACTTTTATTTACCCTTACAAAAATAAAAATCGAGATATGATAATACTAAACCTTATGTCTAGAATCCTTATTCCAATTTTGATCAGAATCCATTACATGTCTAAAATTTAAGCTTAAGGGATCTTAAGAAGAGGAAATGTTGCTTAATTGGTGTCTAATGACTCGGATCCAATTTAATGCAAATCTATGCCCATATTTTGGCCCCGAAAATCCCTTAAAAATACTCAAAAGAAACTGACATTTTAGGAATATTTATTAATTGATGTCGAATACCTGTTAGGATTTGACAAAAATTGAAGGTATCTGAATTTTTACGAAGGTTTCTGCCTCCTTTTTACCCCGTTTGCAAGAAAACTAAATTAAACTAAATATAACCCACATTACGACCCTTTACGCTTAGTAAGTGTGTTCCAAAATTCATACGTCCTGGGTAGGACTTTAAAAGACATCCGGTGGTGAGGCCTCCATTTGGGAGCTGTGAGGAATGTGGAGTTAGCCCTTAGTTGCCATTGCTCCCAGGTCCACTCTGGCCCGGAGTGGTAGTACCTGTAAGGGCCCCATCTATGAGTCAAATAGAACCTACTGGCGCTACTAAACTAGGTTATCTGAAGTTGTTGACCTCCTGACTATAAAATGCACCAAACATTGATGTTTTATTGTTTTTTTTCTTTGCAAAATTATATCACGCTCTGAAAAATCAAAAACAAAAAACAATTCCCCTCTCTTTCCCTTCCCCCTTTTCACTCAACCAAACACCATGAATAAATACGTAAACATATAAAGAACTTAAAGCATAAAAACCATCACCAAAATGATCGGATTCAGCACTAAATAACCTGAAAAGGGTTGATATGCCATAAAATAAAATAACCAAATTTTACCAAAATGACCTGATATGCCGTAAAACAAAACAACCAAACCAAAATTCATAACTGGTGCTACCAGATCAGGCTTCCTGACTTAAAATGCACCAAACGTTGATATTGTAGTTTTTTTTCCTTTCTCTTTGCAAAACTCAAACATTTTTCCTCTACAAAACAACCAAATCAAACGAAACACCATGAATAAATATTTGAAGATATATAGAACTTGAAGCATGAAAACTTTACTAAAATGATCGGATTCAGCATTAAATAACCCCAAAAGGGTTGATATGCTGTAAAACAAAATAACTGGAATTCATAATGATCGGTTAATTAGTTTAACTTCATAGAAATCGAGATAAATGAAAACCTGAATTGTTTTCAAATGATCAAATTCAGTTTTCGTTTGTTTTGGGTTTCCAATTTTTCTTTTTTAATTTTGAAAAAGAAAAAAATAATTTCATCCAAATTAAAATGTTTTTCTTTCTCAGGTTCGTTGATTCCCGATCCGAAACGTCCCCGCATTTTGAATGGAGCCCTTGTTATAAAATCAAATGTGAGTCAAATTCTTTTTATTTTTTTTCAGGAAATGAACTTTTGTTTTGAGAAGCGGGGAATCATGTAGAGTCGAGCCAACAAACTCTAGCAAAATTTTCATCGAAACAAATTACAATTTTTTCAATATTATTTTGCGTTGATGTTGATATGGTAATAAGCAAAAACAAACAAAATGAAACAGGAATAATTAATTAATCATTCTTCTATTGGTTCGATATTGCGTTTCAGTTATGAAACTTTTTTTTATTGAATAGAAGTCAGATTAAAATACAAAAGTTGGAAGTGTTTGTAAGAGTTTGAGGTTGCTAGTATGTATGGGGTGTTGAAAAATGATTGGTGGGAGATGAAGTTGTGAGTGTGTAGAGGAAAGGGGTGGATGAAAAAAGGGAGGAAAGTTGTGGTTAGTTGGGGGAGAAGGGAGGAAAGGGGTGGATGAAAAAAGGGAGGAAAGTTGTGGTTAGTTGGGGGAGAAGGGAAGAAAGGAGAGAAAGACAGCAGATAGAGAACGGCACAGTTGAAAGGAGTGGAAAAGTGATGGTATATGAAGAGAGACAGGTTTTAGGAAATAAATAATCAAAGTCAAATGGTGTGAAATTAGGTCATTGGATTTTTATCCAAATTCAAAGTATCTATTTTGTCCGCCTATGACAATACTATTTGAAAGAAACTCTATCTTTTATCTATGTGATTTTTTAAATAAGATATCAGGCTAGCTTCTATAAGTCGTCTTAGTTTAGTTTTGTGCAAGTTTGATTATTGAAGATTTATGTTTATTCTAAGACAAAATTTGCAAGTCTGTTCAGTAGAGAAAACAAGCATTATTGTAACTTCATCATCATCATCATCATAAACCGGTTTATTTGTTGAATCAGGCTACAATTAATCCTCTGATGAGGGTGGGGCCTGATTGTCTAGTCTCGAAATCTAAGTCTTCCTCTCCACTCCTGTCTTTGGCAAGGCTTGATGGAATCCATACCCATGGCCTTCCTATCACGTTTGACTACGTCCTCCCAAGTCAACTTGGGTCTGCCAATGGTGATGTTCTCTGCTGGCACATTCAACTGTCGGACTTCAGCAATCCAGCCATCGCTACGCTCAATGTGACCCAACCAACGCAGTCTGTTCTTTCGCATGATATCCGCAAGGCTTTTCAAGTCGACCTGTGAGAGCAGGGATTCAAAAGAAACGTACTGTTCAGGCCTCACCAAACAGATCCATCTGACCATTGCCCTGTCATTACGGTGCAGCTTCCTTAGTATGCCAGCAGAGACAGCCCAAGTTTCTGAGCCATACAACAGCACACTTCTGACACATAAGGAGTATACACGCCCTCTCGTAGTTGTTGGCAGGTGTTTGTTTGTCAGGATTGGTAGCAGCTTTCTAAACTTTTTCCATGCACACTTGCAACGTGTAGCTGCCGCGAGTTCACAGCCTCCACCTGATGACAGCACATCTCCAAGATAACAAAAGTCTGTCACTACTTCCAGCTTGTTGTCACCAGTATCCATCTCCGTCAGTGGTCTGCCATCTATTGGTCTTGCCGTGCCGGTGCAACGAAAGCACTTAAAGTGAGGATCTGCTTTGAGAGAGCCTTTTATGCCACTGCACCTTTTGTGGACCCAACCTGAACAGTGAGTGCAGATGATTGAGTTGCTGCCAGTTCCTTTCAGACATACAGCACACGGGTATTTTCCTGTTTTCTGTAGTAAGCTGAGGTTTGGACCTGCGATCATGACCTTAGTTTTACCCATGTTTACTCTGAGACCTTTCTCCTCCATGCTACTCTTCCATCTATCCAGACGTTCCTTGAGTGACTGAAGTGAAGTATCAATGATCGCTAAGTCATCGGCATATAGCAGCTCCCACAGGCAGCCAGTATGGAATTCCAGTGATAGAGCCTCGAGTACAATGATGAATAGAAGGGGACTTAAGACAGATCCCTGATGGACGCCTACTCTAACCTCAAATTCGTCGCTGTAGCTGTTACCGACTCATACCCGACTACGTACATTGATGTACATAGACGTTATTACCTGAACCAACCACTCAGTAACACCCAGCTTTCGCAGGGCCCACCAGATGACCCTTCTGGGGACACGGTCAAAAGCTTTCTCCAAATCTACAAATGCCATGTACAGTGGTTTGTTTGCTGCTAGATGTTTCTCCATGACTTGGTGTATGATGAAAATTGCATCTGTGGTGCTCCTACCGGGCATGAAGCCAAATTGCATATCAGCAATCTGTATTTGTTGTCTGATCAGCTGTTCAACAACTCTTTCCAAGACTTTCATGACCTGATCAATGAGCTTGAGTCCACGGTAGTTACCTCTGTTTAATGCATCGCCTTTACCTTTGTACAGACTTACTATAATGCTGTCTTCCCATTCCTTAGGTATGCATCCTTCACTGATGATGGCTTCAATCAGTTCATGCACCAAACTGGCCCCTAGTTCACCGGTTGGTTTGAGCATCTCAGCAACTATACTAGATGGCCCAGCTGCTTTATCAGCTCCCATTTTACGGATTGCTTCAGTGATCATCTCCTGGGTAATGGGGGTACTAGGACCTTCTATAGGAGGTTCATAAGTCAGCTCATCGGGGTTCCATGGAAATTCAACGTTCAGCAAGCGTTCGTAGTGCTGTTTCCATGACTGTTTTTTCGCTTCATCATCCAATGAGAGTTCACCAGAGTCGTTCCTTATAGGTTTTTCACCCAAGACATCTTGATTGTCACGGCGCATCTGTTTTGCGAGCTTGTAAATGCCACTTTACTTGGGATTTATTTTGAGAAAAATCTCTTTATCGGCCTCTGACTTAGCGTGGTGTACAGCAGCTTTAGCAGCACGCTTGGCTCCATTGTATGCTTCCCTACTACCTCCTGTTTTCCATGCTCTGTAGCATCGCCTCTTCTCTCTAACAGCTTGATCAACAATCTCATTCCACCACCAGGTTTGTTTCCTCCAATTGTGCTTGGATGACACTCCACACACCTCCGTCGCTACATCATTCAATCCATCCTTGAGCCTCTTCCAGTGCTCTTCAACACTCACTGCCCGTGTATCCCGATGTGAAGAAACAAATCTCTCAGCAAATTTAGCCTGAATGATTGGATCCTTCAGCTTCCACAGTTTTATGCGTGGTGTAAACTTGTGTTTACATTTGCGGGAAGCTTCTGCCTTGAGATCACATAATAGCAGATTGTGTTGAGATACACATTCTTCACCCAGGCTGACTCTGACATTTGTGACACGTCTCCTGAAGCTGCGCCGGAATAGTGTGTAGTCTATCTGGATCATGATTCCTCCAGATTGGTATGTAACTAGGTGTTTAGGCCTCTTTTCGAACACCGAGTTGCCAATCACTAGATTATTAGCAACAGCAAACTCGAGTAGTCTTTCTCCTCCAGCATTCCTCATACCAATAGCATGTCCACCATGTACTTCTTCATAACCGCAAGGAGTGGAACCAATATGTCCATTCCAGTCACCACACACAAACATTTCCTCAGTACTAGGTACAGTCGCCACTAGGCTCTGCAGCTGCTCGTAGAAGTTGTCCTTTGCTTCCTCGCTGAGTCCAACTTGTGAAGCGTAGATGCAAACAATGGCAAACACTAACTTTCCAACAACAAGACGAACAAATATCCTGTTGGATATTCGCTTCACCTCAAAAACTTTCTCCCACCACTTCTCTGCCACCAATATTCCCACTCCACCTGTCCCTTTATCATTCCCAGACCAGTAGAACTTGCAGTTGGTATCCCTCCCGACTATTTTTCTCACACCTTCATTTCTCCATCTCGTCTCTTGTAAACAACACAAGTCAATCTTCTTTCTGGATATTGTCTCCACCACCTCATTTGCCTTTCCTCGCATAGTTCCAACATTCAGAGATCCAATGCGAAAAAGTTCTGGATGTTCGTATGATTTGCCATAGCCAGGCCCTGAAGATCCACGCATCCTGGGATCTACGAAGCCCAAGACACTACCAGCAGCATTAGTGCTACTGGCACTGCCTTTCTTTTTTCCTGCTGTATTTCGACTAGACATTGTATTTAAGGCAATTTTACGGCTGGATGCCTATCCTTTACCAACTTGAACACTTTTGGAAGATTAAGTAATGAGTGTGTATGTGAAGGGGGGTTTATCGATGGGTGGGTGAAAAAAGATAGCAAGGAGGAAAATTGTGGGGGTAGGAGAGGGGCAAGAATAAGAAGAGGAAAAGAAGGGAGAGATTGACAGCAAATAGAAGTGGAACAGGGATGATATGGGGGGGGGTAGGATGTAGATGATGGGTAAAAAAAATCAAGAGGAATGTGAAATTGATGATTGGATTTTTATCCAAACATTCAAAGATTCTATTTTGTTCACCTATGATACTTTTAGCTAAGGACCTGTCTAAAACGTATTCGACCTTAGGCCAGAAAAAAGATGAACACCATTCCAAAAGAAGGCTTCCAGAGGCGTTTCCGGAAGTGGATGGATCGGTGGACTAAGTGTGTGCAAGCACAAGGGGCCTACTTTGAAGGAGATAAGGGTCCCAACCCCGTCACGTATTTGAAATATTTTTTTCTGGCCTACGGTCGGATACTTTTTAGACAAGCCTCGTACACCTAAAACTCTGGGAATGTTCGTTATCTTTTCTGTCAGCATGTGCATGAATGTTTTAGATGATGGGAGGAAGGAAGGCGAGCTCAAAGGGTGAAGTCTCATAAAGAACTGATTTATTGGCACTACATGGAAGTCTAAAAACTAATGAACCTAAAATCTGACCGTTAAAAACGTTTAATGTGGTTTCAAGTTGTGGTTGTTGTTGTTGTTGTTGTTGTTATACGTAAAATAAAGGCAAGTTGTGAGAGAAATGGAATGATGTAAATGATTAAAAGAGAGGGGGGGACAGAGAAGGAGGGAGAGGGCAAGTCTATTCACGATGTATTCTCAAATCGTTTGACTTTGTGAAAATTAGACTCGTCGAAAAGATGGTGTTTGGTCTGTTGCTTTTCTTACAATTGTTTCAACCGATGAAACTGTTGAACGTATCGAACCTTTTATTTTAATCTATTTAATGTACAATGTACCAACGTTGTAAATGATTAAAAGTGAAAAAATATTTTGATCCATTTTGTATTTTACTCAAAAGATAAAAGGCAATTAAAAAAAAAAAACTAAAAAAATGTAATGATATTTGACTTGAGCGTAAAAATTGTCAAA
Organism: Sepiola atlantica; assembly: GCA_963556195.1. NCBI lineage: Eukaryota > Metazoa > Mollusca > Cephalopoda > Sepiida > Sepiolidae > Sepiola > Sepiola atlantica. Next base: position 204,351,334 of record OY744522.1, read on the forward strand.
AACGGTATTTTCCACACAGGGCTAGAGTAAGTAGAAAATGGAAACTTCCATTAAAAGTTAAAAGATTAGAATCAGGGAAACGTGTCAGGATATGACGTCATGGACAGGAAGTCCTTAGTAACATGTAGCGATGAAATGAGAAAAGTCGGTCTCTCTTTTTCAGAGCTGTGTCGCCCATCCAGATGAAGATATCTAACTTTACAGTGTTGTAAAATTATACAACATCAATGAACATAACAACACCATTGAACAAGTGTTTTATTGGCATCTTTGTGTCTGCTGCTATATTTTCACTGTGACCACCACTACTACTACTGCTGAGAGATGTCACTGTCCATTGAGTCAACTACTTATGAGAGACGAACAGTTGTGTTTGTCTACAACACAACGCTGCCGACCAGTTGTCTACCGCAATGTTACAATAAAACTTATTCATAAAAGGTCATTCAATTTGTATGTTTAGTTATGAAAACGTTATTTGAAACTGAAGCGTGGCTGACTGACAGACAGCGCCTCTCATAGAAATGTATGGACGCATTAGAATTTTTTTATTCATTTTCATAAATTAACCAAAAAATTGAAGAATGAATTTTTTTTTTTACGTCCACCGATAAAATATCAATGAACAAAAATTCAACTCAGTCGAAGGGTTTGTGTAAAGGTAATTACAGTAAAATTGATAGATCAGATCGTGAAAGTGATTGAGAGAATAGTTGAGCAGCAAATAACGAAGTCGAATTAGCATAGATGAAATGCAGTTTGGGTTTATGTTTTGCTTTTGTGGATCTAGAGAAAGTTTTTGAGAGCGTCAAGAGATGTTGTCTGGTGGGCATTGCGTAAACTAGGGGCAAATGAGTGAAGATTGTTCAACAAAGCTGTGTTAGAAGAAACAGCAGATTTAGTGAAAGCTTTCAAGTCAAAGTGGGGTTAGGGTTACATCCGGTCCTGTACTGAGTTTGTTGCTTTTCATTTGTGTCTCAGGAATTGTCCAGGGATTTCTGCACGGGTCGTCCAAAAAGATGCAGTATGTTGATAACTTAATACTCAACTGTGAAACAATGGAAGGATGCAGTTCAAAACTTAGAGGAATGCTATGGAACGTGAAGACCTGAGAGTGAATGTCACCGAGACGAAAGTGTTGATCAGTCGGGTTAGAAATCATCCGGAAAAAGATCTTTCTCGTCATTGTTTTATTTTGGAATTCCTGTCTGTGACGTCAGATCTTCATATGTACTCTGGTGCTACCAGATCAGGCTGTCTGAAGATACCGGCTTCCTGATTTAAAATGCACCAAACATTGATATTATTGTTTTTTTCCTTTCCCTTTGCAAAACTCAATCATGTTCTGCAAAGCTAAAAACAAAAACAACAATTTTTCTCTACAAAATAACTAAATCAAACACCATGAATAAATATTTGAAGATATAAAGAACTTGAAGCATAAAAACTTTTACCAACATCGCTGGATTCGACATTAAATAAAACGAAAAGGGCTGATATGCCGTAAAACAAAACAACCCAACTTCATATGTACTTTTTTTAATACTTTCATTCACCCCAAACAAGGTATATTGCCACTGAGATGTGCGCCCTCACATCTCAATGGCAATATACCGCGATTAGGAGCCAGGTTTATAGGAGGAATCCTAACTGGGGAGTTGTGCAGCAAGATGTTAGTAAAGGGGAGGTACCGCCTTCTAATGCTTGAATGTTCCATTCATTGCTTGAATTTAACTTTGTGGAAAATTTCTGATTTGTGGAATGTCTTTGTTTTTTTTGCTAGAAAACACAACTTGTCGATCCGGTCGAAGCAATGAGTGATTTGGATTTACAGCAACACCAGTTGCGTTTTACATCAACAATCTCATTGGATGACGAAGGTTCTGTAACCGACACGGCAGACAGACTTTATCAAAAGATTAAAAGGTTTGTTTCTATGAAAAATGTTTTGTTTTTCATTTACTTTTCTTCATGCCAAACAAGGCATCATCTATTATTCATATATACAAGGCATCATCTTTTATTCATGCCAAACAAGGCATCATCAGTGGCTACTGTGGTAGAGGCCAGATTCAGATGGTGGGGAGGGGAGGGGGGTCAACCTGGGTGTGGATTTGGGCAGCAAAATATTTATTCACATTACATTTAAATTTCTCCACATTGATACTTTTGGAGAAACAGGGAGCAAGAATGGATTTACAGAGGCAAGCAGTCTGAAGAAAGAAGCTATCAGAGTAGAAAATCTTCCAGCATCTACGGACCTCTACAGTGAAGGGCTGGGATGTTTTTTGCTAATCGGGTGAATTACGGGTCAGGGGCCACTTACCATTGATTGCTTTAAGCATCAAAATTAATTCTTAAATAACTATTTTTTTCTGGATCTATTTATCCTTAATTAACCATGGAAAACATGGAAAACAGTGATAAGGATGGACTTGAGAAAGTTATAAAGACCTGTCCAGAGATAGGTTAGTTTAGGAGTCAATTTCTAAAAGCCATCCAACACATAAAACAGACGTTAAATCGAATGCGATGATTATAGCTGTACCTAACAGGCATTGAACGGTAGTGTATTTACTTGCAACTTACTATTTTTTGTTCCAATCGAAGGGAACTCACTCTGTACGAACAAATACAGAGTTAAGTTGCTTTTTTTTTTTTTTTTAAATGACAGCCATTTGAAAATAATTCTGTTCAAAGTATTTTCTGGGAGGAATTAAATTGAATTACATTTTATTGTTCTTAACGTGCGACAGTAATTGTCAAGAAAAACTGCCAAACCAAAATCCAATAGTGATTTTGTAGGAGGAAAGAAACGATAAAGCGTCTGACTTTTCTTTATATATTAGATAAAAAAGTAAATTTACTAAAAATGAGGAAACATTGGATTTTTTGATTAGGAATTGATGAGAATTATGTTTATTATTACATGTAGAAATTTTCTCTCAACATGTTGCTGCTTTTTTATTTTTTTCAGTAAAATCCAAAACTATCCAATCCATTATTCTTCCGATGGTTCTATTACGATTTCGGATTCTGTTCTTGTCCGTGTCTCTGGCGATGAAGAAACAAAAGACATTGCAGTTTCCTGGTTGCATCAGGTTTGTTAGACCAAATTTTTCCATCGTAAAATGGGAGCAGTTTAAAGATTTAAAACTTACAGTGAATTCTCTCCAAATAACTAGCAAATTTTTTGCTAGCATATATGACAAACGAACATATACTACACTACCCTCTCCCAAAGGAGGAGGTAATGCCTAAGAGAATGGTGCTATGACAACAAAACAGAAACAACACTATCCCCCACCCTGAAATAAGCATTAAAAGATAGTAATAATAGTTTCAGACAGATACCAAATCTCCATTAAAGAAATGCGCCTCCTTTTATACTTTCGCTTTCCACAGGAAACGTTAAAAAAAATGGAAGGAGAGAAGAAAAAAAGTAAAACGATCATTAATCACAATTTTAGATTTGATATGAAGTAAAATTATTACTAAATAGTAGAATATCCGTCCCAGCAATAAACATAGCATTAGTTTTAAATTTAAATGTCTTTTCGTACTTTGGTGGAGTATGGGACGGTTTTAGTGGCACCCTAAAAAAAAAAGTGCAAACGTTACACACCGTTGACTAAAATACACTCCAAGATACATACTCACCAGTTCCTTTTAAAAATATATCACTTAATATAACTCAAAATTTGATGTAGAGCAATTTTTTTTCTCTATTCAATTTTTCGTATACAACTTATTTCAAAAGTTTCTTGGGTGGGAGCACTCTCTAAATGGTAAAGTTTACAAAAAAAAAATGTGTCCATGTTGCCGAGAATATATATTCCAAAATTCATAATGATCTGTTCATTAGTTTAGGAGATTATCCTGTACATAGGTATGTGTATATATTTCTACCTTTATTTTACCAGTTAAATCATTAACCACAATTTTTGTTTGATTTTTAGAAAAAGCTAATAACTACTTTGATATATTTATAACTAACTGTCCCGACCCGGCATTGCCCATGAGTCTTTTACTTTCATTTTTGTGATGCTTTTTGGTATTTTTTAGCAGGATTAGGATTTTAAATTTAATGATTACAGTATTATTATAAAACTATAACTAATGTTTGTTGTTTCAATTGCTATTTCTAAAAAACGTATTGGATGTAAATTGCTTCCCAAACTTTTAATGCCAGAAATAACTTTTTATTTGACAGTTTAAATGGTTCACAATTCCAAACTGTCACAAAGTAATTAATTTAAAAAACATTATTAACAAAAGTGCTGACTTGTTAACGAAGAAACCAATTTTTCTTTTTGTAAATTCGAGGTGAGTGAAATGATGTCAAGTATGCCATCATTTGCTCCGATAAATCTGCTACATGATGTGGGAATCTGTTGACTTTGCAAATTTTAGATACATTTCCAGCTATTCTGGTCTAATGACTATTTGATAACAGCCATTACTGATGAATTGATGTAATATTAGGTTTGAAAATTTTTTTTCAATTTTCCTAGTTTTGTAGAAATTTTGAGAAAATCAGCATCAATACTTGAATATTTCCAAAGGAGTAATAAGGAGCCAAGAGCTCTCCTTATGTACTATAGAAGAAATCAAAGAAGAACTGAAATCCCAAGGAGTAATCGAGGTGAAGAGAATCTCTATAAAAAGAGAAAACCGGATAATACAAACCAGCACATACATGATGACATTTGATAAGTCAACAATTCCACCAAAAATGAAGATAGGATATACAATCGAAAAGGTTGAACAATATATCCCTAATCCTCTTCGATGTTACAAATGCCAGAAATATGGACATCACGAAAGTAAATGTAACGGAAGAAAGACATGTGGAAAATGTGGGGAAAAAGATCCTGACCACTCTATGGATGAGTGTAAAAGAAAAAAATATGTGTGCAAACTGTGGTGGTGACCACCCAGTTTATGCCAAAATTTGTGAGAGATGGAAAAGGGAAAAGGAGATACTCTCAGTGAAATACACTAGAAACATTTCCTTCCAAGAAGCAAGAAGGGTGGTTGAAACCACTAGTAGAGAAAAAACATATTCTCAGGCTGTGTCCCCGGTGGCGAATACTGAGGACAGTAAATACAAAAAATTAATAGAAAGGTTGCTTCAGCTTTGGCCGGGAGACTGGCCAGCATTCCAAAAGACAATCCGAAAAGAATATGAGGAACCGACGGCAAAAGTTAGAAAGCAACAGGTGGAACCAAGAGAGGAAAGGATGATCATTGTGCCTCCTCCTCAACCGGTTGCCCCCACCCAAGATGCACCACCACAGTCTGAAACACATAATGCAACCGAAACTACTCGAAAAAAGATAGTGATCCGAAAAGATCAAAGTAAAAAATCTCCAAATAAAAAAATCTCCGAGTAAAAAATCTCCAGGTAAAAATCCTGAACCTGAGAGAAAAGAGAAATCACCTCAAAAACCAAAACCAAAAATCCGAGTTAACTTGACACAAAACCGATTTGAGGCACTGGACATGATGGAAACAGAAGATGAAAACTCTGATAAAAAGAAAGAAACAAAACAAAAACCACCCCCAATCAAAATATAAACCATGGGACAAAAAATAATCCAATGGAATTGTCGCGGTTTAAAAGCAAATCTTAATGAATTGCTCTTATTATTGACACAGAAATCTCCAACAATTATTTGTCTCCAAGAAACCTTCCTCAAACAAGAGGATAATATTAATATAAAAAGCTGAGATATTCAGCCACAAGCATGATACTGAACACAGGGCCTCTGGAGGAACATCAATTCTCATCAGAAATGATATACCCCATAGCAAACTGGATATCCAAACCAATATCCAAGCGGTTGCCATCAAGGCGACACTACATAAAACAATGAATATATGTTCAATATATATTCCACCGAACGAGAACATTAATGAAAGTGAGCTTCAGAAGCTAATTGCCCACACCATTCATCCTATTGGGGGACTTTAATAGTCACAATACCCTATGAGGGTGCAAAAATACGACAAAAAAGGGTAAAACAATACAAAAATATATAAATGAAAATGATCTGTGCATGCTAAACGATGGAACACTCAACGGAAATAATTCTGCCATTGACTTAACCATATGCGACCCCACAGTCTACATGGACTTTACTTGGAAAGTCTATGATGACACTTGTGGCAGTGATCACTTTCCAATCCTCCTCGAAAATATAGAACCTGGTGGTGAATGTAAACCAAGCCGCTGGAAACTAAACAAGGCCAATTGGCAAATATTTAAAGAGAAATGTCGGGAGAAACTGACATGTGTGGAAACGAACAGTGACCAAATGGAACACTTCAGAGAGGCTGATTAAAATAGCAGAAGACTGCATCCCAAGAAATACGACACCAGACAAACGTAACCGACCCTGGTTCAACAGTCAATGCAAAAAAGCTATTAGATTGTGAAGAGCAGCCCTAAGGAAGTTCGAAAAAGAACCCACCCAAACAAATCTGGTGGACTACAAACAAAACAGAGCAAGAGCCTGCAGGGAAATAAAAGCAGCGAAAAAAAGAATGCTGGCAAGAATATGTTGGCAAACTAAATTCCTCTTCTAAACCGAAAGCAGTTTGGGATATGATCGGTAAAATAGCAGGTAAACACCAAACGAAACCAATCCAACACCTCTCCAAAAATAACTGCCCAATAACAGAGAAGAAAGACATAGCAAATCAGCTAGCAGAAACGTTTTCCAAAAATTCATCAAGTCAGGGCGGAAAACAAGAATTTCTCACCACTAAAAGAAATGCAGAAAAGCATAAACTTAACTTCAGATCGAAAAATCTAGAAAAATATAATAGCCCATTTACATTGAGTGAATTAAGAGACTCTATTGAAAGATCTCATAATACTGCCGTAGGACCAGATGAAGTCCATTATGAGTTCCTAAGGCAACTACCGGGAGTATCACTGAAATTACTCCTCCAAATATACAACACAATATGGACAGAAGGAAAATTCCCGGACATATGGAGACAAACTACAGTGATACCGATCCCAAAGCAAAGACAACTCGGATCCACAAAATTATAGACCAATCTCCTTGACTAGTTGTTTATGCAAAACAATGGAGAGGATGATAAACAATAGATTGATCTGGTACTTGGAATCCAACGGCCTTATTAGCAATCTACAATGTGGATTCCGCAATAAAAGAGGCACGATAGACCACTTGGTTCGATTGGAAACTGCCATAAGAGAAACTTTCATTCGAAAAGAACATCTCGTAGCTATTTTCTTTGACCTAGAGAAAGCGTACGATACAACATGGAAGTATGGCATAATGAGAGATTTGAACGATCTCGGTCTAAAAGGTAGACTACCACACTTTATTGACGGGTTTTTGTCAAACCGAAGATTTCGAGTTCGCATTGGATCTACTCTCTCTGAGATAAAAACTCCGGAAGAGGGTGTTCCACAAGGCAAGCGTGCTATCTGTGACTCTGTTTAGCATAAAAATAAATAACATAATAAAAAGCTTATTACCCGGAGTGGATGGATCCAGATACGTGGATGACTTCCTAATCTACTACAGGTCTAAGCATATGCATACCATTAAGCGCAAATTGCAACAATGTCTGAATAAAATAAATAAATGGGCAACAGAAAATGGATTCCGATTTTCTCAGGCAAAAACAAAATGTGTTCATTTTTGTCAAAAGAGAAAATTACACAATGACCCAAGCCTAAAACTCGAAAAGATGGAAATTCCGGTTGTAGACGAATGTAATTTTCGATAAAAAACTGACCGTTATTCCACACTTGAAATATATAAAGGCAAAATGTAATAAAACAACTACTACGTGTGGTAGCTCACACTGAGTGGGTTGCAGACCGAAACACTCTCCTGAAACTGTATAGGTCATTGATTAGATCTAAATTAGACTATGGTATTTTTATATACCGATCAGCTAGAAAGACCTATCTTAAAATACTAGACCCGATCTACCATGGAAGACTAAGGTTTGTCCTTGGAGCCTTCAGAACATCGCCTGTTGAGAGTCTCTATGTAGAAGCAGACGAGGCACCTGCAGATATCAGAGGTGAGAAGTTGGCTCTGCAGTACTATGTTAAATTGAAATCGTGTTCATCAAATCCTGCATATGAAAGCACATTCCATCCAAAATACAGAGAATTATTCCAAAGAAATGAAAGGGCTATAAGACCCTTTGGCCTTCGAATGGAAATAATCAACAAAGAAGCAGGATTGGACCTGACAAAAATACACGATACTATAATACCAAAAATACCACCTTGGACCATAAGGACCCCAAAGATCTTGCTAACCTTAAACAAACTTCAAACAAAAAACCCATCCTCTGGTTTTCCATGAGGAATTGGAGAAAATCCAAGACACCTATCCAAGACATAGGTACATCTTCACAGATGGATCGAAGCATGAAGAAGCAACAGGATGTGCTGCAGTATACAATAATAATATAAATAAAAAGCGTCTCCCAAATGACACTTCCATATTTAATGCAGAAGCATATGCTGTCGATGTGGCGCTTGATTTCATTCTGAAATCCAAGAAAAATAGATTCATTATCTTTTCAGACTCTTTGTCTGTACTGATATCCCTTAAAAATAGGAAATTTGACAATCCATTGGTAACCAAGTTGCTATGCAGGATGGAATATTTGTCAAAAGACAATGACATATTGCTGTGTTGGATCCCAAATCATATCGGAATCAGAGGAAACGACCAGGCTGATAGGGAAGCCAGGTCTGCATTAGGCATGGCCGCGGAGACCAATTTTAAGATTCCATTTACAGATTTTAAAATGAAAATCACAAAATATATCCAACAACAAAGACAACAACGTTGGAGTAACAATACACACAACAAACTCCTAGCGATCAAAGCTACAATAGGAGAATGGAAATAAAGCTCACGAAAAAGCCGAAAGGAAGAAGTAGTGTTATCCAGACTTCGCATAGGTCACACAAGGATTACACATTCCTACTTACTTGAAGACAAAGAGCAACCAATATGCTTTGCATGCCAGACTACCTACACCATCAAGCATATTCTTATTGAATGCATTGATCTGGCTCCTAAAAGAGAAACTTTCTACAGAGCAGGTACAATGAAGGAACTGTTTAAGAAAAATAAAGTAGAGACAATACTGAACTTCTTAAAAGCTGTTGATCTATATAAAAAGATATAATTACCTAGAGACATATAAATTCAGCTTGATTTGGCATTAAATGAACTAAGAAAGGATGATATGCCGTTAAAAAAGGAAAAACGTTTAACGAATGTTTTCAAAATACTATTTTTTTTTTTAAAGAATTTTGTTTACTTCGCAAAGTATTTTAAAAAAATACTACTTGATTTGGCATTACATGACCTGGAAAAGGTTGATATGCCGTAAAAACAAACAAAAATACAAATATTAGTCCTTTCAAAAACTAACAAACTAAGCTTGAATCTCTTTTTTTTTTTCAGGATGAAGATTTGGGAAGTCTACTACTCAAACTTCTGAGTAATGGTTTAGAAACTTAGGACAGCAAAAAAAGAAAAAAATTTTTACGTTTTTGGAAATAAACTTAAACTTTAAAAAAAAAAAAAAAAATTTATGTTTTGTTTCAAAAGAAAAAGGTCTTGAAATAAATTGCAAAGATTTGTGGCTGCATGACTTTATTAAATATGCACACACACTCGTCATTCATGGGATGTTGACGTATAACAATGAGTTCCGATTCGCCTGTCATGAAAACAAAATCATAGCGCAGATTAAGAATCTGTTCATTTTTTTTTTACCCGATAGTAAAACAAAACGACTAGAAAACATTTATAACTGATGATTCATGTTTTTATTTGTGTAAAGAAATTAGTCACATTAAATATGAGAGTTAAAAAGTATGTACAAAAGTTTCATAAACAAAGTCAATGGTAACAAGTATATGCTTATGACACAATGGATGTGTGCGTGTCTGCATATATATACACACACTAGACACAATCATAATCTTCCAATGAATGACAAAATCCTTTCAAATTGTTACTAAATATTTGAAGGAAATCTTGCTTAATTCTGCTTACAAATCTAATATTGCCATCAAATGGACTAAACAGCTTGTGGGGGGGGGGGGGGTATATCTGGTTTGATAATGATAAGCGATACGGTTGGCCTGAACAATCCCCATGACAGGATGCTAGTCTGTCTCCAGTAGTATTCCCAGCAAGGTTTATTATACATTTCGGTGAAGTGTTTTGCTGACTTCGTATTCTTATCTAAGTATTAACTCGGCTCAATGTTGCTTAATTTCAGTGATCTGACGAGAACTAAAAGAACTAAACAGTTTGAAAATCATTCAAATATTGCAGAATCTAGAAAAAAGAAATTAAGTTTAGTTTTTTTTCTCAGAAAATTTTACATTCATTTTATTGGGAATCTTCAAAATGAGATTCAAACTTTTACGGTCAGTAAAAAAAAAATTTTGTTTATTGGGTTGGGTTAGGGTCCTTTATTCCCCCCACCCTCCAAAAACAGGAGAACACTGGCTTTCTTGTCTTAATCCCAAATTATCACAGCTAATCTGATCATCCCTGTATTAAAAACAAGAAATTATCAATAAAACTCATTAAATTATGGAAGAGGCGAGGGAATGAAAATTTAAAAAAAGAAAAAAAAAGCCTAGTTTCATGGAAAATTGGTTTTATCATCGTTCATATCTTTTCTGTTTATTAAAAAAAATATTTACACGAGATCGATTCATGGTAAAACCAGGTTAAAAAAAAAATTTTTTTTCAAGTTGCCTGAAATGTTCAACATGAAAATGAGAAATGCAAGAAAAATGTTTCCAGATTTGCTAAAAAAAAGATTAAGAGATTTGTATTTTTTTATATGAGAATGAGCTTCTGTAAGAAAAAGAATTATCTGTAGTAAATTAATCCAATATGATATTCGTCTAAATCAGCCTTAAACAAAATGAGAATCATTCCCCTATTATAAAATAGGATGCATAAAAAATCCTAATCTTTTAGAATTTAGAGATGAAATCGGCAGATGATTTTGGCCAACATTTTGCAGTCTTCAAGATAGAAAGAATCGGTGTCAACAAGAAAGACTTAAAAAAAACAAAAACATTCTACTTAAACAAGCATTTCTAATAAACTTTTTTTTTACTAAAATTATCAAGGGCATTTCAGAAAAGATTTTCCGCTTCAAAAATTGCAGCTCATTTTTTTTTTTTTTAGTCTTTATTGATTTAGCAAATTCTTTATAAGCAGGAAATCTGACCAATGGGGGGGGGGGGGGATATCACATTCAAATTCGACACAGGACAAAGATTTTTGTTTGTCTCCCATCCCCTCTTTTGACAGTAAAAACAGTCCATTGAGATCAAATATATTTTTTAAAAAATAAAAGATTTACATCATTTTAACTTTTTTAATAACAATTATTTTTCACCGTTACTCACGAAGGATTCGTTGGGAAATCAGAATGCCATGTGCAAAAATCGTCAAAACCGTTTGCATTCATGGATTTTCAATCTGAAGAAGCAGTCGTCGTCAATAGTGAAAGAATGCTTAGAAATGATTTTCTTCTCTAAAATTAAATTACTGCTATTTTTGTTGGTTACATCAAAATAAACACAAGTGGAAAAAAAAAATTTCTGAAGTCACAAAAATTGGACTCATTTTGAAGTGTTTTTGTTTTTTAGAAATTGACAAAATTAACATAAAAATATTTTTAAGAACCGATTCAGATTGAAAGTCAAGCAACTTCCTACACATATCCGTCGGGGTAATTTATTTTTTTCTGAGTGCTGAGGTTATTTTTGAAAGAAATTATTCATTTTAAAAATAAAAGAAAAATTTACAAAATTTCTTATGTACAAAAATGGAAATTTTACAAATATTTCAAAATAAAACCAAGTAGATATCACAATATTTACAAAATGTTTAATTTTCTATCGTAATTTTTACACAGGATCAAAAGTATTTCTTAACAGAAAATGGAGAAGTACATTTCAGGACAATAAAAAAAAAGTATCTACAGATATGAATAAAACATTTTTGAAAATGTGGAGTCGAGATTTCTGTAGTATCCAATAAAAAAAATTTTATCTAAAAAAAAAAAAAAATATATATATATATATATAACTTGGAAATTTATAAAGTTTAATTAAGATTTGTCAGAATTAATTTTCCACATGATAAAAATTTAATTAGTTTTTGCTTTTAGTTTCTTTCTAAACTGTTTACGAAAATGATTAAAAAAAAAAGATTTCTAATTTCCTCCGAATGTTAGATGCATAAAAATCTGTTGAGTGGTCTTTGCCTATAGAAATATTAGACTAAAATAATAACAAATGAGATTTTCTGGTCTTTCAAAAGAGTCACACAATGGTAAATGAGGTGTGCCCAAATTCAAATCTGCAAAGTCTTCTTTTATTCAATGAAAAGATTTTCACGAGAGAAGAGACATCTTGCATCTTTCTCTCTTTTTTTTTTTCTGGGGTATCTGCAATAAATGACAACTGAGACAGCATTGTTAATATGGCCCGGGGGGTCAACCTGTAAAGAAATTCTGTAAATCACTATCAAGCGAACTGGGAAAGACGTGTCGGCATCTTCAGTTGTAACAAACATGGTTGTTTACAATGTTTAGATAAATGTTGAGTGCCATGTTTCTTCTTTCTTGGGAAGGGAGAGAGAAAAGAGGGAGGGGAGAGATGTTTTCAGTAAAAAAAAACATTTTAAATGAAAAGAAAAGAACGATTTCTAAGTTATTCCGACAGCAGTAAAAATCAGATAAAAAATTTAGATAAGAAAAAAAAAAAAAAACTTTTTTGTGATTTGACAGCAGAGAAAATTTTAACAATTAAAAACTTTTCAAATAAATAACTAAAATGTTTAGAAAATCAAGTAAAAAGGCTGTCGTCATTTTGCAACTGTTGCCTTTGTCGGGGTAGAATATGATGAGAACGGTCCTCAATATCCGAACTATGGGATGGGGGGGGGGGGGGAGTGTCAAAGAAAAAGACTTACAAAAAAACAAAAAACAAAGAAGGAAGAATCCTCTTCCTTTCTTTTACATGGCCTAAAAGTTGTGATCATTTAAATCTGGATAAAAAAAATTTCTTTCCAATAAATATTTTGGAAATAAATCGAAAGCAGTTTGAATTAGGGTTTAGGATGATGGGGGCATAATAAACCTATTAGAAAAGAAAAAAAAAAAAAAAAAAAAAAAAAATCGGGGATGGGGGGCCAAGGAGAGGCTTTCTCGTTTTTTTACTTGACGAGCTATAAACCATCCAACGCTAAAAGATAGTGCAACATTTCATAATACTGCGACCGACCGCTCAAGAAGAACGTGAAATCAAAAAAAATCCTTGACCTCAACCCCACAAGAAGAAGAGGGGCGAGGAGGGGGTGCTTACTCGTTAGAAGAGACCCAGAAAAGTTGTGTATTTTTCACAGCACAACAGGATTTTGATGTCCTAGCAGCAAATAGTTGAACAGAAGTCTTTTTTTTTTTAATGTTCAACCATGGGTGTGTGTGTTGTATAGTGGGGGAGGGGTAGTAAGTAAGAAGAGGATGTGACAGAAAGAGAGAGAGTTGACTGCAGTTTCATGAAGGACTGCTTAATAAACACGCACAAGTTGTTTTTGTTGTTGTTGTTCTGTCTTTCGTTTTCGCTCTTTCTCACCGGTTAACGTTTGCGTCTGAATCGAAGAGATTTTTGTGAAGATCTTGGATCGAGAAATCCAGAGAAAAGTCTAAAGGTTTCACTTCCACTGCGTTTGTCCGGTCGCGAATACGATTCCAGTCTTGCAAAATGTGACTGTACTCCATCATATTCTCCATATCCCTACGACTGTGATACAAGTGTAACAATCCTCGATAATCGTATTCAAGTCCACTGTAACCGGCACCAAACAGTTTTTTGCCTGTAAATCACGACAAAAAGAAAGAAATATGAAAATAAAAAAGGAAAAATACATTTTGCAAACTAGAAATTTGGTTTTTGTGTGGATGAGAAATATATAAAAAGCTTTCACGAAATTTGGTTTTTGTGTGGATGAGAAATATATAAAAAGCTTTCACGAAATTTGGTTTTTGTGTGGATGAGAAATATATAAAAAGCTTTCACGAAATTTGGTTTTTGTGTGGATGAAAAATATATAAAAATATATAAAAATATACAAAAATATATAAAAAGCTTTCACAAAATTTTATACAATTGAAATAGAAGGTATTTAAATCGGAAATAATTAAACATTTTGACGAGCGATAAAAATGAACACGTTAAAAAATGCTTTTAATTAAAAAAAAAAAAAAAGTTAAATTTACCAAAAATGATTTCAATTAATGTCACTATACTTAACCCCCCTCTCACGTAATTGTACATTCTTTGGCCCTACCCTAAAAATTGAATATTATAAAATATCATGAATAAAAAATATTGTTTTATAGGCCGAAAAGAAATCCTCACCAATTTCAATGGATCTTTTATATAAACTCTCAGCCTCCGTATGATATTCCATATCGTAGTTATACAATGACGCAAGGTGGCCAACTGACAACGCCACTTCATAATCTTCGGGTCCCAATAATCGTTCCTTAATTTCAATGGCTTTTAAATGATGAGCTTCAGCTTGCTACAATTAAACAGAACGGAAGAAAAATTGAGAAAAGTCAAAATAGCAATGCAATAATGAAAAAGAGAAAATGTTCATCGCGAATGAAACGTGAAAAGATTTTGTCGTTTCACAGATGAAATTGGTTACAATTGAAAATTCATTTGTTTTTTTATTAAGCTGACCAAAAAAGGTGAGTGTCTTATTTACTGGCACAAAGTCAGGCACAAGGTCGGTTTTTAATGTGAAAAATCCAGATCCCCTTATGAGGCAATCTGGATTTGAAACAAATTTTTAAAAAAATTTTTTAACTTGTCTCAGTATAGGAGGATTTCTCCTTTGACTAAGTACAGAACAGATACTACACTTCGATCCTAGTCAAAAGGAAATGATATCTTGTCATTTATTTTAATAAAGAATGTTTTTTAGATGTGTGGAGAGAGAGATACGCATTAAGAGAAATGTGAACAGGTATGTATGTATGTATGCGTGTTTGTATGTATGCGTGTTTGTATGTATGCGTGTTTGTATGTATGCGTGTTTGTTCATGTGCGCACTAGCCGTAATCGTCTCCACACGTCGTGCCGGTCCAAAGGTGGTTGTGCGATCTCGTTTCCGTGCTACAACAAAGACTCTCATGCCAAGCAGAATCACAACTCTAGTTTATAAACAACAAATTTATTTGTTCCCAGCTTACAAATGAAAATCGTGTTCCCCGGTTGAATGGCAGAGTTGCAAATGATCTCTCTCTATCTTGCTGAAATAAAACATCAATCAAGCACAACCCTTTAGCTAAGAGACCCAGATGGGCCATCCTGCCACTAAGGGCACCTAGCTTCAACTGCCTGCCAGCTATCCCAGCAAACCTCAAACTTCCTGTCATGCCCAATGGGCCAGATCTCCCTTCCCATCTCTTTCTTCCTGGTCGGGTCTTTCTCACTGGTCATAGACCACCCATGCACTGACTACTTAAGATATCCACGGAGATAAATGTCAGACAGAGAATTATCATGGCGACAAGACAATCCGTGAACATCCCAGCATGGGTCCCGCCTTTTACGAGATACTCAATTCATCTCAAAAAGAAACAAATTTCTGGGGTGGCCCAAATAAACCAAAGATATTTTCACTTTATTTAGTGCCCCCCCCTCTCCCACGTCCTTTGGCCAAGCATCTAACACTTGCAACATCCGCCACCCACATACATCACAAAAAAAAAAGAGTAGCAGAATATATCCTAAGTAAAGGGAAGAAATATATATATAAAGTAAAGTGAGACTTGAGAGGATTAGAAACGACGGGTGAAATGGTCAGATTTTGATTGTTTTTGCGGACTACCTCCATTTTAAAAAGAAACAATTTGAAATTTCTTACCTGAAACTCGTGCATCGATTGATACAGGCGACCCAAATTGCCATAATGTTTCGCCGTCTGCACATTACTTTCTCCAAATGCATTAATGGCGAGCGTTAATGACTGGACGTGCAGTTCTCGGGCTTCACGCAACAATGGTTCACGCACACTCTTGTCATCATTGTCAATAGCAATTTCTTCAAGAATCAAAGCTGTAAAGAAAAAAAATATTAAAAATCAAATCAGAAAAATGGCTATTTTAAACCAAAGTTGAAAGAATTAAGGGTTAGGGTTAGGATTAGGGTTAAGTTTTAAAAAGTAGAGTTCCAAATTTACGTCCTTTTTTTTTTTTCCAAAGCTTTAAAAATTTCTTTGGTAAATTTCAGCCAAACTCTAAATTTTCTTGGCCATATTAAAAAAATTTTGTTTTATTTTAGTTTTTCTAAAACAAGAAGAAAAAAAAAAAACTACTAATATATTTACCTTTGACGCGTTTAGATGAGGACAAAAGTAAGTGATCATTCGGCAAAATCCGAGATAAAATTTCGATGGCTTTTTCAGCATGATGCCTACAAATAGAAAAGATGAAAGGAATTGAGTTTTCACTTGCGACGGCGACACAATATTTTAAAGGTGTGAAAATGTTTCAGAAACAGTTAGGAATGTATATTTAAAATAAATAAAATGTGTGAAGTAAATGAAAGGGAGGAAACAAAAAATGAAATGGAAAAAAAAAAATGAAATGGAGAAAAAAAAAATGAAATGGAGAAAAAAAAAAATGAAATGGAGAAAAAAAAAATGAAATGGAGAAAAAAAAAATGAAATGGAGAAAAAAAAAAATGAAATGAAGAAAAAAAAAAAATGAAATGGAAAAAAAAAAATGAAATGAAGAAAAAAAAAAATGAAATGAAGAAAAAAAAAAATGAAATGAAGAAAAAAAAAAATGAAATGAAGAAAAAAAAAATGAAATGGAGAAAAAAAAAAAATGAAATGGAAAAAAAAAAAATGAAATGAAGAAAAAAAAAAATGAAATGAAGAAAAAAAAAAATGAAATGAAGAAAAAAAAAAATGAAATGGAGAAAAAAAAATGAAATGGAGAAAAATAAAAAATGAAATGGTTCGAAATTCTTACTGTGCATTTCTAAAATGTCCAGAGCTGTATTCGTGCACGTAGGATGCGTAGGCAAGATCTTCATTAGCAATAGCCACATGGAAATTGTTCCCTCCAAACACAGCTTGACGAATGTCCAATGCCATCTGGGAGATGAGAGAGAAAGAGAGTAGCAGGATATATCTTAAGGATAGAAAATTATATGAAGTGAGTCTGTTTCACAAATCTTTATATTTAATATCTTTCTTCCTAAAAAATCAATGTAGGATTTTGGTTCGCCATTTTTCTTTGTGGAACATTTATCCATATTCTTAACAACAAAAAATAAAATGTTTTCATTTAATTTTTTTCAAAAAATAATTTATCCACTTTGGCTGGTTATATCTTTTGGAATGATTAACATTTATATTTGTACTGGCTGCTGCTGCTGCTATCTAGGTCAAGATAGAAAGCAAAATAGATATATAGAAAAGGATTGAAAGAGTGATAGATATAGAGAGAGAGAAAGTGATAGATGAAGCATTACCTGATAGACCTTTACAGATGCTGCAACTGAATCAACATTTAACAAATAAAAGCCATAATCCTGTAACGTATCCGCATATTTTGGGTGACGTTTTCCAAAATTTTCTCTGAAAAGATAAGAGAAAAATGGCGTTTGAGAGCGTTCCAATCAAATTGAAATTCCCACATACCCCTTCCTATGACAAATAACTATAACTGAATGAAATGCGGCCTTTTTTTTTAACACCGATTCGACCGGATTAAAGATTTGTAACAATTTTCAAGAACCAGAAAATTTTTAAATTAAGGTTTTCATTAATTCAAAACAAAATTCTGGCAAAAATAATTAGGTGCTTCTTTACTTTCACAATGACATGAAAATATTTAAAGAAAGAAATGCATAAACTTTGTTATGTACTTACGTGGTACCTAGATTGTACAGAAAAATTTATGCAAATTCATCCAGTATTTATTACATTATAAGAAAAATAAAACAATTTTACATATCAGTAGACATTTTGCAAGCAGTTCAGCTTACTGATTAGGCAACGGAGATAACTTGGTGACCCATGATAAAATCTGGCGATTGATAGATTCAATATGGCGGCCGACCGATAAAATCGTTTTTTAAATACTGGATGAATTTACATAATTTTGGTGTACAGTCTTCTTTTCAGCTACCACGTAAGTACATAACAAAGTTAATACATTTCTTTAGCTATTTTTTAAAGAGAAGCCTAACATGTCATTGTGAAACGAAAGAAGCACAAATAATTATTTTATACTAGCAATAATAGCTGCTAAGATATATAATTTAAGTGTTGTGATTGCTAACGAAGAGCTGATTGTAATAATTTATTCATAATTTATACTACCCTCCCTCTCCAAAATAGGAGGTAAATGGTCTCATGAGAACAACAGAGCAGATACTACACTACTTCCCCCCCCCCCGAGGAAATAATGACAGATACTATGCTACCCCAACCCCCTGAATTGAGCATCGAAAGATAGTATAATAATAGAAGTAATAGTATAGTTTCGACTTCAGAGCGATACCAAATTTCCATTAGTAATAGATATGTATAAATCTAATTTTTCAATACATTTAAATATTAGTTCAATATATAATCGTTCCTCAACATTTACATGGGTTATAATAATTATTTTAGTGTCTCCGTTTGTTAATAATTGTTAAACAACTTTTCTCCACTTGCTTTATTTTTGAAAAAAAATTTCTTCAGAAATGTCGCCTTTTCATGATAAATAATTTGTGTGATGATATTTTCTGCAACTAATTTGTCGATAATTAGATCTGGGCAAAGCTAACCAGAGCACCATCGGTTTTCTCTGTCGATACTAGTGATTTATGGGACTTTTGAGATTACATGATTTGCTTACAGAATGGAGTCGTTACGGACATTTTACCTCTTTTTGTTGATCCTAAAGTACCTTTGAGATTTTGCCAAATTTTCCTGTTAGTTTTGATTGCATACATCGCTCTTCAAACAAATTTATTCGCAGAAGGACGCACTTAATATTGACCACATGTTGAAGAAATCCAAACATATCTCGGTAAACATATCTCGGTAAACATAGTTTTCACGGATGCAGTTCTATTTGACAATAATCGATACTAGAGAAGAAAAAAACTGAACTTTCAACCAACTGACACAATATTTCCATCAGAAACGAAAGTTGAAAAAACCAGTAAAGGTTTTCTCCAATCTTTACATTTTCTTTTAAATTTTCTTAACCTGACCTAATAATCTGTTTACTGATGGGTTTTTGATGTTACAATTACAATTTTAAACCAACCTCTTCATGAATACAATTATATCCACAAATTTCATAAAACAAAATAAATTAAATAAAGGTGGATTATTTTGTCTCGTCACCACTTGCAATGTCAGACTATTTATGGATAAATCCTATTTTAATCAAGTAAATTACTTACATTGAAACGGCGGCTTAACACAATTATGTCACAAATGGATAGGTAAAAAGAAAAAAATGTTTTTGAAGAATATCCTAAATGTATTTGCTTTAAAAAAATTATGTACTTTTTAGTATGTTTATTTTCTGCAGGAAGTTCATGTGGCAAAAAACCCCCCAAAAAAAACAACCTCTGCATGAATACAATTTTAGCCACAAATTTCATAAAACACATTAGTATCAACACAACTTGCTTTGAAGCAAATACACTTGGACTATTCGGCGAATTTATGACTTATTTGTGTTAACACAATTTGCAATCCATTACTTTTACTATTTTAATGACATCAATTATTTACAGTTAAACAGCGATTTTATGAAATTTGTGGATACAATTATATTCACGCAGAAGTTGGTTTTCTGCAACACAGACTTAGACTTAAAATCATTTTTTTCTACTTCACCTGGACAATGCCAGGACCTGGGTCATGCTAGTGTATATATATATATATATATATCACGAAAAAATATATATTCAGCCAAAAGAGCGCTGACAACAGTGTTAGGGCGGTTTATAATTAAAACTCAAGAAAAAACAGCATCTTTAACGCTAAGGTACCATGTGGATCTGAACTTCTGTAATATCTAAATGAATAAATGTGAAAGTTTTTTCCATTTATCCCAACTATATTAACATCAAAACCGATTAGGCTTATTTAATTCTATGATACATGTTTTGAAATATCATATATACATGTTTTGAAATATCATATATACATGTTTTGAAATATCATATATATGTTTTGAAATATCATATATATATATGTTTTGAAATATCATATATATACATGTTTTGAAATATCATATATATACATGTTTTGAAATATCATATATATACATGTTTTGAAATATCATATATATACATGTTTTGAAATATCATATATATACATGTTTTGAAATATCATATATATACATGTTTTGAAATATCATATATACATGTTTTGAAATATCATATATACATGTTTTGAAATATCATATATACATGTTTTGAAATATCATATATACATGTTTTGAAATATCATATATACATGTTTTGAAATATCATATATACATGTTTTGAAATATCATGTATACATGTTTTGAAATATCATATATACATGTTTTGAAATATCATGTATACATGTTTTGAAATATCATATATACATGTTTTGAAATATCATATATACATGTTTTGAAATATCGTATATACATGTTTTGAAATATCATATATACATGTTTTGAAATATCATATATACATGTTTTGAAATACCGTATATATAGTAATCTCCAAACACCCACAAACAACTCTACGTATTCCTCATTTGCATATTCATGTTATACAAAGTTTCTCATAAATTAATATTATGCAATATATATTTCTAATTTTTATTGCCAAATTTTTCATATGCAATAGTTTTGTCGAGAGTAATATTGTTATAATCTTTTATATATATATATATACTAGCAAATATATGCTCCCTCTGGTTGCATATTTTGCTAGCCTGGGAAGATATCATATCGAACAAACATACTACACTGACGAACGCCCTACCCCAAAGGAAGAATTAATGACAACAGAAGAGATAGTACACTACTCCCTCACCAATCCACACACATAGAAGATAATCATGGAAAGATGCTATCATTAGGAACAAATATATACTATACTGTCCCTCCAAAAGAGGAGGTAATACCTGGGAGGATCGCCCCATAAAAGGGGATGGTAATGCTTGCGAGTATGGTATCACGACAACAGATACTACACTACCCCCCCTCTCCCAAAGGAGGATGTAATATCTGAGAGCATTACCCCTACCTCCTTAAAAAAGGAGGAGGTAATTCCCGGGAGGACGGTCTTATGAAAACAGAACGAATATTACACTAGCCACCGCCATTAAAAGATAATACAATAGATTAAATCAATTTTTTTTTCATTCATTTAAAAATGCCTCGCTATAAAAACATTATTTTCATGGCTCCTTGTTGTTCTGGCTAAGATCAAAGTGTAATATCTGTTCTCAGCATCACAGCGATATCAAACGTTTTACTATCGACGAAAATATTGCGTATACATAAGGAAATATGATAATGTAAAATGACAACTGTATATTACCGAATATTAATTTATTAGAAGTTGTTTATGAAATAAATATGCAAATTATGTGTTTGCAGTTATTATATATACACTATTACAAAATAGCGTGTTGTATCGTTAGAATTAAATAAGCACAACACATTTCGATGTTAATATAGTTAGGATAGATGGAAAAAACTTTCGCATTTATTCATTTAGATATAACATAATGTGTGTATGTTACCTATAGAAAGAAGGGTTAGAGAATCTACATAAAATGTAAAAGTGTATTCTTATGTAAAATTTATCAGGGAAGACAATGGAAGTGTTCTCAAATGTCTAAGTGTACCCCTAAGGTGGCTATTAGGGCACAACCCCCTTAAAACTTCAAATATATCTTATTTTTATGAAATTTATATCATATGCATAAAATTCTCCAGGGAAGACAATGGAAGTGGTCCTGAATCTCTACGTTACCCTTTATGTGTCGAATACCTATGTGCCCTTACCTCTAATTGACCCATAGGGACAGAATCCCCTTAAAACTTCAAATACGTATATCTGATTTTAATGAAATCTAAACCACATGTATAAGACACTAGACACTAATTCAGAAAGTTTTCCAACATGTAAGCTTTTTTTTTTTTCTCTATATTAGGGAGTGAAACATGAGGGGGGGTAAAAACATGGAAAGTAATGTGGTGTTATGAACATACAAAAAAAGTTTTGACCCTCATTCAATCTCGAGCAACGTCGGATCTTCGTGCTAGTATACTTATAAAAAATAATACATTAGGTATATATTTTTTTTGTTTTGGTATTTATAGGAGAGAGTGACAGTGAGTGATGTGACAAAAGGATACAAATTTTAAAGAAATGAAAGACACACAAAAAAAAGAAATTGGCGATGCATATAATTTACCGTGCATAGTGGACAGCACTTTTTATTAATTGATCAGCTTTTTTAAATTCCCTTTTCACCACGCAGGCCTGAAGAAGACGAAAGACATGAAATCAGCAAATTAGTATCAAAGGAAAAAAAATATTCTAGGAAACATTTTCCTTTTAAACTCATCATTCAAAAATAGGAAGAATTATGACTGAATTTTCGATTCTTAAAAAACAAACAAACAAAAAAAGAAAATTGTTATCTTTGAACATAACAGGTAGACACTCAATTCAGTGAAGATTTTTCGTACAAAAATTAGTTTGAAATTTAAATATTTATTAAAATAACTTTCAACCAATCAGAGAGCCAGGATTTCTTCCATCTAATAAAAGCCAAAAATAATCATTGTGAAAAGGCGTAAAAGCAAGCTTGGAGTTGATCGCAAACTATATAAAGCAATTTGTATTATTTTATCTTCATTGTTATTTTCACGTTTCAGCCGATGTAATCCCCAAGTTTCTTCAGGTGCATCTTTTCAAACTTTGGAACCTTTAGAGAATTTCAAACTGAACCCTTTATTTCATCCACGGGTGGAGTCGTTCTCGTTCTGTCAGCTGTGACTGGGTAAAAGTGTTAATTATCGTGTTATTCTTAGTTATTATCGCCTGGAGTAAGGATTGAACCTTCAACCTCCACAAGACTGTTACCTATTACTGATGAATCAACATCTTTAACCATCGTGTCATACGGAATTTAAAACGGAACCCGTTATTCAATTAATGAGGGTAGATTATTGTTCTCGGTCCATCAGCCATGATCTGATAAAATTGTTCATTATTATGTTATTCTTACTTATTATGGCCTGTAGTAAGGATTGAACCTTCAACGTCCACAAGACAGCCACTTAAAACTGATTGTTAATCAACACCATTAACGATTATGCCACGGTTCCCGAGTTCGACAAAGATTCCAAAATTTGAACAGATGCATCTGAAAAAAGTTGGAGGTTACATCGGCTGAATCGTTGTGAAAATAACAACCAAGATGAGGATAGTAGTTTGAATAATGCAAATCCAAATTATTAATCCTCATCTGAAAACTTCCGGAACATCAAGCGAGACGGTCAGTTGCAACATCCCATTCAACTCACTCGCATGATTATTTACTCACACCCACCATGGTCTGTGCATCATACCCACTTACACATGTGTGAGAGAAATCAATCACCACTAATCGTCTATTTTACCGACTCGGGTAATGACTCACCCGCACATTAGTCCAGATGTCATAAAAACAACACAGATACACAAACGGGCTGCTGGATTCACACAAATACGCGTTCATCTTCTTGCTATATGATTACTTTTCTTTCAGCTAAACACCTCCGACATGATATTTCTTGTTCCTTGCTATTTAGAGTTGTGTTGATTCATTGCACACACATTTGTATCCACTATATCTACCGATTTTAGATTAGAAAGATAATTTTTAAATTCTATCATCAGATCAGAAACTTTTTTCTTCCATGGTTTTCTTTTTAAAAAGAAAGAAATCTTCAGCTTTTCTTACCTTTGAACATTGTCGGAGGACATCAACGATTGTCTGAAAAAGAAAATAACACTACATTAACAAATAGTTATTAGACCGAGACGAAGCCTAAACATAGAAATTATTATGTAAACTAAAAGCTTTTGCCTTTAAGAACACATGAAATGGTTTAAAACCACAATTTTCTATTATTCAAAAAAAAAAAAAAATTCAACTTTTCCAGCATGCCCCTTGTCAATTTCAAACTTTAAATCAAGCAAAACCGGGTCCATTTTTAAGATGAATCTATTTAATTTTCACGGTTCGCAATCTAAATGTTGCTTCAAATATAAGCGTGACAAACCGACCAATATATGGAACTTTTTATAGAGATGTTTTGACGCACAAATAAAAAAAATATCAACAAGTTGAAAACTACGAAAGATGAAGTACTTACTCTTGGAGGTAAATTTGGTGTCAGTTGTTCAACTGCTAAATTACAATAATCATAAGCCTGGAATTAAAAGTCAGAGATTATTTGCAGTTAAGAAAAAGCAAATCTATCAAATTTTAAGGCGTAAGAAAAAAATACAAAGATTATTTACAGCAGAAGATTTTTTTTAAAAAGCATTTTTAGACAAAACTTAAATAAAAATTTACAAGTTTTATGAAATAAAAAAGTTTTATTTGGAAAATTATTTCAGACGTTTGATACAATTTTATGATTTTAATGTGTTTTTTGTTTCCTCTGATTTTGTTTATGCTTAATGAGGAAAACGCAAGAGCTTTTCCCACTCCGCGGGGGAAATGCAAATACTTTCACCCGATGGCAACCAAGGGAAATGCAAACAGTTCCATTAGATGACTTGATAAACTAAAGATACGAAGATGAAATAGAAAAGAATGAAATTTACTTGTTCATATTGGCTTTCAGCAAATAAGAGGCCGCAACACTCGCCATACAACATCGCTTTGTTGACAGAAACTTGTGCTTCTTCAAGTAACGCTAATATCCTGAAGGCTTCTTTGTATGTCTGGTTAGCTTCTTTATATTTACAACTGGAATTCTGTACATGAAGTAATCTGAAAATAGAAAACAACATTTTTCAATACTCATCAGAGAGAGATAGGAAGAGAGAGGCAGAGAGAGAGAAAGAAAGAAATAGAGAGAGAGAGAGAAAGAAATAGAGAGAGAGAGAGAAAGAAATAGAGAGAGAGAGAGAAAGAAATAGAGAGAGAGAGAGAAAGAAATAGAGAGAGAGAGAGAAAGAAATAGAGAGAGAGAGAGAAAGAAATAGAGAGAGAGAGAGAGAAAGAAATAGAGAGAGAGAGAGAAAGAAATAGAGAGATAGGAAGAGAGAGAGAAAGAGAGAGAGAAAGAAATAGAGAGAGAGAGAGAGAAAGAAATAGAGAGAGATAGGAAGAGAGAGAGAGAAAGAGAGGCAGAGAGAAACTCTATTGAATCAAAATAAAGATTTTATTTCAAATGTGAATAAAAGTGAAAGTCTAACTCACCTGACATTGCATTCTAATAATTTACACAAACCGCTATAACTTTTGTCTTCTTCACATAACAATCGACATGTGTGATAAACTTTCTCACTGCTGAAGAACCAACCGGCCTCGTTAAAAAACCCCGCTGAAGATAAAAAAAAAAACAAGTGAAAACAATAGCTTTGCAGTTTACCGTTTCATCATTTTCATCGCAACTCATTTTTTTTTATAAAGCCTGTACTTAGTTATAGTTATAGAAAAATATTAGAATAAAAATCAATGGCGCATTTGAAAACGATTGTCAAAGGCCTGTCAGAATTTTGGGTTACTTAAGCTGCAAATGTAGAAATAAGAGACAACATGTCAGAATTTTGGGTTACTTAAGCTGAAAATGTAGAAATAAGAGACAACATGAAATCAAAAAGATTCTCTTCGGGAGCTTCAGACAACCTCTTTTACTTTTTACCATTTCTTGTACTTCCTCCTCATTTTTTTTAACTAAAAAACTAAAGAGTAAACAAAGTTTTGAGTTTTACGGAGCAGCAGTTTCATGGGTCTTAATAATTTGCATAAAATGAGATATTCCAGCTTTATTATATGAAAGTAAAATTTGAATGTAACCAGAAAACTTATGTTTCGCAATTTTTATTATGAGGTTAGATAATTTATATCATTTGGATTATTCAGACTACTTTTCTCATCTTGGTTCTTATTTCCATAAGGTTTCAGCCGATGTAACCTCCTGCCTTCTTCAGGTTCATCTTGTCGAACTTGGGAATCTTTATGGAATTTCGAACTGAACTCTTTATCTTTATTTAATTAACAAAGGTAGATTGTTCTCATTCTGTTAACCATGAACAGTAGAAGTGTTAATCTGTTATTCTTACTACAAGCGATAATAACTAAGAATAGCATAAATTAACAATTCCACCAGATCATGGCCGACAGAATGAGAACAATCTACCTCACATGGATTAAACAAAGAGTTTCGTTTGAAATTCACTAGAGGTTTCAGAGTTTGACATAAATATTCCCAAAATTAAAAAGATGGTTGGAGGATATATTCACAATGTTTCTAATGATGTAACAATCCTGATACGAATAGGAGTTCTAATTTTTTCAAAATCGATAAATAAAAATTTTGAAAAGATTTTGAAAAAATTGCAATCATTTACTACACCTAACCTGAATATATATACTTTTAAGAAAATAAATTAAATTGGCACAACATTTTTTTTTAATTATTCAAATTTATAACTTTCACAGATTTACTTTAATGTTTTGAGCTAAAATAAAATTGAATTTTAAATTCCTATTCCGATATCAAATTTAATACATCCGTTGTCTATCGAAGGGTGGGTATTTTAGCTCGTTTGAAATAATTGTTATCTTCTGTTTGAATGTCCTTAGAAACATGCAAGGTGTGACAAGGCAAAGGGGTGTCTGGCAAGGTCAGATTTGGACAAAAAACGTGTGAATGGAAAAGGGGAAGTGAGAAAAGTGCGAACTACATGAAGAGTAACGTCATCAAAAAAGTTCAAAAAGATTTGTGAAAATGCGGTCTTAAAAACGGGTAGATTGTCTCTCTTTCCCTTCAGCATATCGACTTATGAGAACCCAAATCAAAAATGCTGTCAATTTGAAAGTCATTTTGTAGTTTGTTCTGTTAAGTTGAAATAACACCAGTTCAGTTTGTTTCGTTCAGTAAGAAACCTTCATTTCTTTTACTATTTCAGCACGAAAAAGCCCTCATCATTTCTTCAGAGTCGAGCTTCAAGAACTTTCAACTCTACAGAATTATGTCATACCCATTAGACAATTGATCAGCCACAATAAGATATGTACCATATACAGATGGAACGGAATGAAGGGCTGAAAACTATTCCAATCCAAATAACTGTGGGTGTCGTGTTAGGAATGATAAAAAGAGCTTGATTTAACAGACAGCTGAGAAAACTTGAACATGTAGCCTAACAGGTAATAGCGTTAGTTAAGAATCAGTTCTACATGACAGTCTTCTGGAAATCGAAGTTCAATCCTTACTATCGATGATAACAAACTAGCACTTCTACCCGGTCATTGCTGATGGAATGGGAACAATCTACTCCCATGGATTAATGGGTTCAGTTAAAAAATTGTCTATAGGTTCCCGAGTTTGACAAAGATTCACCGAGTTTTAAAAAATGCACTTGAAGCTCGGAGGTTACATCCGGCAAAACGTTGTGAATAAAGCAACCAAGATGAGAATAGTATTTTAGAGAATCTAAATATAAATTAGTAATCCTCATCTCAAAAATTAAATCTATATATATATATATATATATATATAAAACTCAATATCTGTGTGTGATGTATGTGTGTTCCTTATAGAAAGAAAGTTCAGAGAATTTATATAAAATCCAAAAGTGTATTCTTATGTAAAATTTAGTGTAGAAGACAATGGAAGTCCTCCCAGAATGTCTAAGTGCACCCCTAAGGAGCCTATAAGGGCACAACCCCCTTAAAACTTCAAATATATCCTATTTTTATGAAATTTATATCATATGTATAAAATTCTCCAGGGAAGACAATGGAAGTGGTCCTGAATTTCTATGTTACCCTTTATGTGTTGAATATCTACGTGCCTCCACCTCTATGCGGACAGAACCCCTTTAAAACTTCAGATATGTATATCCAATTTTAATGAAATTTAAACCATATTTATAAGACACTAATTCAGAGAGTTTTCCCACATTTCAGCTTCTTCCGGCTATATATAAGAATGTGAAACAAGAGAAGGGGGGGGGGGGGGGTAGTAAAAATGAAGAAAGTAATATTGTGTTATGAGCATAGTGAAAAAGTACATAGTGGTGATCCGCATTCAATCCCGAGCAACGTCGGGTCTCCTTGCTAGTAAACAATAAAAAGCGTGTTAAAATAAACCAGATTTTTTATTCATTATTTTCTATTATATAAAGGAAAGTTGTCTGTGTGTATGCCCAGCTAAAAGTCAAAAACCTACAAAAACAAACAACCACAAAGTTGGTATATTCTTGATCGGTTAGGGTCAACTGGGCCAGGTTGCGCCAGTGGTGGGGGCAATTTTTCAATGTTATTATATACTAATTTTGAAAAAAAATGCTGATTCATTCATCGAGAAATCTATTATATAAAGGAGAGTTGTTTGTGTGTATGTCCAGCTAGAGAGGAATGGACTGGGTGGAGGAGAAATATGAGGTTAGGGAGAAAGAGAGACGGATAGAGTGAGGTAGAGAGAGAGAGAAGTTTTAATGGAAATATGTTACACTTTTGCCCCAGGCAACGCTGGGTAACCTTGCTAGTTGATATCAGAGAGAGAAAGAGGAAGCTGTTCTGAAGGGGGCAATCCCTTTAACTGTGTTTGATTAGATAATGATTGGCTTTCTAGTTTGCATATTAACTAAAACGGCTGGTTTTAATTATATTTGTTACTTGTGAAAAATGCAAGAATGACCAAAAGAAAGATGTCATCTGCTTGCAAAAGAGGTAGAAAAAAAAGATGATGATGATTTCTTTACGGGGCTAAATTTTCTCTCAACGATGCTAACAGAAATATGACATCACAGTTTAATTATTTTTTATGGGGTAGATGTTCAATTACGCAGAGTATCCCCTCCCTCCCGCCATTGTTGTCTAGTGTAAAATAATTATTATTTTCTGTTTTAATGTCCTTAGAAGCACTCAAAGGGTTGTCTGGCGAGGTCAGAAGGTTAGATGTGACACATGTGTGAATGTAAAAACAGAAAGTGAGAAAAGTGTGAATCACGTGAAGAGTAACATCATCGAAAAAGTTCAAATAGATTTTCGAAGTAAGAGAAACCGACAAGGAAGTGAAAGCGGATGTAAAAATTATGGTCTTAAAAATGAGTAGTTAAAACAAGGTGAGGTCGTCTTTCTTTCTCCTCCAGCGTGCCGACTTGTTACGAGAACCCAAATAAAATAACAAACCGTCAATTTGAAAATCATCTCAGAGTTTGTTCTATTAATTCGAGTTAACAACAAAAATCAAATCTCATCATTTCTTTAAAGTGCAGCTTTGAGAATTTTCAACCCCCACACCCACTAGATGATCGATCAGCCATGACGACAATGGGATATGGAACACTTCTCCCCAGACGTACAGAAAAATCATCTTGACACACTGGTTCTTGTTGAGCCTGGTCAGTACCGAATGGTGGGATACCAGACACCATATGTGTAAAGACAAAAAGAGACGACACCTTGTTATAAAAAAATAAAATAACTAACGTCGTCATCGTCATCTCCTCCGAGTGAGATATACATTCAACTGGGGAGCACTTGCGAATTTAATATTCTCTAGAAATTCCTCCTTTGGCAGAAGCCGGTTCAACCCAATCAGGATAAATGCTGCATCAAGTACCAGCACCTAGACCCACCCACGCACGTAAAAATGTCAAATCAAAAACAAAATATGGAGTTATGAGCAAAAGAACATAAATATATGCATAATGGCGTCATTTGATGGGAAGGGAAGTAATTGCTTACCGAGAGAAGTTCCGAGTTGAATGGCTTTGTTCCTGTCGCTTTCAGTCACGTGGGCCGAGGGATGGTTGCGGTGACAGAATTCATCAGCAAGAATTTCGTTGACTCTTGTGCCGTGGTCAATAAGAGCTTGGAAACAAATATGGAGTAGACATCTAGAAAGGAGATCGACGACACCATCAAAATTTGAAGGAAATAATTTTTTTTTAAAAAAAACAGTTTTCAAAAGATTAAGAGAAATTTGGAATCAAACGAAAAATAATTTGATTTTGTTTTTAGAGACGATATTAGGCCTATACATTTATATTCAAAATGAAAACCAAAGCCAGGGAGTGTGTGTGTGTGGGTGGGGGGGGGTACTTTAATTAAGACCACATATATGGGGGGGGGGGGGCAAATCCATAAGTATATGACTTATTTAGTAGTCCTTTGGCTTTTCTTTGTTTTTTTAAGGGTAACTATTTTGTGCTTATTTGGAGGGTTGCTAATCGTTTGAGGTATGAATTTGAATTTCCTTTTCAGCAGATTTCTGTTTTTGTTTACCGAAAGCAAACAACAAGAAATTCCATAGATTTGTACAAAAGTAGAGTTGCGAATTTTGAGGGTAAAACGAAAAGCGAAAATGATGAAAAACAAAATGATGGCAACTCACAAGATTAACCCTAAAAAAGTACTTTTTTCAATTTAATAAGAAACACAAATGTCTTCTTTGAACCAACATTTTCTCTGTTGTCAAAATGAAAAATAAATAAACTTTAATCTATATTATAGTATATCATCAAGAACGGTTTTTTTCATTATCAAAATATTTTTTCATTATCAAAATGTGTTCTTAATTTGAGTAATTGTTGAAAATCTATTTGATTCAGAGTTGCCCTTCTAGACCGATTGCTACCCTAACCCGACGGCCCATTTTACTCTGCTATTAACCCTTAAACTGATAAGATAAAAATGGTGAATTTGTGGTTTGCTTAAAAGTCAGTGAAAATGAATACGACTCAACCAGAATTTGAATTTATCTCCTCAATTTTATTTCTCATGTCATAAAGAAAAAGTGGCGGTGGTGGTTTATGTGTGTGTGTGTGTGGTCGGTCAAAACTCAAAAACTACCACACATATATTTGCAACCTTTACATCATCAGATTTCATATAACCCGGAGCTGGTTATGGTAAAGAAATACTGTAACGTCTATTGTTTCGGGTCACCAGGTAGCACATAAATGCTACAAGATGAGAAAATAGTTGGTAGTTGTTTCAAAATCAACACTAATTAGGTCAAAGTTAATCACTCAGCTGCTGCTGCTGATGAGGTTTGTTTTTTCTTCTCTCTATTATATTAAATTAGTTAGGGAGGGGGAGGGGGAGATTCAGGGAGGAGGGACTCTGTTCAAACAGTAATATAATTGATGATGGGTAGAGAAAGCAGTTACACTTTCTTTTTTTTTGTAACTGTTTGAATTTGTTAGCCATGCTCCCATCAACGCTGGATATCCCTGCGAGTTGAATATAAAAGCAACTTTAAACCTAGGATTTGATTTCTTTTTAACCGTGGTAAAATATATTTGACACAAAATATATTTGACACTTTATTCAGTATGTTAACCTCTACAACATATAAACATTTTGAGGCTTCTTTCGTATCTTTGCACACAGTATCAATGCTGTCGTGCCTCACAGTTCCATTCTGGGCCCAATCCTCTTCCTGATCTTCATAAATGATCTCCCAAATCACATTCTAAGATCATTCGTCAACATTTATACTGATGACACAACCATCTATGGAAACCCTCAGAAGATCATAATGATCAGGTTCTTTCTGGCTTTCTCTCTTCAGACCTGGAGCAATGGGGGAAAAGGTGGCTGGTTACTTTTAATGCGTCAAAGAACAAGCTTCTCTCCTTTCACTACCAACGCTTTGATCACCACTTTGTCCAGTTGAAATGAGTGGCTCTCCCCTTGAGGAAGCCCACTACTTTGATAAGCTCCTGGGACTGACCTTCTCTTCAGACTTTAAATGGAAGACTTACATAAAATCTGTTGCTAAGACCGCTGAAAAAATGGTTGGATCATTCTATCGTACCAGAAAGTATCTCACGCCCAACGCCATCCTCTACCTGTACAAGAGTCAAATACATCCTAAGATGGAGTACTGCCACCACATATGGGGAGGTGCCGCTCAGATCACCCTTTCCTGCCTTGACAGAGTCCAAAACCGAGTTCGAAATCTAGTGGGGGATGTCCTCTTATCTTCCCTACAGTCACTCACTCCCAATAGAGATGTTGCTAGTCTTTCTTTGCTCTACCGTTATTTTCATGGTAGGTGCTCGACTGAGCTTAAATCTGTGGTCCCCTCTTGTAAAACATTCACAATAAGAACCCGCCTAGCAACTACCACTGTCAATGATTTCCCTTTCTCCCTCTACGTGCCCAAGACGAAACGAAACTTCCAATCGGCAGAGTTTATTTCCTAAAACTGCCCGTCTGTGGAACACAGTGCCGCGAGCCTGCTTCCCAGACGACTACAATATGGTCATCTTCAAGTCCAATGTAAACAAGTTCTTGTTGAACTGTCCCCGTAAATAATCAATTTCTTCCATGCTACAACCATCGTGCCGTTGTCTCACCATCCACCAGTCAAACTCTTTAAATCCTATCTTCGAGTGGCCTTTTTAACCCCTATCCTCGAGTGGCCTTTTTAACCCCTATCCTTGAGTGGCCTTGATAAGCGATGACCTTATCATAAAAAATTTTTTTTTTTAAATCCCTTTAATTCAGAACAAACTTTACAACAATGACTGGAGTTTGCATCCAACCAAGAGAATATCAGAAGAGATTTTTGTTTGATGGCACATCAACCCTTTTTGGATTATTTGTGCTATACAATGAACTTATAATTATTTGATAAGTTCTGGAAGTGATTTTTTTTTTTTTTCAGTAGCCTATTATTTAAGTAGACACATTTTCGAACAGCATCGTGAGGTTTGGATGTGATAGAATTTCTTGCGGGTATTATGTTTTGCAGTCGATTAGAATGTTTGTTTGACTGTGAAAAGCTGATCGCACCTCCCACTTTCGAAAAGTATGTTTTCGATTTGTTTGATTCTGACTGTTTCATTCTACAGCTGGTCTTCGGTTGAATAGTAGTTCAGAGTTTTCTCTTCCAACCGTTGATTAATGTTCCTATAATTTGATGTTTGCGAACATATTGCGTATTGTCTGCCATTAAATTTCCATGTAGTATCAGAGTTGTCATTGTCATTTTAGTTGCTTCTTTTGCAAGTACGTCAGCGCTTTGATTTCCTCTGCTGAGGAGCCAGGACTGCCAGCGTCCACCAGACAGTGGCACTTTTCATTTCAGGTGTGTATTAATTATTTGGGTTTTCTCTCTCATTCACTGTTAGGCTAGACAACAAAGAAAATTATCAGAAGGACTCAAGGGCTACAGTCTCTAAGACCAACATGATTAGTAGAAAGGTGACACTTTTCACCAATCAGGATGTTGGATAGGTAGACAACACCTCACCCTGGTGGGACCAATACTAAAACGGGCACCAACATTTTTTTCAATAATGGGGTAATATTGTAATGCATAAACATATTTATTTCGGTTCGGTGGCCTTGGTTTGCGCTCTGCAACCGATACTGCGCTGCCGGCATATGCTTCCTCGATTCACGCTTTGGCAGGTCTCGTTGACGAGATTCTCTCCTCATATCTCGAATCCCCGTCTTCAGATCTGTTGACAGCCGTTTTGTCAACATGGACAAACCTTCAGCAACCACCCGATCTCATACATCAGTTGTCCTGGGATTACATTCAATGTCAATCCGTGTTTGCCAAACTCATCCGTAGCAGTAACCAGCATAGAGATGCCTGCTTGAGAGCGTCGGCTTCACCTTACAGCAGTGCTTGGTTCAGTGCCATTCCTTCAGTGACACTTGGAACCCTCTTGGACAATGACACTATCTACTTGTTAAAAAAAAAAAGAAAAGAAAAATAGTCTGGCATTTTAATTAAAGTATGCCATTTTGAAGTAGAGTGTAAAAGTAGTGTAAATACACTACTTTTACCCCCACACTTGACCAGAAAAAAATAATTTTTATCAATTTTTTTCTCAGAATTGATTGCCAGATTATGAATAACCGTAAAACAATGTTTAACTAGTTTTTTCTCAAATTTTAAGAGGGTATGGGGTTTGCTACGTAAATTCATTATTAAAATGAGCAATTAGAGATGGCAAAAGTTCCAAAAAACTAAATAAAAAATAACCTGCAACAAAACCTAATAATTCTTTTCAGATTTTTGGCTAGGAGCAAAGTGTAGTATCTGTTCTGATGCTACACTTCATCTTTTATGTTCTCATTCAGTGAAAAAGAAATCCTTCTAGACTGAAGCAATTTACATTTTTGTTCTAATCCAGAGTGCCTCTTTTAGGGAGCTGGATTTTGCCCACATTAAAAACAAGTTTGTGTCTAACTCTGCCCTCGTGGGGAGACAAGTAAATAGGAACAGATACAAAAAAAAAAAAAAAAAAAAAATTTTTTTTAAGTTAGGTTTTATAAAAATAAAATTAGAGATTTTTTGTGAAATTAACATTGATTAAAAATATATTCAAAAGAAGAATCATCATATTAGGTTTACCGTCTGTTTTACATGCTGGCTTTTAGAAATTGATTTTCAAACTAACCTATCTCTGGCCAGGTCTTTATTTTGTTTCTCTCAAATCCATTTTCGTTTCCCTTGGCCTTCCTCTGCCTCCTTACAACTACTAACCCAAGAACTCTCATCCATTCTTTCATTCTGACCAAACCAATGAAGTCTCCTGTTCTGCACACATCTCCCTATACTGTTCAGATTTAATTTTCCTCTGAGGTCATCAGATCTAAGCATGTCTTTTAGACTCACATTACACATCCATCATATCGTTTCTCTCCATGCAACGCATGTCCTCAACCCTCACTGACGAGGGTTCACTTGCACATATCATTACACTACATAGTGTGTACACATGCCTGATAGACTCCTCCTTTGGTGGTAATGCTCTGCTGGTTAGTAATGACAAAAGTTCCCTGAACTTACTCCATTCACTCCTAACTCTTGCAATCAATCATATTAGCACCCATGCCTCAGTGATATCACCAAAGTAACAAAACTTCTGAACAACTTCAGTAGCCTTGCCATCCAAATATACTTTCTCCACATCCGAGTTCTCATGTTAATATTTATTAAATGATACTAAACAAAACAAATACAAGGAAATGATCCAATTGTTCATAATTTTGAAATGCTTTTTCCAAATGACATGAAACATTTACCCAATATAAGATTCATGAGAATCGCATTCTTTAGCTGAAAAATCAGGCACTCATGGAAACAATTACATGAGTTTAAATTTTAAAATAATGCTTATGCCAGTTCAAAATAGTTTACAACCAACGTTTTAAAAAAGAAAGTTTGTTTTAAGAAATGCTTATTTCATTTTATTTTTTGTAAATAGAGGCCATATGCTTTTTTTTTTTTTTAGCTTTTTTAGTGAAACAAAAATAAAAAAATATTGATTTAGGAATCATAAAAGGTTTTTTAGTTTTTTTAAATTAGAACAAATAATTTAAAAAAAACGATTACTATGACATTAACTCTCTAAAATTATGTCATCAAATACTGTATGCACATGTAAATACGAATAAGCACAATTTATTAAAAAAAAATCGATTAATTATTTATTTAAAATCGTTAATTAAAAAGAAAAATGTAATAAATAAATTTAAGTTTCATAATCCTATTTAAAAACAATAATTTGGGAAAAACCAACCATAATGCACTTTGCCTTTTAGTTTCTTATTTTATTTATAAATTTAAGAATTTAAAAAGAAGTATTCATGCAATTTAAATTTCAACGCTTAATCCATTCAATCGATTTTTTTACAATACATATATTTCTCCATTGGATTACCTTTTTACTTATTAATTTGATAATATTTTTTAAAATTTAATGTAACTTGAAATTAAACTTAATATGATGTGCATCATGGGAGTAATTATTGTAAAATTAATGTTTCCTTTGGAGCACAAAAGAATCATATTTGATTTTTCCAGTTTAAAAAACATTAATTCAAGTCAGAAATAACTTTTTTCTATCAAATTTCAAAGTGTGGTGCTACTGTAAACAAGTTCCCATTTACTTGCCTCCCCACGAGGGCAGAATTAGACACAAAGTCGGTTTTTAATGTGGAGAAAATCCAGCTCCCCAAAAAGGGACACACTGAATTGGGACAAAAATTAAAATTGTCTCAGTCTAGAAGAATTTTTCCTTCATTGACGAAGGACAGAAAAGATGAAGTGTAGTATTAGAACAGATACTACACTTTTGTTAATAGTTGAAAACAAAAAGAATGATTGACCTTTTTGACCTTTTGAAAGGAATTTGGAAGCCTTTCAATTGTCGAATAGAACGTTTATTTCTAGTTTTGAAATTCTTAGCAAATCCTTATGTAGTAAAAGATTGAAAGTTTGGGAAACTTTTTACATCCGATCAATTTATGAATAGAGATTAAAACAAAATTAGTTATAGCTTCATAACAATTTGATTCAATTAATAATTCAATGATCAAACGGTACTGGAATAACTATCAAATTGCTTCTTTCTTTTTTTTTTATTAAAAAATATAATAATAATATAGTAAAAAAAAAAAAAAAAAAAATGAAAAAGAAATTAAAGTAAAAAGACTCCCAGGCAACGCCGGGTATGTAGAGCTAATAATAAAAAAAATAAACTGAACACTTACTTTTATAAACAATGCAACATTTTTAAGATACCAATTAACACACAACACTTTGTAAAATTAGCACAAATAATTTTAAAACACTTTATATCTTGATAATTGTTCGTCTAATTTATAAAAAGCTGACATAGATTTTAGGACAATCTTCTTTATGATTAGGTTGTTTGACTTCTTGGCCAAAAAATCTTATTAAAAAAAATGTGATTTTGTGAAACAGTCTTGCACTCAATGAGACTGGGGGGGGGGGGGGGGGGGGCTTAAAAATCATTTGAACCCCAATCCTCATACCCTGAACATTAATTGAGGAGAAAATTTGAAGGGGTAACTTTACACTTTTCAGTGTTTCCAAAATATTTGAATAAAACTTTATCTAGTTCAATTGTAGTATAGGGACCAAGATAATATCTTTCTTTTGCTTTCACTCAAATTTTGAATAAACTTGAATGTTGGTCATAAATTGTAAAAAGACAGCTGACAATGGCATTGATGTTTGAACTATTTAAATCTATTTATTCTGTCTCAGGTTGTTCCATTTTAACATATTTCTTTTACTTTTCTGTTTTCTTTGTTAGACGAATAAAACTTTTAAGAAGGTCACTAGGCTGTCGTGTTTTTATTACAATGTTTATTTCATGCTACCTCTCCCCCATCACCAGAAGAAAGGGATGGACATGTAAAACAAATTTCAACACTAAATATGGTGCTTATTATTTAAACTTGAACCAAACATTAACTTCGCACCTTTATGATCCAAAACAGAAAAAATTATTTTATCTGAAGATGGCGGAAAAGTATTCATTTTGTCTCTTATTAATTATTATTTGAACTTTCAAACAAATGTGAAAAAACTTTGCCTGGAAACTTACAATCGAACCTATACCCCAACCAAAATTTCTTTTTGAGTTTAAAACAAATTGGAAAACTGGCCTAAGCGAAAGCAAAATCCAAGTGCTTCCATGGATCTATGGAAGATTTTCATCTGCAAAGATATTAATTCCAAAATAATTTCCATCTCATCCTGCGATTTATTGCGATACAAGGAAACATATTTTTCCTGTTCATGGTCAGATTTTTTCTTCTTCTTTTTACACTTGCTTCTCCACTAGAGCAAAGTTAGACACAAGATCGTTTTACGGTGGAGAATCTAGCTCCCAAAAAGGTGCACTCTGGATGGCAGCAAAAATACCTATAGTCCCATTCATCTACCTTGGTTCCACCATCATACCATCTGAACAAGAGGCAGCTGAGGTCAAACACCACTGAGGTCAAAACTGCAAGGTCCGCCTTCATCTGTCTCAATCAGTCACTGTCAACGAGGGGCATATCTATCAGGCTTTGGTGCGGATGATCCTTCTCTTTGGTTGCAAAATGTGGCCAATGAGAGCGGTTGATCTGCATAGGCTTGAAGTCTTTAACAACGACTGCCTTCTCTGTATTCTACGCTGTTGCCATGTGGATACAGTATCAACTCAAGCTCTCTGTTGACGATTGAATCCCCAACCCTGGAGGGAGAGCTCATCCACAAGGTTCTCCCTCCTTCCCTCTCTCTATGTGTTGGTAGGCAGTTGAAGACGTGTGTGGCGACAATCAATAACGACCTGCCAGCAGCAGCATATAGTTGTCTTCAGCTATGGAATCGGGGTTGATTGGCTAGCCATTCTGTGTGACCTAGCTCAGAATCGGTGAAAATGGGCTGCGACGGTCAAAGACACCGTCTCAACTCGACCAGGGTGATAGCTGATACAAGTAGCCCCATTAGCACTCCATCACAAATGAAGCCGCCTCAGGTGACTAAACAGACAATAAACCTATCTTCCCTTCGGAAAGGTACAATCTCAGGAGTCTCCCATTCAATATATATGATGGTATTTACAATTACTTTTATCGACAAAATAGGAGAAGTAACCAAATGATATTGTGTCAAATAAAACCTTTTATGATATTGTGTCAAATAAAACCATTTATACAAAATGTTAGGTCTAATAATTTGTCAATTTTAGAAAGAGTGTTATCAAATAAGGGTCAGTGTGTGTCCAAGATAAACAAGTATATGATACTT
This sequence comes from Sepiola atlantica, assembly GCA_963556195.1. Lineage (NCBI taxonomy): Eukaryota > Metazoa > Mollusca > Cephalopoda > Sepiida > Sepiolidae > Sepiola > Sepiola atlantica. Next base: position 204,390,247 of record OY744522.1, read on the forward strand.
TGGAGGGGGGGGGGGGGAATCTTAAATGATCCCAAGTTATATCTTGTGAGCTTATCACCCCCTTCCGCATGAGAATTCCATGCAAATTGTTTATAAAACAACTCAGCAACATTTACTGAAGAGATTACAACAGTTTTTAAGAACATATTTTTTTGTACAAAAGGGGACCAAGTTTAACAAAATCTAAACATGAACCCTAACCCTGTAACAATTAGTTCTAAGTGGTTGAAGGTTCAATCCTTACTGCAGGTGATAATAACTAAGAATGATATATTTAACGAAATGATAACAATCTAACCCTGTAGACTAAATAAAGGATTCAGTCAGAAAATCTGTCCAGATTCCCGAGTTCGACTATTAGGTTCCCAAGTTCATAAAGATGCATCTGAAGAAAGTGGGAGGTTACATCAGCCGAAACGTTGTTAATAGAACAACCAAGATGAGAATAATCCAAATTATCTATTCTCAGCTAAAAAAAAAAAAATTGATGATTTATGAAATAGGGAGTAAAAAAAAACATACTTATTCCCTAGCAGCAAGAAAGACTTTGATATGATTACAACGACTAGTTTAAAATACTTTAACGTACATTTGGGAGTTGATGCCGAGCTAATAATCAGCTTTTGTTTAGCAGAAGAATCTCCAAGATTGGATCTGGTCGGGGGAATTAATTATCACTGATGATGAGTAATATCATCAATTCTACCGTGTAAAGCAATCCTCATCCGTTGTTACTTAAGAGGATAAAATGGCTTCTAATGAAGTCGAGAAAACGTTTAGGAAAATAACATTTGGAGAAGATTGACGAAATGGCCTATCAAAATGTTCACTTGCTTTGATTTTGCTCAAGCAAAACATATTTTGACAAATTCTGTTGACAATCAGAAAGATTTGCTTTTAAAACTCGACATTTTTATTCCAAACTAGCTGTACCATACCCGGTGTTGCCCTGGAGTCTTTTTACTTCCATTTCTGTTTCGCTTTTATTTCTGTTTTTTATTGGATAGATGAGAGTTCTTTAGATGTAGAACAGTTGAAACAGCAGGGTCAGTTTACACGGAAAACATAAATGATAAGTATGGATTTGAGAGAAAGTGAGATAAAGACCTGGCAAGAAATAGGTTTAGAAGTCAATTTCTAAAAGCTGTCCAACATATGTCAGAATGTAAAACAGATATTAAACCAAAGATGATGATGATGATAAAAAGCTTCCAAAACTTTCAATCTTTTAATTAAATAAGGATTTGCTAAGAATTGTAAAGTCAGTTTAAATGCTTCCAAATTTCTTTCAAATTCCAAAGGGTCACAAAGTAATTTTTTTTTTTTACTATTAACAAGAGATTAAAATGACTGAGTTGCTTATATAGAAACCAAAATGCATTACGGTGGATTTCATTTTATAATTACATTTTTTTAAAAATAGGATTTAAAACAATTCCTTTTACACTATTGCCTTTTTGATTTCACTAAATATTTGATTAATAGTAAACGAAATATAATGTGTAATTTACGTAGAGGCGAGAATCACACACATACGCAGATTCAAAAGATTTAAAAAATTTACCTTTTGTCAAGAACTTTTAGAATTCTGGAAAAATTATCAATTTCTGCCAAATCCGTGCCAAGAATACATAAACTCCCTTTAATGTAAAGCTGGAAAAACAAAATACAAAAAGTGTTATTCAAAATAATGCAAATGCTTCGATGCAATTAGAAAGTTTGAAAAAACACGAAAGTATTCTTACTTTTTGATAAGCATTGGAGGGGGGGGGGCACAGTATTCGAGTTTTCTCTATTTAGGTTTTAAGAAAAAACAAAGAAAAACTTTTTTTTTATTGAGAAATAAACTTTTTGTCAATTGAAGAAAGTAAAAATAGTTCAAAGTGAAAAAGCAAAAATCACAAAGTGAAATGTATGGCACCCCATAATCCGGGCCTTCTGATCAAGTCATTTCTGAGGTTCGGCTACACAAGACTGGGAACAAACAAGGGACATTTAGATCTTTAGAAATGAATAGGAACTACAAACAGCTATGGTGTGACCACACTGAAGATTCGTCTCATCAGTCTGGAAGGCATATCTTGCTCAGAACATTGACCACCTGGAAAGCGTTCAGAGACATGCAACCAAGCGGATATCCTCCGGCATTCATTGAAGCTTAGACGTCTAAACACCCACAAAATTATTAACCCTCTCGTCAACAACAACCTGGAACACTTTTTGATCTTCATGTGTCTAAAACACGTAGACATGAATACAAAGTCAGAAAACAAAAAAGCTCCGATGAATTTTGAAAAGAAAATTTTTACACTCAAAATCGATGAAGCATGGAGCAAACTGCCTGCATCAGTTGTTGGCTGTCGAGATATTGCGTTCTTTAAAACCATCACACATCCTGAAATTTGTGTAAACTACACCCTCCATACACATGTATATCCTGACTCAGATACTGTTTATTTTCGTTGACAATTCTACATCATGCTATGTTCTATACAAGCATTTTTGATGAGTTGTATTGCTCTGTACACAATGATTTCATTATTTTTATAAACAACAGACGCAAGGGATGAAAACAACAGAATCATCAGATGTACGAACAGGAGGGCATGAGAGAGAACCACGAGTACGTCAACGCAACATATGCAGAACAAAATACACTGGTAAACAAACACTTACATTACGTGAATGGCGTCAGTGATTGACTTGCAAAATGACTCATCTGCATAGCCGGCGACACTGATTAATCGACTGTCTAGACTATTTTTTTACAGCCAAGCATTTCCGGGTTCATAGCGGACTCACTCATTTGGGAAAGCAACCAACCCACTTTCACCACAGAGAAGACGGTGGTACTTTGCGTGACGAGGACGGCCGTGAGCAATTCATTTTGCATATCAGCTCCATCTACATCTTTAATGAAAAACGCCATATCGCATTTCTTCGATGTGGTCAAAAAGAAACGAATCATCAGGAAAAAAATTTGTTTTTGTAGTAAATAAAATTGGATCCGGGTACTGCATGAGACAGTCAACGAGAGCTACAGAAAGCTAAAGGTCAATCAGACTTTAACAGATTGAAACTTCTGATGGACGAACAAACCAAGAGCTACAAGTCTTCAACGAACAGCCGTTAATGCAACAGGAAGCGAGCTTACAACAGAAACCAACTAGAAGTGAGTCGCAGGTTAGACGCCAAACTGACAATGAGAAATACGTCTGAGCCCAGAATGTCATTGATTGGTCAGCAAAACGAATCATTTGCATAACCAGACGCGTCTCATTTTTCGTTGTCCTGGATGTCTGTCTACAACTGCTTGTTTGGGAGAGGCCATTGTCCCATTCCCACCGCACACAGGTGCTACAACTGACATGGGCGGCCGTTATCAGCAAGGGCAGATAACAATTCATTATTCGTATCAGCTCCACTACAGTTTTTTTTATTTCCTCTGAAAAGTTACCCTCACAAATCCAGCTTGAGTTTCACACGGATTAAAAAGAAATTTTATTTTGTATTGTTTTGTTTTTTTAGAAATCACACGCAGGAACGAAATGTCAAATTATGGCTGTTAAACTTGTTTACAGTCATTTTTACAAGAAGATTAAAGTTAAATCAGAAATCATATTTGTTGAGAAAGAACTAATGTTTTCCCTGTAAACAATACTATTGTTCTAGTCAGGGGTGTGGGAATGAAAAAAGACGGAATTATGGTGTTCCCTTCTAACATGGAAAATCCAAGATCTGGGTCACCTCATGTTCCAATTCATTTCCAGCGGTAATATCGCCAGCTTAATTTTCGATCCCAGATCAATCATCGAGTGAATGTAAAATAAACAAATATCGAGCTCTATAGAGACATCAGGTGTCCGAAGACGATGGTGTTACTAGACCGATTAGACACAGCTGCCGAGTACAGAAGATTTCTTTCGCCATATTCAGAGGAAACGACTTCTCCATAATTTTGTCAGATCTAAATGGGAAAACATGAGCAATCGTTTTTGTTTCATTATGTGACTCCTCAACCTTTTCTTTCGTGTATTTAATTAAAAATTGTAAAAATATGCGATTGCTGATCAAAAATAAAATGGACTTAAGACGAAGGTTGAAATTATTGAAGACCCTTTTTTAGGATTTATCCTAATGTAGCTTCGGTTTAACAACTGAAATGGCATCACTCAAAAGAGGTTGAGCAACACAAAAGCAAATTAAAAGATTCAAATTTATCATAGTTTTCTCAAATTCAGAATAAAAAAATTTAAAGGTTTTTGTCTTTCCTCCCACCGCATCAAAATTTCAAGGCTTTTGTCTTTACCCCCACCGCATCAAAATTTCACGGATTTTGTCTTTACCCCCACCGCATCAAAATTTCACAGATTTTGTCTTTACCCCCACCGCATCAAAATTTCACGGATTTTGTCTTTACCCCCACCGCATCAAAATTTCACGGCTTTTGTCTTTTACCCCAACCGCATCAAAATTTCACGGCTTTTGTCTTTACCCCCACCGCATCAAATTCAAACATTTTTGATTTGCTTTTATTCCAATCAATTTTTATAATTAATTTTTTATTATGTCATCAAAAGCTTCAACTGCATTTCTCATTAGAATTGATGAGCGTGATTCCATTGGAAGAGTCAATTGCAATATCCAAAATGGCTGACAGTTTTTTTGATTGCTTTCAAAAGATGATCTTATACAGCACAAAAGGTTATGAAATACTACAAAAAAAAAGAAGAAAAAAAACGCCACACACCCGAATGGAAGATGAGCCTATTTGGATTATTCAGACGACTATTCTCATCTCGGTTGTTATATTCACAACATTTCGACAATTTAACCTCCAATGTTCTTCGAACACATCTTTTCGAACTTGGTAATCTTTATGTCGAATTCGATAACCTGAACAGAATTTTGAATTGAACCATTTATTTAATCTGTGAGGATTTATGACTGAAGTGTTAATTATTATGTTATTCAACGCTATTGAGATTGTCGAGAAGTTGTGTTACCATGGTGATGCCATTGGAGCCAAGAATTCATGAGATTGTCGAGAAGTTGTGTTACCATGGTGATGCCATTGAAGCCAAGAATTCATGAGATTGTCGAGAAGTTGTGTTACCATGGTGATGCCATTGGAGCCAAGAATTCATGAGATTGTCGAGAAGTTGTGTAACCATGGTGATGCCATTGGAGCCAAGAATTCATGAGATTGTCGAGAAGTTGTGTTACCTTGGTGATGCCATTGGAGCCAAGAATTCATGAGATTGTCGAGAAGTTGTGTTACCTTGGTGATGCCATTGGAGCCAAGAATTCATGAGATTGTCGAGAAGTTGTGTTACCATGGTGATGCCATTGGAGCCAAGAATTCATGAGATTGTCGAGAAGTTGTGTTACCATGGTGATGCCATTGGAGCCAAGAATTCATGAGATTGTCGAGAAGTTGTGTAACCATGGTGATGCCATTGGAGCCAAGAATTCATGAGATTGTCGAGAAGTTGTGTTACCATGGTGATGCCATTGGAGCCAAGAATTCATGAGATTGTCGAGAAGTTGTGTTACCTTGGTGATGCCATTGGAGCCAAGAATTCATGAGATTGTCGAGAAGTTGTGTAACCATGGTGATGCCATTGGAGCCAAGAATTCATGAGATTGTCGAGAAGTTGTGTTACCTTGGTGATGCCATTGGAGCCAAGAATTCATGAGATTGTCGAGAATTTGTGTTACCTTGGTGATGCCATTGGAGCCAAGAATTCATGAGATTGTCGAGAAGTTGTGTTACCATGGTGATGCCATTGGAGCCAAGAATTCATGAGATTGTCGAGAAGTTGTGTTACCATGGTGATGCCATTGGAGCCAAGAATTCATGAGATTGTCGAGAAGTTGTGTAACCATGGTGATGCCATTGGAGCCAAGAATTCATGAGATTGTCGAGAAGTTGTGTTACCATGGTGATGCCATTGGAGCCAAGAATTCATGAGATTGTCGAGAAGTTGTGTTACCTTGGTGATGCCATTGGAGCCAAGAATTCATGAGATTGTCGAGAAGTTGTGTTACCATGGTGATGCCATTGGAGCCAAGAATTCATGAGATTGTCGAGAAGTTGTGTTACCTTGGTGATGCCATTGGAGCCAAGAATTCATGAGATTGTCGAGAAGTTGTGTTACCATGGTGATGCCATTGGAGCCAAGAATTCATGAGATTGTCGAGAAGTTGTGTTACCTTGGTGATGCCATTGGAGCCAAGAATTCATGAGATTGTCGAGAAGTTGTGTTACCTTGGTGATGCCATTGGAGCCAAGAATTCATGAGATCGTCGAGAAGTTGTGTTACCATGGTGATGCCATTGGAGCCAAGAATTCATGAGATTGTCGAGAAGTTGTGTTACCATGGTGATGCCATTGGAGCCAAGAATTCATGAGATTGTCGAGAAGTTGTGTAACCATGGTGATGCCATTGGAGCCAAGAATTCATGAGATTGTCGAGAAGTTGTGTTACCTTGGTGATGCCATTGGAGCCAAGAATTCATGAGATTGTCGAGAAGTTGTGTTACCTTGGTGATGCCATTGGAGCCAAGAATTCATGAGATTGTCGAGAAGTTGTGTTACCATGGTGATGCCATTGGAGCCAAGAATTCATGAGATTGTCGAGAAGTTGTGTTACCATGGTGATGCCATTGGAGCCAAGAATTCATGAGATTGTCGAGAAGTTGTGTAACCATGGTGATGCCATTGGAGCCAAGAATTCATGAGATTGTCGAGAAGTTGTGTTACCATGGTGATGCCATTGGAGCCAAGAATTCATGAGATTGTCGAGAAGTTGTGTTACCTTGGTGATGCCATTGGAGCCAAGAATTCATGAGATTGTCGAGAAGTTGTGTTACCATGGTGATGCCATTGGAGCCAAGAATTCATGAGATTGTCGAGAAGTTGTGTTACCTTGGTGATGCCATTGGAGCCAAGAATTCATGAGATTGTCGAGAAGTTGTGTTACCATGGTGATGCCATTGGAGCCAAGAATTCATGAGATTGTCGAGAAGTTGTGTTACCTTGGTGATGCCATTGGAGCCAAGAATTCATGAGATTGTCGAGAAGTTGTGTTACCTTGGTGATGCCATTGGAGCCAAGAATTCATGAGATTGTCGAGAAGTTGTGTTACCATGGTGATGCCATTGGAGCCAAGAATTCATGAGATTGTCGAGAAGTTGTGTTACCTTGGTGATGCCATTGGAGCCAAGAATTCATGAGATTGTCGAGAAGTTGTGTTACCTTGGTGATGCCATTGGAGCCAAGAATTCATGAGATTGTCGAGAAGTTGTGTTACCATGGTGATGCCATTGGAGCCAAGAATTCATGAGATTGTCGAGAAGTTGTGTTACCATGGTGATGCCATTGGAGCCAAGAATTCATGAGATTGTCGAGAAGTTGTGTTACCTTGGTGATGCCATTGGAGCCAAGAATTCATGAGATTGTCGAGAAGTTGTGTTACCTTGGTGATGCCATTGGAGCCAAGAATTCATGAGATTGTCGAGAAGTTGTGTTACCTTGGTGATGCCATTGGAGCCAAGAATTCATGAGATTGTCGAGAAGTTGTGTTACCTTGGTGATGCCATTGGAGCCAAGAATTCATGAGATTGTCGAGAAGTTGTGTTACCATGGTGATGCCATTGGAGCCAAGAATTCATGAGATTGTCGAGAAGTTGTGTTACCATGGTGATGCCATTGGAGCCAAGAATTCATGAGATTGTCGAGAAGTTGTGTAACCATGGTGATGCCATTGGAGCCAAGAATTCATGAGATTGTCGAGAAGTTGTGTTACCATGGTGATGCCATTGGAGCCAAGAATTCATGAGATTGTCGAGAAGTTGTGTTACCTTGGTGATGCCATTGGAGCCAAGAATTCATGAGATTGTCGAGAAGTTGTGTTACCATGGTGATGCCATTGGAGCCAAGAATTCATGAGATTGTCGAGAAGTTGTGTTACCTTGGTGATGCCATTGGAGCCAAGAATTCATGAGATTGTCGAGAAGTTGTGTTACCATGGTGATGCCATTGGAGCCAAGAATTCATGAGATTGTCGAGAAGTTGTGTTACCTTGGTGATGCCATTGGAGCCAAGAATTCATGAGATTGTCGAGAAGTTGTGTTACCTTGGTGATGCCATTGGAGCCAAGAATTCATGAGATTGTCGAGAAGTTGTGTTACCTTGGTGATGCCATTGGAGCCAAGAATTCATGAGATTGTCGAGAAGTTGTGTTACCTTGGTGATGCCATTGGAGCCAAGAATTCATGAGATTGTCGAGAAGTTGTGTTACCATGGTGATGCCATTGGAGCCAAGAATTCATGAGATTGTCGAGAAGTTGTGTTACCATGGTGATGTCATTGGAGCCAAGAATTCATGAGATTGTCGAGAAGTTGTGTTACCTTGGTGATGCCATTGGAGCCAAGAATTCATGAGATTGTCGAGAAGTTGTGTTACCTTGGTGATGCCATTGGAGCCAAGAATTCATGAGATTGTCGAGAAGTTGTGTTACCATGGTGATGCCATTGGAGCCAAGAATTCATGAGATTGTCGAGAAGTTGTGTTACCATGGTGATGCCATTAGAGCCAAGAATTCATGAGATTGTCGAGAAGTTGTGTTACCTTGGTGATGCCATTGGAGCCAAGAATTCATGAGATTGTCGAGAAGTTGTGTTACCATGGTGATGCCATTGGAGCCAAGAATTCATGAGATTGTCGAGAAGTTGTGTTACCTTGGTGATGCCATTGGAGCCAAGAATTCATGAGATTGTCGAGAAGTTGTGTTACCTTGGTGATGCCATTGGAGCCAAGAATTCATGAGATTGTCGAGAAGTTGTGTTACCATGGTGATGCCATTGGAGCCAAGAATTCATGAGATTGTCGAGAAGTTGTGTTACCATGGTGATGCCATTGGAGCCAAGAATTCATGAGATTGTCGAGAAGTTGTGTTACCTTGGTGATGCCATTGGAGCCAAGAATTCATGAGATTGTCGAGAAGTTGTGTTACCATGGTGATGCCATTGGAGCCAAGAATTCATGAGATTGTCGAGAAGTTGTGTTACCTTGGTGATGCCATTGGAGCCAAGAATTCATGAGATTGTCGAGAAGTTGTGTTACCTTGGTGATGCCATTGGAGCCAAGAATTCATGAGATTGTCGAGAAGTTGTGTTACCATGGTGATGCCATTGGAGCCAAGAATTCATGAGATTGTCGAGAAGTTGTGTTACCATGGTGATGCCATTGGAGCCAAGAATTCATGAGATTGTCGAGAAGTTGTGTTACCTTGGTGATGCCATTGGAGCCAAGAATTCATGAGATTGTCGAGAAGTTGTGTTACCATGGTGATGCCATTGGAGCCAAGAATTCATGAGATTGTCGAGAAGTTGTGTAACCATGGTGATGCCATTGGAGCCAAGAATTCATGAGATTGTCGAGAAGTTGTGTTACCATGGTGATGCCATTGGAGCCAAGAATTCATGAGATTGTCGAGAAGTTGTGTTACCTTGGTGATGCCATTGGAGCCAAGAATTCATGAGATTGTCGAGAAGTTGTGTTACCATGGTGATGCCATTGGAGCCAAGAATTCATGAGATTGTCGAGAAGTTGTGTTACCATGGTGATGCCATTGGAGCCAAGAATTCATGAGATTGTCGAGAAGTTGTGTAACCATGGTGATGCCATTGGAGCCAAGAATTCATGAGATTGTCGAGAAGTTGTGTTACCATGGTGATGCCATTGGAGCCAAGAATTCATGAGACACTCATTGCAATCACAGACAATTTGTACATAGAAAATTAAATCGTAATATTCTTTGAGAATGTATGCAAACTTTACACAACCAAAATCTCTTAAGCAACACTCATTAATCCTTTCCGTTAATGAATTTTGTTTGGCATCAAATGATTTCTTCGATTTTTGACTACACTGCTTTTATTTTAACTATATTTTTATTGTCGTGAATCATCATTCGCTTCTGCATTTATCCCATGCAGCAGCGTTCGCATTGGATTTCCCCTCTCCACACTACAGTCAAAAACTTGATCAGGATCAAGTCCGGCTGTCTTGAAACCTTTAGTGTAGGATATCCAACCATCTTGCTTTCCTGTTTTCGTGCAGTACATGTCCTAGGATTGCCTACGCCATTGCGTGGAGAGTTTATTCTTGGAAACCAGTATGATGTCATCCGCATACAGAAGTGTCCAAGAAACAGGCGACTGAAGATCCCAGGTGACGGCTTTCTATGATGACAAACGGCAAAAGTGCTGACTCTTGATGTACACCGACCATCCGGCAGCCAATCACACCTGGCTCTTCGGTTCATCGAAGAGCATAATGATCCAGGTCACCATTTCTTCTGAGACGCCATGCACAAATATCAGAGGACTTTATGTGGTTCAGCGTCAAATGCCTTTTCCAGATCAAGAAAAGTCACATGCAACAGAATATTTTTCTCACCCTATTCATTTGTTGAATTGCGTCGATGCTGTCAATTGTACAACAGTTCCGCACTCATCGTTGCGAACATCAAAGCATTACAAGGCTCATGCCAATAGCGACCGAGTTCCTAAATTTATGAGTTGAAATCAAATTTATTAGCAAAAAAATAGCCATATATAAAGACAGAAAATGTCTACATCTATATAGCGTCTGAATGTTTGTCGAAGGTGATTTTAAATCTAGATGTGGTGGCAATCAGCACTACTTCCTTCTCTGGTAGGTTGTTCCAAGGAATAAACACGGATAAAGAATGCTGCGTTTCTTCTATTGAGACAAAAGTGCCTATGGTACATCTTTTGTCGGGTTCCGTGGAGACCACAACTTGGCACTGGGGCGAAAAACTCCTCGAATGGTAGATTTAACAGTGCAGTTATCGAGTATATCCTAAGAATAATTTTGTAATATTTTTCATGGGATTTGAAAAAAACTGTGGAGTAAAACATGGTCTTGCTAATAATTCAGCTGAGTTGAAATTGTTATAAAAGTAATTTTCGATGAGTTTGAATGCTAAATTATTTGAAATTCCTAAAAATCAAAACCAAAATCTTTTATCTGAAATGTCCACAAGCGATATTATAATAATAATAATTATAATAATAATTATTATAATTATAATAATAATTATAATAATACCTATATTTCTGAAGATGACAAAAGCGTGTCTGATTTTACTTGTAGTTTTTTTTTTTAATTTTCTTTTTTTTAAAAGGAAAAATCTCTTGGTGTTTATACAGATTAGCCCCATAGCTCTCCATAAAATTCGGTATTAAGTTACAACAGTCAAAAGGCGACAATATAAAATGGAACCCGGGTTCCTGAAGGAGAAAACGAAAAAAAAAAATACTGATTTATTTAAATTTCATTTTATATTTTACAATTTACTACAAAAATGTGAAATGCACCAATTTACAAAAATAAATAAAAAGCCATAACTTAACAAAAAGACATACAATGTAAAAACAGAAATGCAATGTAAATAAATCAGTAAGTGTTTTTCGTTTCAGGAACCCTGGTTTCGTTTTGTGTGGTCGCCTTTCAACTGGATTTTATCGAGTCAATATGGTCAGTGGCCAGCCATGAGAGCTGATCTATACAAGCACCAACCTTCTTTAATGGTTTCAAGTTGTAAATAAATTTTGTCACCGTTTTAATGGAAAAATGATGCGATTCCGGATTTATAAAATCCGCACACATTCCTTCATTCTCCCAAAAACAAAAATGGTTTCCTTTTCTTTTTTTTTCGATGAAGAAACTTCAGCTTTGATAATAAAAAGTTTAAATTCCTGAAAGAAAAAGGGAGTGACAACCATTCCGTTTAAAAACTAAACAGAAAAAAAATTTCCTTATTATTTAAACAATTTTTTTTTCCACGGATTTTGGTTCAAGAAAATGACATATTGACTCAAAAAAGGTTTCTTGAGCAGCAATTGTTTCTTTAAAAACTGAAGTAAAATATAAATAAACTTTAAATTTGATCAAAAAATATAAAGCAAAGTCCTATTTGTGTCTGTCCCTATTTACTCGCCTCCCCGCGAGGGCAGATTTAGACACAAAGTCGGTTTTTAGTGTAGGGAAAAATCCAGCTCCACAAAAAATGGACACTCAAGATTGGGACAAAAATTTAAGACACTTCTTTAGTTTAGCTGTGAATGAGAATTTATTTGTTTTCAATTTTGAAAACAGGGGCAGACAATCAACCGGAAGTAATATAGAATTAGAAATTTTTGGATCCAAAACAATAATAACAGCGAACAGTGTTTTTTTATTATTTAATAATGTAACATTTTATAAACCGAATAGTCAACAGCGGTGGAAGAAATCAGTGTGTGCGCCTGCAAAAAAGTCAATAGTTTTGGGGGGCTCGCTATCTCGCAGATTGAGGTCGTTAAGATCCATTTTTGGATAAAAAAATTCAAAGTTTGAATTACTTCCGGTTGATTGGATTGGGAGTGAATGTAACTCTTCAAAACTGACTTCTGATTCACGGCTAAACTAAAGTGCTAAATTTAAATTGCCTCAGTCTAGAAGGATTTCTTCTTCACTGACCGAGGACAGAAAATATGAAACGTCGTATCGGAACAGATACTACGCTTCGCTCCTAGCCAATTCCATCTGTCTGTGAAGTTAAAACTCAGAAACTAACAAAGATACACTTACAAACCTTATATATGCTGATTTAGTATGACCCCGAGCTGGTTATGGTAAAAAAAACTATCCGTTCGCTTGGGGTCGCCAGGAACCAAATTAGTGCAGGGTTAGAAAATAAAAACTGATTATTAACCAACGGTCTTAACCGTTACGCCATGGATCCAATTATTATTAAAGTGTTATTTTTTCCTAAGAAGCTGAAGGTTCAATCCTTACTGCAGGCGATAATAACTAAGGATAACAATTAACACTGCTACCAGGTCGATCTACCCCCGTGGATTAAATAAAGAAGAAGATCGGAGGTTATATCGGCCGAAACGTTGTGAATATAACAACCAAGATGAGAATAGTAATCCGAATAATCCAAATTATCGATCTTCATCTAAAGAATTCTGAAATAAAATATAATATCAAACTTTTGTTAAAATTCAAACTCGATTTGTGTGTTTTTTTTTTGTAGTTGAAAACAAAAACTAATGAAGACAAACGTTTGCTTGTTTTTTTGTGTGTCAGTAAACAAAAATATCGCAGATTGAAAAATACTAAAAAATGATTGCATGTGTTTTCAGCGTCCGAAATTCTTTTTTTCGAAAGACAGTTCTTCTGATTTTTAGTTTCAAAGAGTTTTTTTCTTTTTAAGATAACTTATTTCAGTTAGCAAAACAAAATACTAAGTTCTCTTAAACAAAGGGAATCGATATTAAATTAAATATTTATGAATATTTTTACTTTGTTAAATCTTAAATTGCAATACAATTTTAAAACTACAAAATCGAATAATCGTATTTAGAATGACGTCTTTTTTTTTTTAAAAAGAATTTAGGACGCTAAAAACGTACACAACCCAAATTATTAATAATAATAATAAAATTGTGACCGGGATTTTTATCTTGAAAACGGCACAAAAACATTAGCGCATTTGATTTTTAAAAACCGTAAAATCGTTTTCTTAGCCGAGAAATGAGGAAATTGGAATTTGTTATTATTTGCTTTTATCAAATTTAAACGTTAAATGTTGCAATCGATGAAAAATAATTGGAAAAAAAACTACAAAAATAAGCCCCGACTTTGTGACCAGTTGTGAAGTCGCCATTCTCGCGTATTTCCACTTCATAAAGAGATTTTTTTTAAAACGATTTCATTAAAAATAGATTCAATCAGATGATGCTGGAAAAATTGATGAAGATACGATAAGGATGGAATTAAAAAAAAGAAAAGAAAATGGGAAAAAGCGAGGAGAGTTGTTTTTTTTTGAAGAAGAGAGAATTGTTTAAGTGAAAATGGTTGAAAAGAGGGAGGAATAATTTCCGCAGATTTGAAATGATTCGTCATTTTAAAAAACGAATCTGAAAACAAACAGCATTCACATTCGTTTTTAAAAGGATATGACGGACGAATATAAAGATTTGAGATATTTATTCAGAGCACAAGAACTTAATTAATCGTGGGAAAAAGAAAAACATGGTTTCAAAAATAAAATCACGTCTTTAATGAATGAGTAATGGAAGTTGTTTTGCTCAAACAAAAACGAGGGTCGAGGAGATAAACGCATTCAAATAATCAAGTGGCTAACTTACCTTATAAAATATGTCAAACTGCACACTTTCAGGAAGATTCCGTATGTCTTTTCGGAACATGCTATAGTTGGCTACGGTAGCCGACACGGCTGTATTGTAAAGTGAATCTGGTGCCCATTGCAAAACACAAGCAGACGCCATGTTGGATTATTATGAGTGCGTGCACTGAGCAGAAGCGAGATGCTTTCTGGGAACAGGCCACTTCCGGTTACCGGTCTATAAATAGACTCTTAGGGAAGACAATGTTTGCCTACATCATTTTATAAGACTGGTCAAGTCTTGGCATTATTTTGGCTATTTAGAGACTGCCTCGCTGATAATCATATCCTTCTTTATCGGAATGAGGTATGGTTAAGCTCACAACACCATTCCAGGCATTACCACCGCCTTCTCCTACTTTGGAAGAAGGTGGTCTATTGCCGATCGCCTAAGGCGCCCTTACTGGGTATAGCCGACGGGTTCGTTCTTTAATAATTTGTATCCAATTAAAAGTGCCCTCTCGGGTGAGCTGGTTTTCCTCACATTAAACGACCTTATGTCACATCTTGCTGCCATGGGAAGCTCGTACGTACCGCAGTGCCCCCTGATATCTTCTTTAGTCGTCAGACTAAAATCAGATTGTCGTAGAGTTCTGTTTGGTCCCAAGAGGCCATTAGTTTATTGCTGGTCACCTGAGGCACCTCTATCAGGGAATGCCGACGGGTCCGATCCAGATTATTTTGTACATTTACAGAGTGCCTACCTCGGGGAATCTGGATCATCTAAGCTAAAGAACCGACCTTGTACATCCAATCTTCTGTGGAGTGAATGGTAAATATCCACTGTGTTCCTTGGTACTTTCTTTGGCATTTTGGCTAATTGTCATACGGTTCTGTTCAGTCGAAGGAGTTCCTCCTCCCAGGTATTACCTCCTTTTTTAAGAAGGGGGGGGGTAATTTATTGCGGTCGCCTGAGGTGCTCCTATCGAGTAATGTCGACGTGTACGATCGTGGAAAATTTTGCAGTCTTCCAGAGTGCACCCGTTTTGGTGAAGGGGTGGATTCCCCACTATAAACAGATGCTGTGTTTCATTTTACAGCCGTGGGAGACAGATAAATAAACCGGGGAGGAGAAATCTTTCTCAACTGGGACAATTTTTATTTTTGTCCCAATCTAGAGCGCTCCTTTTGTAGGGGAGCTGGATATCCTCCACATTAAAAACTGACCTTGTGTCTAACTTTGCTCTCGTGGAGAGAGGCAAGTAAACATGGACACCTAGGAGAGACAAGACTGTAACAATGACAAACTATTTTCTATTTCTTTTGACAGAAATTTATTGTACTGAGGCGAAACTTGGTCATGTATTGACTAGTGTTGGGACGATTGATCGGAATCGGGAATCAGAAAAAACGGAACTTTTTGGGGTATCGGAATCAGAATTGGAAAAATTTGTTCATATTTTCCGATGCCAAAAGCGATTATTTTAATTGTTTTGTTTTTTTTGTTTGTTTTTGTTTAAAACTTTTTTTTTATGGAAGTCACTCCAGACAAGGCATGAAGCCACTTGATGTAAGGAGCTAAAAAAAAAGATACTACTTCAAAACTAGCCAACGATAAGTGTTAGATGAATAGATTCCGACCCAGAAAACAGCAATTCTTCCCTCTTTTTCAGAAATATCGCTCATGGAATGTGAGGACTAAAGGACAAAATTAGGGAAGCGAGAGTTATGAGGCTGACGAAAGTAAACCCATGGTCCACTTTCTACTCTCCTGGTAATAATGATAAAGTGATAAATATTTATAGATTTTAAATATTTATAGATTTTGAATATTTATAGATTTTGAATATTTATAGATTTTAAATATTTATAGATTTTAAATATTTATAGATTTTGAATATTTATAGATTTTAAATATTTATAGATTTTGAATATTTATAGATTTTAAACTACCAATAAAAAAAAAATCTGTAGATCACCTCTCACAAATGTATTTTGACATTTGCGAAAATATATGCATAAATTACATGAGTTTTTACAGCAATAAAATTTTTAAAACCTCTATAGTTAAAGATTTTGGAATTTAAAAAAATCAGAATCGGTAATTGTATCGGAATCGCGAAAGATTTTGGAATTTAAAAAAATCAGAATCGGTAATTGTATCGGAATCGCGAAAGATTTTGGAATTTAAAAAAATCAGAATCGGTAATTGTATCGGAATCGCGAAAGATTTTGGAATTTTAAAAAATCAGAATCGGTAATTGTATCAGAATCGCGAAAGATTTTGGAATTTAAAAAAATCAGAATCGGTAATTGTATCGGAATCGCGAAAGATTTTGGAATCGTCCCATCACTAGTATTGACCAATCAAGCGACTGCGTAGTAATTCTCTAAAGAACTTTTTACAGCTTTGTACCAACAGATAGCTTATTGGCTATAAGTCAGCAAGAAGTAAAGACTCTACCAACTCTACTCCATTCACTCGCCTTGTAGGCAAATGGGGGTAAAGGACTGCTATCATACAATGTTGTCCACATGGCACACATATATATTCTCACATAGAATCTCACATACATACACATACTATTCTCACAGAGTGATTAATTTTGTCTTTTTTACAAAAGAACAATTTACTGTTGTCACAGACAGCCTTCGTCGGGACCACGGCGGCAAGTGCGTAACAATGATGAATATAAAAAAAGGTAAAAGTGTCCGGAAGTGGCTCGTAAGTCCCTAGGTCCCAATATTATCAACAGAATACATGGGGAAAGGGAATTCTCCAGTTCAAGACATCACATAGAAAATAAGGAAGAATAACGATCAGGTAAAAGACGACTCAAACATCAAGTGAAGATTCAAACAATATTTATTTATAGAAGAGTAAGGGATGAACTTATATAGAACAAACAACAAGAAAACAACGTAATATTTTAGGGGAAAGGGATAATGTTTAACGTTAACTAATGGCGAGCAAAATCTATGAACAAAGTCATGGAAGAAAAAGGATTACTTACAGAATATGGAAGGGTATTACAAGACTCCTCATGGGAGTTGAAAAGTTGAATTATCCAGGACTGTCACAAGTCACACTCACCCAAGATCCACACTGATCTTTGGATGGAAAAGTCATCAGCAGATATCAACATGTAAGTGTTCAGGAATCAAATATATCAATTGAAAATAAGAGGAATGCCTCCTTTATACAATTCGATATTATGGAATTTTACCCCTCAATTTCCAAGAAGTTACTTACGAACAGCATTAACTATGCTAGGAACTTCGTGGATATATCCGATGAACAGGTAAGAATAATTATGGCATGTCGCAGATCCATCCTTACAAACAACCACGAAACATGGATTAAATTAAACAACAACAGCTTTGATGTTCCAATGGGTGCCTTTGACTCAGCACAGATTGCCGATCTGGTGGGCATATTTATAATGTACACACTTAGCAGAATTGTAGAGCCTAATTTAGTGGGTTTATACAGGGATGATGGACTAATTATCATCCCTAATAGTGACGGCCCCCTGGTATCCAAAATACATAAAAAAATAATAAGAGCCTTCAAATACCTAGGATTTAAAGTAGACATAACCCCAAATTGTAAAGAAGTAAACTATCTAGACTTAAAAAAGGGGACTTACAAACCCTTCCACAAAGATAATCACACAACATGATATATCAATATTAGATCTAACCACCCGAACTGCTTAATTAAACAAGTACCTAAAACGATTAATACTAGAATTAATAAACTTTCGGCTAACAGGGAAATTTTTGAAACAAACAAACATTTATACAATAGAGCGCTAGAAAAAAGTGGGTATAGTGAAAAACTCAAATATACCAAGAAAGAAAATAAAAACAAATCCAGGAATAGAGGCCGGAACATAATATGGTTCAATCCTCCGTACTGCCAACTATCTAACATCAACATCGGGAAAGTATTCTTGAACCTAGTAGATAAACATTTTAGCATGAATAATCCACTTAGAAAGATATTTAATAGAAAAACCATAAAAATTAGTTACTCTTGTACCAAAAACATGGATAGAATAATCAGCACCCATAATCGTAAATTACTAAACAATTCTAGTAAAAATAAGGTTACAGTAGATAAATGTAATTGTCAAGTTAAAGAGAACTGCCCACTGGACGGTAACTGTAAAGTTGAGTGTGTGGTGTATAAGGCCACTATTCATCCGGAAGATAATAACAGGGACAATAAAGTCTACATCGGCATCTCCGCGGGTAACTGGAAACAACGCTTTTATGACCACAAACACTCTTTTAACAACCCAGAACTCAAGAACAAAACAGAGTTAGCTAAACAATGGTGGCTTCTGAAAAATGAGAACCGGTCCCCGGTGGTTTCGTGGTCAATCCTATGCTTTTCGGATGTTCCAAATGGATTTAGGCAAAAATGCAATTTATGTTTAGAGGAAAAAATAAGAATCCTAAAATACGACCGCAATAATCTTTTAAACAAACGTGATGAGTTGATGGCGAAATGCAGACATAAATGTAAATTTAAAATTACCAATATCTAATAATCTGATAGACCTCTAGATTTGTAACGGTGAAGATACCAAATAGATCATTTACGGTAAACCCCCATAAATATTTACAATAATATCTGTTATGGACATGTAATTACTGACTTGGTGGCATTCGTTATAGTTGTTTTTCGGATGTATGCATATACGATTGTACTTTAAGATATTCGTTTATTCAGATTATTTACTTGAAATAAGATAGCCTTATATTTGCTTATATGTATGCATGCGCGTGCGGATGCGCGTGCATGCATGTATTGGTGTATATGTATGTATGGGAAGAGTATGTGCGTATATATACGTACATGTGTTTTTGTATGTATATATATGTGTACGTACATGCATGTGTTTGTGTATGTGCAGGCATGTATGTGTGTGTGTGTGTGTGTATATCTTGCATATTTATTTTGTCAATATATGTTTATATTTAATTAAACTCTTACTCCGGTTATTTAAAACGTTCCAGGCCGTATATATTATATTATATATGTGTATGTGTGTATATGTGTATACATGTGTGCAGGTGTATGTGTGCATGTATGGGCATGTGCGCGTATATGAGTATAGGTATGTGTGTACGTATGCGTATGACTGTGTATGTTTATATTGTTTATATGTATGCGTGCATATGTGCATTTCTGTATGTCTATGTATACATGTATGTGTGTCTCTATTTTGCACATTTGTGTCTATGTGTGCATGTGCGTATATATGTGTGTGTATGTATATGTATATGTGTGTATGTGTGTGTATGTGCATATGTATGGATATGTGTGTGTGTGTGTGTAGGTATACACTCATTTAGTAATGATATTTTTTAATGAATACTTAAAGACGAAACACATTTATCCTCGATGTCTTAAAAAATTTTAATTCAAGATAGTAGGTATGTGTGTGCATGCATATATATATGTATGTATGTATGTATATATATATATATATATATATATATATATATATATGTATATATATATGTGTGTAGAGATATGTGTGTGTATATGTGGGGATGTATGCATATATAATTGTACTTTAAGATATTCGTTTATTCTGATTATTTACTTAAAATAAGATAGTAAATTTTTCGACTGATAATTCACTAATCATTGAATTAAATTAAGTATAGTGTCTAATATTATCACTAGACAATATTAGATTGGAATTAGGCTATAATTATAGGCTTCCATAGATTATAAAACTAATGTAAGATGAATTTTGTGAAACTCAGAGTATTAAAATATTACATTTGGAATATAATCTTAAATAATTTTTAGTTTTCAAATAGATACTATCACTCGGATCTAGACAGAATGAAAGCACGACAAGTGTCAATCGGCCGATGACACGCTAACGTGTATTAGTGTCTTATCTCTCTTCCTCCTTTCGGGCCAAAAACTGAATTTCGAGCTAGCCAAAAATTGTGTGTGTGTGATGTTAAGAATAGGTATATGTGTGCGTGTGTATGGAGGCGTATGAACGTTAAATGTCACCAAGTCGGAAATGTAGAAAGAATATGTGCGTTTAACACAGACGTTATTTTAAAAACAAACAAAAAAAACCATAAGATCCCTTTCGATTGCCTTAGTTAAATATAAGATGTTAATTCCTACTCGCTCTGTAATGGGTGTTCAGATTGGCTGCGACCACCACTCTCTCTGGTTGTATTTGAAGTGTCGAGGGTGAATTCAGTTTTCTGTCAGTCTCAAAAATGTAATTGTCAAATTTGATGCTTGAATAAAACCGCAAGGTTGAAATAAATTATTGCATCGACAATCATGTAATTTCGTGTTATTATATTTTACGTTATTCTTGCTCTGTTTACCACATTGAGCTCTCTTACCCGGATTTCTTCCTGGAATTATTCCATTATAACACATATATATATATATATATATATATGGGTGTAAGCATGGAAGTCTCAAATTGGCCCTATGCAATCTTTACATAGGATATGTATTCGTCATCTCGGCGGTAGTGTGATATATTTACAATCAATGGCAGATTGGGTGATGCAATCTCAGAAAGCCTTTGTTTTCGTCAAATTAACTTTCAGCATAGAAGAAAATCTCAGGGGCAATCCGCCTGGTTATCGAGACAGATTTTTTTTCTGCTTCGTTCTTTTCTTCTTCTTTGTCTTTTTCTTCTTTTTCATAGCTCACAGCGCATACACTTGACAGAAACTCTCTGGTCGATTCGTCAACTCCCTTTTTATATCTATTTTCTGCTGAGAAGTGCGGATGGGGAGGTGGTGTGTGAAGGTTTCTTTGAGTTACCAAGTGACGATACTTTGCACTGATTTGGTTGAAGGCATTCATGAATGTTACGAGATGATACGAGATGTTTGGCCGACGTTTGAATTCCCTTCAGCTAAGGGTTTTGGATGAGGGAAGGGGTGTCGCTAACCAGAAATAAGAGTTAAATGGCGACGATACTTTGTCCTTTGATGTGAGGTCACAACGTTCGTAAATGTTTTAAGAGACAACAGTCGAGCGGATGTATCATCTGACTTCCTCTCGACTAAATTTAGGAAAGGGGCGAGGTGTCGCGAATAGGACGCAATAAGTGCAAGAATAGGGGTGGGTTAGACGATGTCGGTCCAACAGGATACAACATTTCTTCCTTTATGACAAAGGACAAATAGAAAAGACACAGGATAAGAAAGATTTGGTTCGCTTTGCTTTAATATTTATGAAATACATTTTGATTAAACTACCCAAATATTTGGACACTTAACATAAACTTTCAACTGTATGTATTGTGAATATATATATATATATATATATATATATATATATATATATATATATAAATGAAATTTTGAAAAACTTACACACAGTGTAATTTAAATGATAAATCATTCATTTAATTTTTTTTATTTTTGCAAGCTTTCGTTGTATAACAACTTTGTCAGGGGAGACTGTCCTATAGTTTTATTTTTCTTCTTTATTTCGATAATATTAACCCCGAGGGGTAACGAAAGCTTGCACAAAAACAAAAATTAAATAAATGATTTATCATTTAAATTGCACCATGTGTTGTTTTTTCAAAATTTAATTTAAATACATTTTTATGTGTGCGTCAAAGATGTTGTCAATTTCCTTAATTTTTTTTTATACTTAATTATCTCTCTCTCTCTCTCTCTCTGTCCATGAGATGATCACAGTCTATTGTAATTAACCAACTATAATGTAAATAAAGGAGTGTGCGATTCAATAAACCTATTGTACCCTTGAAATGATGCTTGTGAGTTATTTGCCTCTTTTTTGATTTTCAGCGAACAGACATAGTTGATTACAATAGAATGCATGCTCCAAAGATTTCTCTTGATAATGGAAAGAGCAGCTGAAACAATGTATGGTTTGTTGATTGCTGGAATTCAATCAATTATAATAATAATAATAATAATAATAATAATATATATATATATATATATATATATATATATAAATTTATATAAATTTCCTTCCCCCACACACATTCTACCCAAATCACCACAGCCCTCAACAAAGCTTGCCACCACTGTTTCCACACGGAAAAAAACAGACTCATACTTAAATTCAACTGGCTTCATCAAAAACAGAACTTACAGACACATACCAATTATGAAGCTGTACACAGCCCCTCTCTCCGTCATCAAACTACTACCCACCCACTCATCACTGACCTCACTGGCTCTCTCTCCACAACAGAGACTTATCCTCGGACCCAAATTTGTCATTACCCAAAAACTTAAGTACCACACTCTCCTCGATATTTAGACGCAGTTCTGCAGAACAGCGTATCATTTGAAATGGTTATCGGCCTTTGAACCACCCACCCTTGACTCACTTGATGACTCCATCCCCCCAAATTCCCCTAACTTTTCTTCCAACCCCTTTCCCGTTTATCAACCTGACTGCCCCCTACACCCGCCTCCTGACAACCACCCATTAGACCTAAAGCTAGTTAGACTTAAACATAAGATTTTCTCCATTCTACAACGCGAAAAACACAGCATCACACCTAACATCTCCCATTCCCAACGCCTCACCCTCAAAGGCCTACCCTCTGACAAAGGCAAGGAGTTCTGCATCATCTCCCAGGAATCTTACAACACTCTCGCCCTTGAACACCTCAGCAATACCACCCTATACACACCCACTAATAACATCTTAGCTACCCACATACAAACCTCTATTAACAACGCTTGGTCCCAAATTTGTGCTAGACGTAATCTTCCCAAGGCATACAGGCTCAATCTCACCACTAGAAACAGCAGACTCCCCACCTTTTACCATCTTATTAAAACTCACAAAACCAGCAACCACACACAGATCAGACTTATAGTCTCCAGTACTGAGGGACCCCTTTACAAGATCTCCTGGCTTCTCTCCCATTTACTCAAACCGCTACTCCTCACCTCCTCGCACATGTCAGCAGCTCTGACCAGGTACTAAACAGACTCCACTTACTCCAACCCCAACAACTTCGCCTCAACAACTACATCTTCAGCCTTGATGTTGTCTCCCTTTACACTTCCATTCCCGCACACCCCGCCATAAACCTCATTACTGACCACATCTCTTCTAATAACCTTGACTGTTTTGGGCTTACCCCGACAGACGTACATCAACTCCTACGCATTATTGTGGATAATACTTATTTCAGGTTCCAGCTAGACACGTACAAACAAGTCTCTGGCTTACCCATGGGTTCCAGTCTCTCCTACCTCCTCGCCATATCCTACATGAACAGACTGGAACAACAAGCTCTTAGAACCTGCCATTCCCATATATTCTTCTCGAGATACATTGACGACATTCTGATTCTCACTCGAGAAGAAGCTACTTTTATATTTAACACCTTTAATAATACTGACCCCCACATTAAATTCACCATCGAACATCCCAACACCTCAGGCTCTCTCTCACTCCTAGACTTTAAACTTAGCATAAATGACGACGTATCCCTTCACACCACCATAGAAAACCCGCCTGCAGGAATCTTTTCATCCACAACAAATCTGCCCTACCCCTCAAACTTAAAATTAGTTACGCGCACACCAAAATCACCTGCATACAGAACAAATGCTCATCCACTACCGACAAAACAACGCACACCAAAGCCTTCCACCAGACCCTCTTAACCAACGGTTTCCCCCTCACTACCATATCCAGCCTCAATAACACCAGAAGACGTAGACACCACACTCTCACCAACACCTGCTTCCTTAAGCTCCCCTTCTTTAGCGACCGCATCACTTCCGCTATCCGCAATGCCATATGTAGTGAGAACCTCGACATACAGCTCTCCAACACAGGCACTTCTCTCCGACAACATTTGGCCAAAAAAAGCCACTACACCCCGGAACCCTGCTCTCTAGTTAATTGCCCCATCCCCAACTCTGGTCTCTGCTTCCGCACCTATACAGTGTACAGCCTCCAATGCGCTAAGTGCCGGAAGTTCTATATCGGTAGCAACGTCAGGCCTCTGCACCAACGCTTAAAAGGACATCTGAACACCCACATTTCTTCCTTTCACAAACACATAATATCATATGGCAACACACATCGCTCTATTAGTATCCGCATCCTCAACTCGGTCCGCAATATCGGTCAACTTCGAATTTCGGAAGCCATTCTAATCTCTAAATATCATCCAACTTTGAATAACAGATATGAACTTTCTTCTCCATTCATTCTCTGATGCTTACACTCCTTACCTCCTTGCCTCTGCCTCTACCATCTATTTGACCAGAACCAATCCACCCCACACCTCAATGCCTTTTATTCTGTGCTTAAATTACATAATTAATTTTACATATAATAAATTTAAATATATTAGTTTTATGAATATTTAGGAATAATTATACCCTATAACATTCATAAATGAAATTTAAAAAGAAAAATTAAAAAATAAGAAAAAACAAAGGGGAAAAAACAAAAATAAATAAATAAATCAGAATTAAGTAATATACACTTTATATATATGTATATAGACTTTATATATATATATATATTTATAATCTCTAAATAAAATTTAAATAAATTAATTTTAGGAATAATTATACCCTATAACATTACTTATAAAATAAATATGAATTAAGAAATATATACTTATATATATATTTATAATCTCTTAATTTCCCCCCATCTTTTCATTCAATTGAGTCTTGATTCTTATTACTATAAAGTTACTTTTATTTCACAATTGATTTCAGTTTTGAATTTAAATTAATTCTAACCAGATTCTGGATTTCACAGTTGCCTTCCCTTGACCGTTCGTTTCCTTGTAACATATTAACGGCTCAAATTTATCAAATTTAAAATTAAAATTGAAGTAAAAACGAAAAAGGGAAAAAAATCAAATAAAAATTTTTTAATGATAAATAATAAAGTATATAAATAAACAAATATTAATTAGATGACAAGCTTTAAGCTGAATAATTATACAATTAAATTATGATAGGAATAATTAATATTGATATCCAATTAGCTTATCTTAACTCATTTTCTGCATATCTTCCATCAATTCTCTGTGGTATTTCGTCAACAGTTGTTTCCATCTCGCTTTTTCGACCACTCGGTCATATTTTTGATCTTTTGATAATGAGAGGTTCCACTCTCGAAAATTAAAGTTTACCTTTTCCGAGACTTTTTATTGCTTGACAGTGAACTTTTTTCTATTTACTGTTCTGGTATTTAATCTGTTTTATGTGAAATATTAATAAATTGATTTGAGATTCCATTCTTATTTTCTCTTCTCATTTATTTTTGTTCATCTGTTCCACCTTCCGGTACCTATATCACATTGCTCCTGCCTCGGATTACAAACTTATATATATATATATATTCTCCTCAAATGAAATATACATATACATCTTCTTCATCCAATTTATTTTTAAACAGGCCTGCCTGTCAGTCTTGATCAAAGTCTTCCACTCCAGGCTCCATGGTCGCGAGAATCTAAGTTTGTAATCCCCAGGGCTGCACAGCTCACCCCAAGAAAGCCTTGGTCTTCCAGTCTTTTATACTAAAAATAACTGCAAGGAAAGGTCAAGGGAAAAGTATAGCCACCCCAAAAAATGTCAAGGGAAAAATATAGCCACCCCAAAAAATGTCAAGGAAAAAATATAGCCACCCCAAAAAAGATCAAGGGAAAAATATAGCCACCCCAAAAAAGGTCAAGGGAAAATATAGCCCCAAAAAAAGGTCAAGGGAAAATATAGCCCCAAAAAAAGGTCAAGAGAAAAAATAGCCAAAAAGAAAAATAGTCAAATAGGATCTTGACTGCTCTTCTTCTAAAGATCAATTTAAAATTTTAAAATTCAGATGAATCAGCCAATCATTATGAACTTTTCAAGCTAAGAACATTTTAGAACCAATCAAAGTTTGTAGGGATCAAGTGGGAAAACTGATCCCCTCTTGGTCAATCTTTGTTCACCCTTTTAGCAAAAATCAATCTATTCTCAGAGAAATAAGGCAGGTGGACTTCTTCAATAGCCATGCATCGTTTTCTTCTTGCAACCATTTCTTCAGAATCGTATATTTTTGGCACACGTGCATTTATTCCAGTAGATATTGATTACTAATCTATAAATAGAATTGTACTTTTACATACAGTGGCATTCAAAACAATCAGAAAGTGAGGAATCACATTGAGGCTAAGATTAATGTGGAAAAGGTAACAATTTTATTCTTATTCTTCACGTTGATTTTAAACAATTTTCAGAAATTAATATTCATCATGATCATATTCGGTTTAATGTCCATTTTACATGCTGGCAATGTGTTGGATGACTTTTAGAAATTGACTCCAAAACTAACCTATGAGGTCATCAAATCTTAGCCTATCTTTAAGACTCACATTACACATCCTTGTATCATTTCTCTCCATGCAACGCATGTCCTCAACCCTCACTGGCCAGGTTTTACACATGCCTGATAAACTCTTACCTTGGTGGACAATGGTAATGCTCTGTTGGTTAGTAATGGTAGATAAAAAGAAACAAGAACAGGGGTCACTGACACACATTGGTCTAAAGTTGCTTCTAAGAACTGTTTCGATCTACAGTTTAGAAATATTTTTGATTTGGCAATAAATTAAAGTTTTCTTTGCTTGTTTCTAAATTCGATAAAAATTCCCTTCAAAATGAAATATAAAAGAATGATTATGAGTTCATGTTAATAACTTAATCGCACCCAGCGATCACCAACGTTTTGAAGTTCATTGACCTCTAAATGTATAATAACTGTAAATTTGATGGACAACTAATATGAATTTCGAAAAAAGGCTAAATACCAGTGTTGGGATAATTAATTGGAATCGAAAAAAACTATAACTTTTGGGGGTAACGATATTGGTATCGGAATCGAAAAAATCTGAGCCTACTTTCTGATTCCAAAAATGATTCTTTTAATTTTTTTTTGTATAAAACTTAATTTTCCATTACTGGTACTAATGATAAAATGATAAATATTTATTGATTTTAAATCTACCAGTGAAACTAAAATCTGCAGATAATAATAACGAATTTAGGTAAAAACGGCACCGAAAAAAATGGTACAGTTAAAAATGGCACGAGTAGATAAATAGGAAAAATGGCACAAGTGAAAAATATAAATGAAAATCTCACAATGAGTTTATCAAATCACTATTTTCAATTAATTACGAGGAAAAGGTTAAAAAAAAATAGAAAGATCGATTTGTATAATGCATCCCCAACAATTGTATTTTTACTGTTACAAAAATATATGCGCACATTACACAGGTTTTTATGGAAATCCAAAAATAAAAATAAACGACTCTATAACTAAATATTTAGAAATTTAAAAAGACTCGGAATCAGTAATTGTATCAGAATCGGAATTTCGAACAGAATCAGGAATTGTATCGAAATGGGGAAAAATATTGGAATCGTCCCATCACTAGTAAATAGATTTATACAAGAATATAGGACAGTCGTGAGACTGTATATCTCCACCTGACAAAAGTAAGGATGGGCCAAAGTTTTATCTTGGCCTTACTTCTCCATATTCGATGAAGTATTCCTAGAATTTAGGCCATTCAAACGTTGACAACTCAAAAAACTATTTATTTGATCAGGCTTAAATTTTGCATGGTGGATATTAAATTTTCCATGGTGGTTATTAAATTTTCCATGGTGGTTATTAAATTTTCCATGGTGGTTATTAAATTTTGCATGGTGGTTATTAAATTTTGCATGGTGGCTACTGTTATCAAAGCGCATCAGATCCATGGATCAAATTTGAAAAAATCAGAATTTTTTTTTGTTTTTTTCAACTTAGTTCACCCCAAACAAGGCAAGTTTCCACTGTAGACGTAAGGGGTTATTGAGAATTAGGGTGAAAGTTTTGGGGGTCATTCTAAATTGGGAGTTGTGCAGCGAGATACCTGTTCACATTAGTTTAAAAATTTTTGCATGTCGGTACAGTCGCGGAAACAGGGAGCAGGGAAGTTGTTCCAAAGGCCAGCAGCTTGAAGAAAGGAGCTATTGGAGTAGAAGGCTCTCCCACATCTGGGGATTTCCACGGTGAATGGGTGAAATTTAACTGATTGTCGGGTTAGTTGAGTGTATTTACGTCGAGGGGGCACCACATATACAGCAATAGAAACTATCAATGCATTATAAGGTCTTAACTTCTCAGGTGTTGACATGTCCTTCCTGCTCCATTTTTGTTTTTTTTTGTGTTGCTATTCCTATTCTTTTGTTAATATAAGATTAGGATCCTGGAACCACTCAGCCAAGAAACACAAAATCTTCGTTTTTATTTTTATTTTTGTTGTCTATTTAGATAATATCCCCAAGAGACGAAAAGATTTTGCATTTGTCTGCGTTCACCTCCAATAAAATTTACAACCTCAAATTTCCCGCTTTTCTAGCGACTATCTATATAAAAGTGGGTACTATTCCAGATGAAGCGCCTAATTTCCGTGACTGCTTGGCGGTAACGATCAGGCAGGTCGCGGAAGGGGGGGGGGGGATACGACCACACAGAGAAGGGTTAGGTTTTCCTGGTGACAGTGCCTAACAGGAATGGTGAAACCCTCCTTCCAATAATCAAGCAGTTCGTTGTACCTGGGACCATGGTAGTATCCGATTGTTGGAGGGCGTACAACAGGTTAGGAGAGGAGGGGTATCAGCACCTTACAGTGAATCATAGCGAGAACTTTGTCGACCCGACAACTAGGGCTTGCACCAATCACGTCGAGAGGATGTAGAAGGAAGCTAAAACAAAGAAATAAGAATGAGTGCGGGACGAGCAGAGCACTCATAGACGGCTATCTGCGCGAATTCATGTGGCATCAGATTTCGAAACGACCCCTTCGACGCCATATTAACGCAGATAGCAGAAATCTATCCCGTCGACCATCCTCCCTCCACTGCCTCGACGACCCCCCCCCTCCTCTTCTGCCTGTCTTTCGTCGATGTCGGCATCTGCGCTCAGCACAACAAAACAAGCGGTAGTAAGACCTTTTGAACCGGCCGCAAACGTATCTGTAAACCCTGACCCTCGACGAGAAAATATATGACCCCCCCCCCCCCAAAAAAAAACTTGCCTAAATATCCTAAGACAAATAATATTTGCTTCTTTGTTTTATGTAAACACTATCCCATTTTACGACTTTCAGTTTTGCTTCAGCCTCGTTTTCGTCTCGGACACTTCCGCGACCTGCCCGATCGTTGCCGCCGAGCAGTCACAGAAATTAGGTGCTCCATCTGGAGTAATACCTAAAAGTGTTATAAGACTCATGTTCAAAATATAAAAGTCCAAACAAATATTATGTAAAAATATTGACTCTTGATTGGATAAGAATCTTAGTATAAAAATCTTATTTCAGCCAATCAGAAGTGTGAAAATCATATGCTTCCGCAATATTTAAACAGAAAAAAACACACTGCAATTATTCATGCCTATTGCTGATCAAAATCATATTTAAAGAGACGCCCCAACTTAAAAAATCTATTTCTCTCAAACCTGCCACAAGGAAGCACGTAACTCAACTGTCCCCGACGACTAGCTAGAGGGACGAAACAATGACACCCCAGTGACAGAAGACAAGCACATCTACATTACTCATCTTACAGACTAGTTTATCTGCTTTGAACGTTTTACAAAATACAGAATAACAATGGCTTAAAAACCCTTCCATGTCACATATCGCCTTATTGCTAATGGCAAGCAACTTGAAACTGGCACTATGACCACTACCTAAGCACACAAAATTATTAAAATCTTAAAAAAAGCAAAGTAACATCTAATCACTGAACTATACTTTAGGTAAACTTGGAAAATAGCCAATCAATAAAAATGAATATATTTTTGTACGGATGTGACAGAGTAATCAGGACTGACGGAGATCGGGTACCCTAGTGGTGTACTAGTATGCATCTTAGTGATGATGCTAGACCCTATTTAGAACGAAGTGGAGATATCCATTTAGTATATATTGGACGCGAAACGGTTATCCAAACAAGGTTGTACCCGCCGTCGAAATGTCTACGAAAAGTAGTGTTGGGTGTCAATTGCGATTTGGCCACACAAAGCAAGAAGCTTGCTAGGTGGGATTTTACAGATAACGCAAATACCATTTTATTTCAAGTCAACTTAAACATCGCGAACAGGACAAGTTAATCACCAAAGCTGTCGTCATTAATTAAGGCAGAGGTCTGCCACACGGCGAGAAAATAACGAGTAATTGTTTTTGTAATGCCGATAAAATCTAAAGGGTGTAGCAATGAACATTTTCAATGAGAGTCTATGTGTGCAAACGTGCCCTCCCAACCCCTGAGAGAGGAAGAAAGACACAGAGAAAAGGGATGGGAGAGAAAGAGAGTGTAGCGATGGACATTCTCGGTAAGAGAAAAGTCAGAACCCGGAGAGGTAACAGGACAGTCGTGTCTGAGAGATGCACGCCGATTTCAGGCATGCGTGGAAAACAAACTCACATCGTTTTCCTTAACATAGATTAGTGACTTGATTAACAACTTGCAATCGTAAATGAATTCACACACGCACAGAGAGACGCCGAAATAGCTTAGCGCCAAAGACATTACCAAAAGATAGACTTTAATTCAGCATTAAATCAATTCTTTCTTTTACCTTGTTTAATAATTATTCCATACAAAAAGACCTCGCCGATATTGTTGCATTATTTCGATTATTGATTTGTGCCGCTTGAATAACCTTTGCCTTCACAGAGACGAGATCGACTAAGTCATCATCACCAATGTCGTCATCCCGTCCCAGAAGAATTTCGACCGACATATTTTTTTATTGCCACTACGACAATCGGCTGAAGAGTGTTCACGGTCTGGCAAGATCTCCGTGTAGAGATCCAGAGGCGTGAGCAGTGAGACAGAGACACGAGCGGAGTACGATGTTATAAGTGGTTCCGTGATGGGGTACCTGTTACACAGATTGCTTTGTCGTTCATTTGATATTTGTTTATCCAACTCGTGTTTATCACAAGCGAGATTCTGCATATTTTTGACTAAATTACATATAAAAATGGGTAGGTCAATTTTACCAATAGTCATTCATATCACTTGTTTTTATAATTAGCCAATTATGGTCACATAATCATAATTTTTTTTTTTTTTAACATGGTTCACCCCAAACAAGCAGGTCGCCACTGTAGACGTAAGGGGCTACTGAGAAAAAAGAAAATGGGGAGAAGGCTGGGGGGAGGGGGGGGGGGGGTCAGCCTAAATTGGGATCTGCACAGTTGGTTTGATTATAGAGTGGGTTGGCCAAGGTGGGTACTTGTTTGGTGCCAATAAGCTCACACAACCAGTCCATTAGTCACGACCTGGTCCATGGGGGTTGTGGCCTCGGGAAAGCCCACCGGAGATAATTGCAGGGTCCCTTTCCATGCGCGACATGGCACATACAACTACCCACGGTATTATGCAACTGATGATAAAGCAGCCGTTCTTGGCGCTACCCAAGAGTTTGGGCTCCTTCCTATCAGTCGGAAACAGCAGCCAGACAAGCTGTCTAACCTGTGTCCTCAACCTGTCGGAGCAAGAGAGACCCAGACTGGTCATGTAAGACTTAGTAACGAAAAAACTTTCCCCAAGTTGCCCAAATAGAGAGAAAGAGAATGGCGTTCATTGTCCTAGTAAGGAAACAAGGCTAGGCACTGAGTGTTTAGAGGCGTCCCAGCGCTGTTACCTCTGCGCCTGACTAATATAAACAAACAATGCTGACTTCTGGTTAATGAAATATTGTTTAATTCCCATTTGTTGGATAATGACTATTATTGATTGATTACGTCAGACATTAATACCTTAGTCTTGTTTGTGATGGCTCTTCATTCTGATTGTCCATTAGTGATGGGTGGGAGAGAACTGCTGTAGAAGCTGAAATCAAAATCATTTGATGTTTTTTCTGGCTGAATAAAACAACAACTCAAAGCAGAGTCGATATTACCTGAATCTGGGCTCGTAAACCAGTATAAGTACGATTTTGAAAGGAATAAAACCAACCACAATATTATCTATCACTAGAGAGTTGATCATATTTGGGGTTTTACATAAAGCAGATATAGCAAAGGGGAGGGGAAAACAAGAGAATCTTGTTTCGGAATTTTTTTAGATGAGAATTAATAATTTGTATCATGTCAAACTCGGGAATCTGTTTGGAATTTTGAATGGAACTCTTTATATTTAATCCACACGGGTAGCTTGCTCCTGTTCCGTCAGCCATGACCGGTTAGAAGTCTTAAATAATTCGTAATTGTATTCTTAGTATCGCCCGTATTGTAGATTGAACCTTCCAACTCCAAAAAACTGTCACTTAGAACTGATTATTACTTAGCACTTTATCCGTTACGCCATGGATCCTTGCGCACCAGATACACCTGAAGAAGGTCGGAGGTTACATCAGCCGAAACGCAAGATGAGAACAGTAATGTAAATAATCCAAGATAATCTTATTGTCGACTGCTTCCAGCCACGAACTGATCTAAATAATTATAATCCTTCTTTGACGACGTCATTCCTCAACTGGTTCCCAGTTTCTTTCTGCTGTTTCTCTGTTTCCCCAGTCATACAGCGTGTCCTTGAACGATTGAAAAACAACCAATGGAAAATAACCGTAATTTAAAAGTAACTAAAATAGCCGATATCCAATATATTACACATTGTTTCTTAAAAAAAAGAAAGAAAAAAAGTTGTATGTAGGATGCGTTAGATGACGTATAATAGGATATTTCCACTAGAAATTTAGGTTAGGAATTAAGTTAACGTGGCACAGAAAGTGACGTAACAGAAAGTCTAGAGTGATACGTGGCAAATGAAAATCAAGAGGCATTCTCTTAGGGATTTTGTCTGGAAGAAACCAGATGTGTTTTCGGAGTTCTTCTTCCGTTTCCCTGTTAGGAAGAGGCAAGAGAAAGACGGATACTATGCAATCTGCTTATTGTGTAATAATAATCTAAAGAATACGAAAAAAAAAAAAGAATAAAACTACAAATAGAAATCAAGAGCAAGTTTGGAGTTATTGTTTTGTTTGCTACGACAACAATTACCTCTGCTACAAGAGGGATACGGCATAGATGGGTAACCATTTGGGAATACCAGGCGCTGTATGTAGATACCTAGCTATGGGCAAATAGTGTTGCAAACCCGCAGTGCCTAGCGTGCAACTAACCTGAAATGTCAGTCACCAATAAGGGTGACAGAAATCAGGGAGGAGTTTCTCCTCCAAGACTGGTCAAAACCCTGATGGTGATGATGATGACTAAAGGGAACCAGAAAGACAAACAACTCTACACACAGCTGACGACACGCCGTCATCACTATTACAAAGACCAACGTGTTGAAAAACATAGAATATAGCACTACAGTGGACCAATTCTTTGATTTCAGTCCGTAATCAAATCTTGGAGTCTTGTAGTACACAGCTGGTTGACACTTCGTGAGTTGTTGCTCAATGGATAGTGATGTCCCTCTGTTTCTTTCTCTTTTTTTCTTATTGCATTGCTGCTATTCAAGTTATTAAAGATGACAACACAAAAGCATTGAGGCATAACAATGCTTTTGGAGTTTTTCTTTTTCAGTAAAAAGGTATACATACATAATATCTCCAACCCTTCCCCCTACAGGGGGAGGGAGCAGCTGTTGCAAAACACGACAGCTCTCTCTTAGGGTCCAGAAAAAAAAGATTTCATCAACTTCCTGTCTGACGAAATATCCTGACGTACCACTAATTCTAAACTTTTTAATCTAAAGGAATTTTCATCTATTCTAACCGTACACGGAAAATACCGTTTTCAACATTATTTTCACACACCCACAAATAATCTTGCTATGCAAATGTGTTGCAATCAAAGAAGAATAGTGGCATGGCTATGATTTTTTTCCTGGAAAATATTTGTAAAAATAAAATAAAAGACAAATCATGATAAAAAAAATGATTGAAATGTTGAATTTTGAAAAAAAAAAAAAAAAACCTAGAAAAAGAACACAAAAATAAAAAATAACAAAAAACAAATTTGTTTTTGTTTAATTTTTATAATTTTGGAAAATATCGGTAGATACCCCCCCTCTATCCATAAAAAAAAAAGAAATAGGAATGAAGAATGAATGTTAAAAAAAAAAACTTTCTGTACAAAATGGTTTATTGTCAGTTGAGAGATGCGATGGAGTGACCTTCTAGATTGAATTTAATACCGTTGGTTTGGTGGTCGCATACCTCCAAGTGGTGGTCGTACACCCCGGGGCGGTGGGGGTGGTCCTCTGGGTCCAGGTCCGGGTGGTCCGCGAAGCTGAGGAACTGCAGGTCCCCGTTGTTGAGGTGGAGGGGGAGGTGGGGGTCGACCTGTGAAATAGATGAAACAGTTTAGCAAATTAGATTCACTGGAATAAAAAGTAAACACAAAAGTTAAAAATCTTTTCTTTTTTTTTTTCACAGTTACCCTAACTTTACCGAGGTGTACTGAAACTTTGCACTACTAGCACAAAAGAGGAACGCCAACAGAACACCAGCCCAAGGAGAAAGTTCCAATTATCGTTGAGTTGGTACACAAAGCAAAATAAAATGGGAGACATCTTTCTTTTTAGAGCTCAAAACATTGACTGACTAAAATAAAAAAAGAGTAAACGTTAAGATTAGAGTCCCGTTAAGATTTTTCAAAAAGGCGACATAAAATTGTGTATCGGCATTTTTTTTAAAAGGTTATGACATGCTGAATGTTTTGAAGTTAAAAATCAAGTTAGTATTACGTAATAAGAAAAATAATTTTTTAAATTAAGACGCCATATTGAAATTAAGCCAATGTACTATCAAATATGGTGCCATCTCGGAAATATGCTGATAATACTAGGATATTTATTCATTTAAAAAGTGGCTACTCCAGAAAAATATTAGACTCTGAGTCAGCGTGCCGCTATTCCGAATTCACAACAGCAATCAATAAACTGTCTCTCCGGTCATAATTTTTTTAAAAGTGAAAATCTTTTTCATGTAAAACTTTATAATTAAAAATTGCTGAAAGGAAAAGTTTTGTATTTTTATTTTAAATAATTTCTTTAAGAAAAATAAATAATCAAACAAGCGGGTTTCTTTTTGAAATATGAATTTTTCTACCAATCATAGTGCTGTCTGATCGCAGATATTAAACAAATTCATTTATACTTTATGAATTTTTCTACCAATCATAGTGCTATCTGATCGCAGATATTAAACAAATTCATTTATACTTTATATTTGATTTTCATTTAAAAAAATTTACCAGCAAATTTTAATCATAAAGTTTTACATGAAAAAGATTTTGACTTAAAAAATTATGACTGGAGAGACAGTCTATCGATTGTGGATTGCTGTTGTGAATTCGGAATAGTGGCACGCTGACTCAGAGTCTAATGTTTTTCTATAGTGCCAAAAAAGTGTTTTTCTTCCTGCATAATACAAAATAGATTTTAACTCGGAAATGTTCAGCATGTCATAATCTAAAAAAAAAAAAAAAAATAATAATTTTATCGCTTATACACTATTAATAAAAGTGAAAAAAAAAAAATAAATAAAAAAATAAAAATTGCCTTTTCACAAAAATCTTAACCCACCTCTAATCTTAACATTGCCCCCCCCCCCAAATTATTGTGCGTTTATATGAAGGAAAGAATAATTTGTATAATTGCTCCTGTGACTGGACGGTCCGTTGCTCTTTGTCATTACCACGCGTTTCTGTGTTTGCATCAGCCTCCCTCTCCCACATAGACAGCACATCAGACCTTGTTTCTTTAAACAACGAGGATGCGTGACCTCGTCAAAAGCTGTTGGCCATTCGTTCTGCCTTTTGATTCAACTAAACATATTTTGTAAAAGGAATTGCTTGAAACATTAATGATCGTCTTCAAGTTCATTTTGCAAAATCAGAGAAAGAAGTTCAACATTTATGAATACGTGAACAAACGTAAAAGTTCTTTGCACACAAATTGCATTTATAATCAAAAGCAAAAAATATTTTTAGAATTTATTTGCTATGTAAAAATGTTCAGATTTAATTGCCTCTACATGAGGGCAAAGTTAGACACAAGGTTGTTTTATGATGGGGAGAAAACCCAGCTCCCTAAAAAGGGACACTGGATTAGGACAGTCTAGGATTTCTTCTCTGAGGACAGAACATATACATTTTGATTCTAGCCCGAAAACCAGTTATAAAAAAAAAAAAAAAAAGAAAAAAAAAAAAGAAAAAAAAAAAGAAAAAAAAAAAAAGAAGAAAACCCTAGAAGGAATCGAAGATGGTGAACTGTCTCCACCCTCTCTTAGTAAAAAAATTACCGAGGGTAGAATTGTGTTTCACTTACCAAAAGGTGGGGGTCCCCTTGGTGGTGCGGGTCCTCTCCAACCTGGAGGGGGTGGTGGAGGCCTCATTCCAGGAGGTGGTGGTGGTGGCATACCAGGTGGTGGTGGTCCTGGTGGTGGTGCCATTCCGGGTGGGGGAGGTCCAGGGGGTGCAGCACCTGTGATCAAGAAAACAGTTGTGTTTTTATAAAAAGAGGTTAAAATATAAAAGATTCAATCAAAATACAATTATTTTCTCTCCCTTTTTAGAAAAGAATCAAGATTTGATGAATTAGTCTGGAAAAATAAATTTGTCGCCAACAAAAGTAAAAAAACGAGGAGACAAAATGGCTGTCTTTGTGTGTTTTTTCTACATTCTTTTTATTGTACAGGGTCAGGCAGCTAAATTGGTACTTTTTAAAAAATTTTTACAAAATTTATAATTTAAAGGATTAAATATGGAAAGATATCATTTTAACATTTATTTATTTAATTATTACAGTCTAGTATTGAACAAAATTCTTCAATATGAGCACCCTTTGCATCAATTATTTTGGAGATTCTTTGACGAAACTGTGAACAGCTCCTCTTTATTTTATTGGGATCGAGATTGTGAAATGCTCGTTGAATGACTGTCTTCAATGAGTTTATATTTGGGTGTGAATTGACATTAGTCTGTCCCTCGATGCCGCCGAATAGATAATAGTCGCAAACATTTAGATCTGGAGAGCTGCTGGGCCAAATATCCTTCGGAACAAACAAGGAAGATTCTCCTTCATGAAATCTTGGACTTTCTTTGATCCATGCGCTGGTGCCGAGTCTTGGATGAGCATGACTTTCGTAGGGTCGTAGTTTTTACGGATCCAAGGCAATAAAACATTATTAAGAATGTTCAAATACTCCGCTGTGTTGATTTTAAGACCTGCTTCGATGAAATGAGGAGGCATCACCTTCCATCACTTGCCACGGCTGCAAAAACCATCACAGAAGCAGGATTTTTGCTCTGCATCACAGGAGGAACTTCCGAAGGGTCACAGGCAATAACTCGAGTGTTCTGGCGATTTGGAACCTCATCCACGATGAACTTTTTCTCATCAACAAAAATGCGCACATGTCCTCCTTTGTGTTTCAGATGGTTGATAAGCTTGGGGCATCTTTTAACGGATAGCTTTTGAATGGGCAGTGAGGAGATTACGGCGTCTCCTAACGTAGGACTTCATCCCAAGGTCTTCGTTGATTGCTCTGCTGATAGTTCTGTGACTCACATTGCGTTTTTTGTCCAGTTTCGACATGGTCTGACTTTATCGACCTTTTTAGTCCCACCAGAAAAGTTTTTGTGCGCTTTCGATCACTACGAGTACTGTGCCGACTTCTCTCAACCTTACACTCGGCATCGAAATTAGCCACAACCCGATAGACAGTCGTTTTTGCATAGCCAGTGCTCTTAACAATGTCCGAAGGAGAACTCCCGGCGCGTCTCATTTCGCATATAGTTATTCTTTGTGCTAATTCCGTCATATTAAAACAAATTTGAGTAAATATAATTATGCTATCTTGCAATAAAGTGTTTAAGGATCTTTAGTAAAAAAAACCCGTGATCAAATGATCAAAAATAAAAAAGATATTAGCATTTTAAATTAGTTCCAATTTATCTGCCCGACCCTGTATGTATATATCTTATATCATACTAGCGGTAGTCACTCGGCAATGCTCGTGTGGAGATATATTGTCGTGTTTACAATTTTTGCTTTGAAAGAAAATTTTAAAATAGCATTTGCAATATGAAGTCAAATAATAAAAAAAAAACTACTTTACACTGCATTTCTATAAAACAGTAAATGGCTTAAATAAATCGAAACAAATTTTTCTTTAATTATTTTAAATCTTAAAAATACCAATAAAAATAATTATTTAAATGTTTAAACCTTTCTTCTAAATATGTTTTTCACTGAGATATTTTTGTTTTATGAAACGAAGAAAATCTATTTTAAAAAAAATGGATTTTGATGATATTTGACGTTAAAAAATTTGTTTGTCAGATTTGAAAAAAAACAAAAACTTTTTATATGTTGCAAGAGAAAGTACTGACACAATCAAGTATCCAAAGTAGCATACCAATGATGATAGCTTAGTAGTACAAGTACAGCTAGACCATTCCCCGTATACATTACAAACCAGTTACCCAACTTTTAACTACCTATTGTATTATTCACTTACAAATATAAAAGGGTTTATAAAAGAACGGCTTCTAGTGCTTAAATAAATTCAAATTAAACAATGCTTCTTAAAAGAACATCTTTATTCTTAACTTTTTGGCAATGCTATGTTTAAATATTTAAGGATTGAAACAAGACAAAAAACAGAAAAAAAAAAAAAAGAATACGGAAAATAAAAGGATTCTTAATATATCTCTGAAGAAAGGAATTTTCCCCCCGAAAATTTAGATTATTTTTTATTTTTGTTATTTTTATTGTTAACAACTTTTATCGCTTAAATAATTTCAAATTCTTTATTCTTCTTATTAAACACTTTCGGATAAGATTACCAAAGTATATTTGGTGCATTATAAGAAATGCAAGAAGATATTTTACACTCAAATAAACCACAAATATTATTTAATTATTAATTATTATTTAATTATTAATTATTATTTAATTATTAATTATTATTTAATTATTAATTATTAATTATTATTTAATTATTAATTATTATTTAATTATTAATTATTATTTAATTATTAATTATTATTTAATTATTGATTATTAATTATTATTTAATTATTGATTATTAATTATTATTTAATTATTAATTATTATTTAATTATTAATTATTATTTAATTAAAACCTAGGATTTAGATTTTCCAAGATGAAAAATATTCCGAATCAATTTTGAAAAAAATATGTCAGTCAGTTATAATAATTTCTGATAGGAAAGCATTTATTTGTTGAAAGAGAGTCGAGATACCCACCGATTGGTGCTCTTGGTGGCGGTGGCATTGGTGGCACTGGCTGTGCATTTCCTTGATCTGATGGTGGTGGTGGAGGCCGCATGGGCGGGGGTGGAGGATAAGATGGAGGTTGACCTAAAAGGAAAGAAAAACAAAATATCATTTATATTCATGCCATTAAACATTTTCTTCTATCAAAATTTATTTACATCAGAAATAAAAATTACAAAATAAAAATGGGGACAAAATTCTATTACAATAAGATTTTTTATGAGAATTCAAAAAAAAAATAAGAGAACTTTGAAGTTAGAATGCATTAAGATCAGACGTTATCATAAGAAATTCTACAAAAATAATGTAAAATCTTTTTACATTAGATAAAATGTCAGTTATAAATTCCCCCAGTAAAATAAATTGGATGCTTTTTATATAATTTAAAATATTATAACAAGTTTTTTTTTTAAAGAACGAAAAAGCTCTCCTTACCTGGTGGAGGAAATGATGGCATGCCTGGAGGCATTGGAGGAGGAGGCATATTAGCACCAACTGGAGGAGGTACGGGCAGTGATGTAGGTGGAGGAACTGGAGGAGGAGGTGCAGCTGATGTTGTCACCATAGGTGAATTGGTAAGACCTTTAGGAGAAAAGGTTCAGAATTCTCAAGAGAAAGTTGATAAAAATGTTTCTTGGGAAAAGTTTGTACAGAGATCAAGGAATTTGCTTCAAACACTTTCAAGGACAAAGTGGCATATGTTTTTTTTTGTTTTTTTACAATTAATGAAAAAACATTCACATAATTTTTTTTTAAAACTAGTTAAAGCTGTCATTTTGAAAAAAATTAAATAAGAAATCATTTCTAATCTTAAAATCTTATGAATGAAGAGAGAGAGTAAAGAACGGACTTCATAAGCTTGTAAGGTTTGACAAAGTTCATTTTATTTCCTTGGCTTAGAGTTAGAAAGAATATAAAAGTATATAAGAGTATTAAGAATTTCCTCAAATCATTAATATTGATGTCTTTTGCCTTAGAATGGACAATAATAATTTCAGCGTTTCTGCCTTAAAAAACATCAAAAATAAGTTAGGTCAAACTTAAATTTTTTTAATTTGTGCTCAAGTAAATAAAAGCATATCACATCGGAAAAATGAATAAAAAGAAAAGCCGACTTACCTAAAGCAAGACCATTTGCTAACGACATCATTGGAGCTTGTGAGACTGGAGGTGGCGGAGGTGGTGCAAATGATGAAGGAGGTACAGGGGCAGGAGGAGGCTGTTGCGGAGGAGGAGGTGGAGCATCAGCAAATAACTGATGCGGTCTGTCG
This sequence comes from Sepiola atlantica, assembly GCA_963556195.1. Taxonomy (NCBI): domain Eukaryota; kingdom Metazoa; phylum Mollusca; class Cephalopoda; order Sepiida; family Sepiolidae; genus Sepiola; species Sepiola atlantica. The sequence goes on from OY744522.1 coordinate 204,431,082, forward strand.
GTCAAGGAAAGAGGATTCTGAGCAGCCAACAGACGTTCTGAAAGAAAAAGAACAATTTTACACGTTAAATACAGTTTATAAAAATAGTTTTCAATCAGTGGAATAAAAATTTTGTTTTTTTATTTAGAATAAGAAAGATAAAATTTGATTAAAAACCACGGATATAAGATGCAAAAATAATTTATGCATAAACCGATGTTAAAAAAATAATCAAAATTTGCATACTATTCTGAAACAGTTGAAGATTCTCTTTCTTTTCAACTATTAAAAGATTAAAATGTCTGACTTGTTTACAAAGAAACAAAAATGCATCTTGGTGGATTTTATTTTTTCAATTAAATTATTTTTTAAAAATAGGATTTTAAAAAGTTTGCTTTAATACTTTACACTATTGCATTTTTGATTTCAATAAATATTTGAATAGTAAATAAAAAGAAAATTGTAAGTACCGTAGAGGCGAGAAACACACGCAAACACAAGTAGTAACATCATTTTATTAATGTAGATGGAGAGAGATGAATAGAAAGAATCACTGGTAGGAAAAGACAATAATTCTCACCTGCATACTATTTGAAAAATAAAAAGATTTCAGTATTTTCACTTACATCGTACAAACTGACGTTGAAATAGTGTTTATTTTACGTAATCACAAACATAAAAAATTTTTATATCATAACTCATCTAAAAGTAAGCAAGTTTAGAACTTAACAGTGAGACACCGTTGCTGAGATTTTCGACATTGATTGTACACTTGTGTTTCGGAATAAAAAAAAAAGTGCTACGCTTGGAGTAGTTTACAAATAAAGGGGGATAATTACGAAAACAAACAGATTTTTTATGGAGTCAGAAAATTTACTTCCAACAGCAACAAGATGTGGAATAACGCCAGAAAGTGGAGAAAGCAAGCTCCCGGGGGGAGGGGGGAGTCTTCCTGTAGTAGTTGTGTCTCAGGCGATCAGCAATAATCCCCTGAAGGAGAAGGTATTGCCTGGGAAGATGGCCTCCCAGAACCAAGCCGAACCATACCTCATTCTGACAAGGAACGATCTGTCAGGAGACAAGACAGCCTCTAGGTTGCCAGAATGATGCCAAGGCGACCCTCGGCTGGTATGAAAATGACGGTCACAGCTTCAAGCTCGACTACTAAATGCCACCTGGAATGTTTACAGATATTTTTGCTGTGACATAAAAGTGATGCAAGGACTTTGAGACTGGAATTGCTAAGATTAGATTTATGATAATTTGAGACTGGAATTGCTAAGATTAGATTTATGATAATTGAGACTGGAATTGCTAAGATTAGATTCATGATAATTGAGACTGGAATTGCTAAGATTAGATTTATGATAATTGAGACTGGAATTGCTAAGATTAGATTTATGATAATTGAGACTGGAATTGCTAAGATTAGATTTATGATAATTGAGACTGGAATTGCTAAGATTAGATTCATGATAATTTGAGACTGGAATTGCTAAGATCAGATTTATGATAATTTGAGACTGGAATTGCTAAGATTAGATTTATGATAATTGAGACTGGAATTGCTAAGATTAGATTTATGATAATTTGAGACTGGAATTGCTAAGATTAGATTTATGATAATTTGAGACTGGAATTGCTAAGATTAGATTTATGATAATTTGAGACTGGAATTGCTAAGATTAGATTTATGATAATTTGAGAATGGAATTGCTAAGATTAGATTTATGATAATTTGAGACTGGAATTGCTAAGATTAGATTTATGATAATTTGAGACTGGAATTGCTAAGATTAGATTTATGATAATTTGAGACTGGAATTGCTAAGATTAGATTCATGATAATTTGAGACTGAAATTGCTAAGATTAGATTTATGATAATTTGAGACTGGAATTGCTAAGATTAGATTTATGATAATTTGAGACTGGAATTGCTAAGATTAGATTTATGATAATTTTAGACTAATTGCTAAGATTAGATTCATGATATTTCAAAACATACAAAACACTTGTATTGTCGCAGGAATTATAAAAACGGTTTTCAGAGAATCTCCTAATAACATGTCCGTTTTATCCTTTAAAAAGATCAACCTTCTTCATATGTATTCATTTACAAACATGTCACATCCAATGTCTCTACTAATTATGGGATTCTCAAACTTTTCTGATCAGATTGTACATATATCTATGCTAGGATTGCACATCATATTTAAAAAGGAATATTTTGATTGATTTCTGTTAATATTCTCTTTTAATCTCTGTATTCAAAAAAAAAACAAAAAAACATTTAATACAAATATGACTCCCATTTGATCACGGAAAATTGAATGCACACATTTTATGTGTTGGCTCTATTGTTGAACCCAACTTCCAAGAAATGTTTCATCATTTCTGTATTAATAAAATTATCAAACAAAATCTTGTATGTGTGTTTCTCGCTTCGATGTAACTGTAATAAATACATTTTGAATTTTTTTTTTTACTATTAATTGAATATTTACTGAAATCAAAAATAAAATAAGGGAAATCTAAAACGAATTTAAGAAAAATTCTTTTTAAAACGAAATTGTAAATAAGACTATATTTTGAATTATTTTATTAGCTCTCCACCCAGCAATATTTTTCCACCTCGGCAATGCCGGGTAAATACAGCTAGCTTTATATATTCACTGATTTCACATTTTTGTCTGCTGCCTTCCCTGCACAGAAGAATGAGATGTATAATTTCTTTCATTTTTCTGGAGAAGCCATTTTTAAAATCTTGTATGGAATTTGGATATCATCCTTTACTATAATAAAGACCAATGTGTATTTATTTGTAGGTGTGTATATATATATAGATATATATAGATAGATATAGATATTGTTGAATATAAGAGACAACTCATGTCTAGATATCCTTTGGTAGATCCTTTCAATAATCCGAATTAGGATCTTAGTTTCGGAGGGGAATTGGCTGATGAATTTGTCATAATTTGGATTTGTCTCCCCAAGTACTTTTGGACCCATCTGAGGTTAAACTAAGATCCTAATTCGGACTATTGAAAGGATCTACCAAAGGATATCTAGACATGAATTGTCTCTTATATTAAACAATACTTGCCTGCAAGAGAAGATGCTGCCTAGATATACATATATAGATATCTATATATATATATATGTATGTATGTATGCCCGTCCCGTCACACAAAAGTTAGCATGTAAAAAATGTGCCTTTTTTCTAGCCTCCGGACAAAAAGATTTCAAGTGGTGAGAGAAATCAAATAGCAAGTCAAACAACCTTGCTGTCTAAAATGAATTCTGAAAGAAAACCCCCACTGATAATTTATACATGAAAAAATTAAATTACTGATGTAATCCTATGATTTTATATCAACATTAGTGCGAACACTGGTGAAGAATAATTTTTTCCTGTCATTTTTGACTGTACACTAGTTTGTTTAGATTTCCTTTGCAGGCCACCACTGTAGACGTAAAGGGCTACTGAGAAAAGAAAAGGGGAGAAGGTAGAGAACAGGGGTCAACCTAAATTGGGATCTGCGCAGCGAGATGTCTGTTTAAATTAGTTTTAAAATTTTGCATGTCTGTTCTGTTGGGGAAACAGAGGGCAGGGAGAGAGTTCCAGAGGCCAGCAGTACGAGGAAAGAAGTTATTTGAGTAGAAGGCTCTCCGACATCTGGGGACCTCCACAGTGAATAAATGAGATTTAGTTGATTGTCGAATGTGTCTAGTGAATTTACGTCGAGGGGGCACCAGAGTAGCCAATTCATTGGAGCATACTCCATTGAAGTATTTGTAAAACAAGCACAAGGATGCTACATTGCGGCGATGGGACAGAGGCTGAAGCTTGGTTGACAGTGAGGGACCTATTAGGTTGGCGATTCTTTTTTGGACCTTGTGAAGGAGGGAGAGACTAGTAGATGATGCACCAGCCCAGATATGGCAACAATACTCCATGCATGGGCGGATGGTGGCTTTGTAGAGATACAGGATAATGCCAGGTGTGAGGAGTTTACTAGCACGGTAGAGGGAGCTAACCTTTTTTACTGCAGCCTTGGCAATGTCTTCAATGTATTTGTTCCAATTCATGTTACCTGTGAAGGTTAGGCCGAGGAGTTTGAATGATGAATTCTCAGGTAGGGTGTTATTTGCCATGACAATCGGTGGTTGAAAAGGTTCCTTGTAGTTATTGAAGGAAAGGAGCTTTGTCTTTGCGGCATTAAAAGTTACCAACCATTTATGACCCCAATCCACTACAGCCTGGAGGTCATTTTTTAAAGATTCAGCCATTGCCCTGGATATGATTGCGTCGGTTTTGCCAACATGGCGAGAGTAAAGGGTGGTGTCGTCAGCAAATAAACCAATCTCAGACTCTATGCCATCAGGGAGATCGTTTATATAGATCAGGAACAACAAAGGTCCAAGGATAGATCCCTGGGGTACACCAGCATTTATGTCATGTTGCTTAGATGAACGGCCATCGAGGACAACCTGGATTTTTCTTTTGTCTAGGAAGGATATATTAAGTAATTTCCCAGTAATACAGTATGAGCGTATTTTCAGGAGAAGCCCTTTATGCCATACCTTGTCAAAGGCCTTGGATATATCAAGCGCTACTGCCCTAGCTTCTCCTGCCTTGTCGAGTGTATGATACATGCGTTCAGAGATGACCGTTAAGATGTCTGCAGTAGATCGTGCTTGTCTAAATCCATATTGGCGGTCAGAAAGAAGTTCAGCATTAACTAAGTGCCGTACTATCGCTAGATTGATTAAGGATTCAAAGATTTTAGCAAAGATCGGCAGTAGACTGATTGGGCGGTAGTTCTGAGGATCGGTTCTATTCCCAGAACTCTTGTAGACTGGTACCACAGAGGCAATTTTCCAGCTATTGGGGAAGCAAGATTCAGCTAGACATTTATTGTAGAGTTTGGAGAGGACAGGGACCAGTTCAGCAGAGCATTTCTTTATTACTATTGTAGGTATAAGATCAGGCCCACAAGCTTTGGAGGTGTCAAGGTTTTTTATGATGTCTCTGACCTGGGATGGGGTGATGACCAGGTTATCAAGTGTGGCTTCGGTCAGCAAAGGGAATTTGGGGAGGGTGTGGTTATCTGAGTCCAAAGTAGAGTTAGAAGCGAATCGTTGGGCAAGTAGTTCAGCCTTATCAGTGGCCGTGCAAACGACATCATTGTGGTTTGATAGTGGGGGAATCATTGATTGACCATTATTCACTACACTATTGTAGATTTTCCAGAAATCACACGTACCTAATTTCTGTGACTGGATGCGTTTTTTTGTTAACTCATTATACTTTCTCTTCGCTTCACCTATCACGGCCTTGCAATTATTTCTTGACTTTATAAAATATATAAATTTATGTCTATTAGTAGCTGACTTATGGCGATCGAATTTACGGAATGCTTGTTGCCTCTCAGAAATGGCAGCTGCACATTCCGAGGTGAACCATTGAGGAGAATGAGGCTTGCTAAAGAATTTTCGCATGGGGACATAGGCTTCAATGCCTGCTTTGACCCATTCAGTTAATTCGTTTGCACACTGGTTGGTAGGGAGTGAGAAGGTTTCACTCCATGGGGCGTCACTGATGTGATCTCTGATTGATTCAAAATCAGCCTGCTCATAGTATCTCGTTGTTTTGAGCAACGGTTCATCAGCTTTTGGACGACTTTTTAGGGTGATATGTATCATTAGCACAATGTGATCAGCATTCCCGAGTGGGCTATGAGCTTTCGTCACACAAGCCTCAGGCATTGAGGTCAAGAAAAGGTCTAGAAGTGAGGTCTACTCGATCGGGGATGCGGGTCGGAAAATCGACAGTCTGAGAGAAGGAGTGAGCTAAGGAGAAATTATACGTAGAGTTGCCGGCTGCGCCAGCCCATGCCAAAGCTATTTCTGGCTCACATTTTTCATCATCTAATGTTTTTTTCATTGCTTCCGCAATTATTAGATTATGACGTTCCACGGTACCATTGCTGAATGGACTTTCAGCAGCTGTCGTGCATGTTTCAATATTCAGCTTTTCATTCATCTGTCGGTAGCCCTCATTATTAAACTCTCCTCCATTGTCACTTAAAAATCGCTTGGGAGCTCCAAAATAAGATATCCACATTAAAAATATGTTGCGAATAATTTCTTCGCTCTTTTTGAGCAGAGTACCTAGTGGATGTATCAATTAGGTGCAGAATCCAGCATTGGTTATGTCGATGTTCCTTCAAATCCAAACATACAGTGTCATTAAACCTATTACCAAGAGCCAATCCTACAACTGGTCGAGGAGGGGGTCTTCTAAACCTCTGACAAACTGAACAAGAATCACAAACATCTTTGATCTGATTCAGAAATTCCTTATCATTAAATGCCTTACTACCTTTAACCAAAGCTATTAATTTCTCTTTAGATGCATGAGCAAATTGTCTGTGCAATTTCTCAGCTTTTTTTCTTTTTTCCACTCTAGAGCATCCTTTTAAAGTCTCACAGTGCAACACTATGTTTGGTGCATTTTTAACTGCCAAAATCATATTAGTTAGTGGAAGACTATAATGTCCAGAAGTTGTGATTTGCAATTTTATATATCTGCCAAAAATTCGACAGCCTTCAGTTTTAAAATTTAGTAGTATTCCTGCAGTTTTCATAGATTTATGACTTAATGTTAGACCCAAATACAAGCTCATTTGGACTATAGCCAGAATGACTCTGAAGTGCATTTTTTGCACTGACAGCCCATGCCAAAGCTATAACTACGCTCTGCTACCAATGTTAATCCAGGTCACTTGTTGCCTGCAACCGTACACCCATGAACAGCCATCTTGCTCAAGCAACAACAACAAACTAAAAAGGGGAGCTCACTCCCACTGTCCCACATCATATAAGGAGATGACTCAGCCCAAGGGGGACAACTAAAAGACACGGTGGTGGGCATTAAAATCCCCAAATACATGTATCTGGGCATTCAAGTCAATTAAGAGTGCTCTATCTATGCTTTCAGAGACAGAGTTTAGCAGAGTACAGTCCTGGGTCGACGGGGAACGGTATAAGAAATATAAGTAGCTGACGCTGTGATGTAAAGTCAATCTAAAGCACATGTAGTCGTGGTCATCTGATTCTAACCTATGTTCTCTAGTCAGGGGGAGGGTGTTCCGAACATAAACTCCTAGCCCATGCATGTGTTTGTCAGAGTCTTTACGGTAAAGTGGGAGGTAGTCAGTCATGTCAAAGTGGTGAGAGGAGATTGAGGATTGAAGGTTAGTTTCACTTAGAGCTAGGATATCCGGGGAGCTTGTCAGGTGAAAGGTTTCTACGTCGTTTATATTTGTGAATGTCAAAAAGTATTCTTTTTATACCATTCCATAAAGCAGGGTTCCCCCCAATAAGAATCATATTGATCCTATTTAACATCGTAAACGGCATAACAATAAAAGAGATATAAGTTTGCCTTTTTTTTTAAAGTTTTTCGTAAAATTGAAAACAATGCATGTGTAAACATGCCCCTCCCCCTCCTCCCAGGCATGTAAAAATAATCCCCCTCCCCGACTGTCATTATAATAGAAGTAAAAGCAGAGTGTTCGCTCTTTCTTTTCTCTCTATCTTTCTTGCTTGTCCTCTTTCTTTTTTAGTCTTTTTGTCCTCTCTTTCTTTTTTTTCCTCTGCCCTCTTTCTTTTTTCTCTTTATCCTTTTGCTTTTCTCTAACTCTGTCCTCTATTTCTTTTTTTTCTCTCTCTCTCTCTGCCCTATTTCTTTCTTGTTTCTCTTTATCCTCTTTCTTTTTTCTCTTTATCCTTACTCTTTCTGGTTTCTCTCATTTTCTTCCTTCTTCCTATTCAATATGCAAACAAGCAAGCAAATTTATCATAATTTTATTTTTCTAGATGAAAATAAAAACTAAACGCAAACTGACCTGCCGCAGAACCGTGTTTTTCTCCTTTGTTGTCTTTCTTGAAAGCATATGAAATAGTGATTGGCCGATTACATAAATACTGTCCATTCATAGCCTCGATAGCTGCATCGGACGCCTCAAAACTAGCAAAATTGATGAAGGCATAACCTTTAGAATTACCCGTGTCCAAATCTCGCATAATCTGAAAGGAGGAGAAAAACACAAAAATTTACGCATTTATAAAAATGGTCTTGGAATTATTATGCTCCGATTTGGGATGTGGTTAGTGAGCATGAGGGGGGGGGGTTGTTTTACGGCATATCAACCATCTATGGGTTATTTAATGCCAAATAAAGTTGTCAAATATAATTCTATAGGTAGGATAATTATTCATATTCCTAGAATACATTGCACTACTCTTGGAAAACATTACTCCTGGAAAACATTACTCCTTGGAAAACATTACTCTTGGCATTGGTATTCTTCTTTGTTCTCAACACGATTGACCCTCAACCATCGCTTTCTGATATCTACCCGAGAAGAAAATAAAAAGGAGAAACAAGGTTTTCATTTTTTGAAGAATCAGATTGAATAATACGGTTGCGGATGAACTTATAGGTACTACGGCATGACGTCACCAGCCATTTGATCTCCGATCTCCTGTCTAGCCAAAGTGGAAGAATGGCTCATCCACTAGGATCCTGTCCTAAGGCATTACGGGTCGCCATCCACAGCCTACAAGTGGACCCGTTTTTTGGGGGTTGCAGTTGGTGAATTTGTGGCCCTGTAGACAGGGCAGGAGCAACTTTCTCTTTCAACTGAGAGCAGTCAGGTTTTTGGATAGCTGCCCCCCCCCCCCCCGAAGGGTTTGGGTGTTTTGTGTATACACGTATGCTATAAAGAAAGAATAGAAAACCCCAAAATATTTTTAAAACTCAATTGCATTTGTCAATGTTTCTTTAATGTTTATGAAAGCTGTGAGTGAGTAGAAGACAACGACAGAGTGAAGAGAAGATGGAAACTTTCACTGCCATCACAGCAATACGACCAGCTGATTCTGCTGACGAAGCGAACACACCATGGGGAATTGAAAACACCTCCAGCTACACTGCACAATAATGTAAAACAACTTTCTACATTTGTTTGTAAATGTAGAACAAAACTGTTCGGGATTTTAGCTCTTTTATATATTTTACATATTTCTAGAATTTGAGTTCAAATGTATTGGAGTATTTTTCTAAAAAATAAAAAAAGGTTCAATACATTTTTTTATTCAGCAAATACACCTTACTTACCTTGGGCGTTTGTAATATGACCCCAAAGGCACTGAATGTGTCGTAGAGTAATTTCTCATCGACTTCTGGTTCCAAATTACCAATAAAAATGTTGGCACCCACATCCAAATTTTTCTGATGTGCTGAAGCCTGTAAAAAAATGAAGAAAAAAAAATGTTCATATGTTGGACATTTTCAAAACACAATTTAACAATAGAAATTCACTTTGAATTTCATCAAACAATAATGAATCGTACGAAAAAAAAGAAAAAAAAACAAATTGTAGTCGATATGAAACCATTTCTTTCTCAAGTAAAAACAGATAAAATAAACATTTTAATTGAACAAGAAACTTATAACTAATGAAAATTCATGAAATTAAAAGAAGATTACATTAATAAGTAATTGTTATAAATTTAATGAGAAAACAGAAGATCAAAGTAACCGTTGCTTTACAGAAAATTTGCAGCCGGGATCAGCAGAGAAGTTTTTTGACCAAAGAGAAACATCGGATTTAGAATAAAATTGAGTTGAATACAAAAGATAAAAAAAAAAAATCAAGACAGATTTTATCTCAGATTCATTATTTTCTGTGTTTATCCCATGCAGCTGGGTCTGCACTGGATTTCTTCCCTCACAGTTAAAAGCTTGGTCAGGGTGAAGTCTGACTTTTCAAAATCTTAGTGTAAGGTATCCAACTAACTTAGTTTCGACCATGCTCTTGGCCTTTTCTCAGGGGCCCCACCATGTTGAATCCCCCGAGATCCATCTAACAGTGGCAAATATAAACATTTTGGGCATAGTAGGGTCTGGTAAATTGTGGATTCAGATTAAGAGTTCAAATAAAATTCCAATTTATTTTATTTTTCAGAGAATTTTAATGCCCAATAGATATTTTAAGAGTTCATAAAATTATAAATGACTAAAAAATTATTTCCTGATAAGAATAGAAAAAGAATCAATTAAAAGTTTTCAAATTAATTTTTTTCCCCAAAAAATTCTCTTTTCATGCAAATTATTGTTAGTGTTTTAGTCACACAAATATTTTTTATTCTTTAGAAACAAAAATAAGGTTTATCTCAATTTTCTCTAATCTTTCTTTTTATGGGAACAGTAGAAACTTTTATACACATTTGAGTAATGTCCTAATGTAGGGTCGCTTATTATTTATAGTGAAATAGTTTTCCTTGCTATCAGACAAATTTTTTCCTCCTTTTTTTACTTAAACAAAAAAAAATAGAAGAAAAAGCAGTATATTTAACAAGTTTAATCGTCTACTGAAATAAAAACACAAGTTGACCGGGAAAAGAAAGATGGCCGATATATAAGGGAGATAAGTTTTACCATTTTTTTTTGGGGGGGAAAAAAAAGGGTAACATTTTCTAGTCATGGATAGGATTAGTAAGTTTACAATAACTAGTAGATAATTAAAAGAACATTATTCTACCAATAAAAAAAGTAAAACTTGGATTTATCGCCGTTCTAGATCAGCTATGTTTCTTTCCCTGGTCGACTTGTTTGTCCACGTTTTGCAACTGTACATTGGGACATTACCAGAGTTTGGAGTATTGGTTGGTTTTGTTGTTTTACGACATATCAACACTTTTCGGGTTATTTAATACCAAATCCAGTCAGTTTGGTAAAAAATGTTATGCTTCAATTTTCTTATATCTTCAAAAATCTATTTATGGTGTTTGGTTTGATTGTTTTTGTTTTACGACATACCAACCCTTTTTAGGTCATTTAATGCTGAATCCGGTCATTTTGGTAAAAGTTTTTATGCTTCAAGTTCTTTATATCATCAAATATTTATTTATGGTGTTTGGTTTGGTTGTTTTATAGAGGAAAATAATTGTTTTTGTTTTTAGCTTTGCAGAACATGATTGAGTTTTGCAAAGGTAAAAGGAAAAAAAAACAATAACATCAATGTTTGGCACATTTTAAGTCAGGAAGCCGGTATCTTCAGATAGCCTGATCTGGTAGCACCGTTTGGGAAATTGTTTTCATTGTAAGTATATAGAGATAAGCAGTAGAAGATCACTCTAAAATTAGGGTTAATTTTAGAAATTTGTATTTCATTTTGTTGGCACTTACCTTATTAACTCGTATTGGCTTCCCATAGAGTTTAATCATATTCATTATCTTAATCGCATAGTCAGCATCTTCCTCTCCCATGAATTCAATAAAACCATAACCCTGATGACTCTGGGTCACTCGATCTTTCGGCATATGCACATTTACTAGAAGCAAAAGAAAAACAAGACTTGCATTCATGTTCGTAGATAGAAATGGAGTTTTAGTTAAGAAATATCTGTCCGTAATTAAATTACAAACATCCGTGGCTTTTTTTCCTTCTTGAGCAAAATTTGCATTTCACATTCAGTTCTGAATATTTTAAAATTCACATGCAAGAATGGAACAATTTTTGCATTTCACATTCAGTTCTGAATATTTTAAAATTCACATGCAAGAATGGAACAATTTTTGCATTTCACATTCAGTTCTGAATATTTTAAAATTCACATGCAAGAATGGAACAATTTTTGCATTTCACATTCAGTTCTGAATATTTTAAAATTCACATGCAAGAATGGAACAATTTTTGCATTTCACATTCAGTTCTGAATATTTTAAAATTCACATGCAAGAATGGAACAATTTTTGCATTTCACATTCAGTTCTGAATATTTTAAAATTCACATGCAAGAATGGAACAATTTTTGCATTTCACATTCAGTTCTGAATATTTTAAAATTCACACGCAAGAATGGAACAATTTTTAATAACAACTCAGTTACATTCTATTTAGACAACTTATAGGAACACCCAACGTTGTCCGGAATTGAATGAGGAACCCTGTTTTTTGGGTTTTTTTTTTAACTTTTAGTCAATAACACTATATTGGCAGGAGTGAGTTAGATACCACAGTGGACTACATTTATAAAAAACAGCATTTAGGACAAAAAATTACAGCAGACAAATACTAACTATCCACACTGTCACTTGAAAATAAATATTACAATCATTAAATATCGAGATTAATTTAATTCTGAAATCAATCAGAAATATTAAAATTGAATATCATTACATATCGAGATTAATTTAATTCTGAAATCAATCAGAAATATTAAAATATTACTATCATTACATATCGAGATTAATTTAATTCTGAAATCAATCAGAAATATTAAAATATTACAATCATTACATATCGAGATTAATTTAATTCTGAAATCAATTAGAAACATTAAAATTGAATATCATTACATATCGAGATTAATTTAATTCTGAAATCAATCAGAAACATTAAAATTGAATATCATTACATATCGAGATTAATTTAATTCTGAAATCAATCAGAAACATTAAAATTAAATATCATTACATATCGAGATTAATTTAATTCTGAAATCAATCAGAAACATTAAAATTGAATATCATTACATATCGAGATTAATTTAATTCTGAAATCAATCAGAAACATTAAAATTGAATATCATTACATATCGAGATTAATTTAATTCTGAAATCAATCAGAAACATTAAAATTGAATATCCTTACATATCGAGATTAATTTAATTCTGAAATCAATCAGAAATATTAAAATTGAATATCATTACATATCAAGATTAATTTAATTCTGAAATCAATCAGAAATATTAAAATTGAATATAACAAAGAAATCAAAAAAGTAAAAGAATGCAAATTGGCAATTGGTTTTCATGATACATTTAATCATATTTTCTCTATTGTATCGAGTACAAATGAAATGATTGGATGGTTGGCTAGTGCTATTATTTCCAGCCAAACGTTGTTTTAAAGATATATAAAGCTCTAATACAACCTCATATAGAGTATTGCACTCAGGAATGTAATATTGAGATTGAAAGACATACAAAGAAGAATGAGAAAACTAATAAAAAGAGTGAAAAATTAAACTTACAGGAAAATTAAGATTAACTACTTTACTAGAAAAATGAGGTGATTTTAAACTGAAACTTTCAAAATAATCAATGACATTTCTAACTAGGGTAAACTTCTTTTTTTTTTATATTTCTCCTCCATCTGGAAGGTTATTGTCAAGAGAGAATTAATAAAAATACATTTATTAACCAATTTAATTTTTTTTCCTATTTTTGAAACAAGTTCCTATTTAGTTGCCTCCCCACGACGGCAGAATCAGACACAAGGTCGGTTTTCAATGTGGGGAAATCCAGCTTCCTAAAAAGGGTCACTCTGGATTGGAAGGTATTTTTGGGAACTATCAGATGAGGTATTTAACAAGTGGAACAAGTTGTCAGATCAGATTAGGAACAGTAATGGTGCGGAATATTGTAACACGAATTGGAAGAATAAAGAGGGCATTTTTGAGAACTATTGGATGTGATCATGGCCATCCCTACTACAGGCCAGGCAATCGTGCAACTGGGGTCTTTTACTGGGGGCCATGTGAATTTTCTTAAATATTCTATATAGAAATTGCAAACTATATCATCAACTGGTGCGGATCCTTTTTTTCTTTTTAACCACAATATACAAGTAATGATCTTTTGACATAAGTACAAAATCTCTAAAAAAAATCCAACATTGAAATAAAAATTCTTCATTGAAATATGCATTTGGCTTTGTTTATTCAAAACTACCTGTCTCTTCATTTATAGGAATTTGTCAATTGTAAAATTTATTAATTAGCTCATTGTGGTTCTTATTATTTGGTATGTAAAACACATAAAAACATCAAACTAATCTCACAGAGGAATTTTACCTTTGTTTGCAACTTCTATATCGAATATTTAAGAAAATTCACATGGCCCCCAGTAAAAGATCCCAGTTGCACGATTGCCTGGCCTGTAGTAGGGATGGCCATGGATGTGATATATTTAACAGAACTTGATCTGTATATTGATATTGCATTAAGAGTTTAAATGTAAGAAGAGATCCCCAAAGAGGCATGACAAACAAACAAAAAAAGACGAGACATTTTTTCACTGTTGGAAATGAAATCGGTTTTGTTCTTTGATCAAAAATCTGCACGAAACAAAATGTTATCTGATAGAAATTACATTTTTCATTGTAAAAAAAAACAAACAACAAAAAAACACACATACCGACAGGTCCTGCTTGGAGAAATAACTCCCATAAAATGGCTTCTGTAACCTTCTCATCTAAGCCGCCCACGTAGACTGTAGCATCTACAAGAAGAAAAAAAATGCAATCTGTATAATACGCATGTACCTTCGCTTCTACGTACATTATCACCTTTCACACCTATTTAAAAAATTGAGATCGTCTGATCACTAAAAATGAATGCAAAAAAGTAAATGATGATTATATAAGGTTGCCGAATTAAAAAAATTTAGACGTTACAACTTTAAAATATATTGTTCCAAAATCGAATATGACATCATAAATAGAATCCTGATTTAATCAAAATTTATCAATACCACTTGACCTTTGGGCTAAGATCTAAGTGTAGTATCTGTTCCACCCTCTGTCAAAATACGATGAGTGATCGAAAAATATCCAGACTAAAAATAATATTTACTATTACAAGAATGGACAATGAATAGTCAAGCTTCAAAATACCGGGAGTGATCACAATAAATATAGAGGGTGCGTAAGATATTTCGGAGATACAATATTTTTACTAGAGCAGGAATATTATTTGACTTCATATTTTCTATTTTTAGAATTATCAATGGCAACTAGCAGAGTAGAAAGTGACTAACTTGGGTTTACTTTCGGTAGCTTCGTAACTATCGCTTCCCTTATTTTGTCCGTTAGTCTTCACATTTAATGAGCGATGTTTCTGACAAAGGGAGAAGAATTGCTGTTTTCTGGGTCAGAATCTATCCATCTAATATTTATCGTTGGTTAGTTTTTGACCTTTAAGTAGTATCTTTTTTTAGCTCCTTACATCAAGTGGTTTCATGCTTTGTCTGGAGCGACTTCCATAAAAAAAAAACTCCTATGATTACACAACAAATGAAGAGGCACAGTTATTGTGACTATAAAGGTTAAATATAGAAATTCAGAAATAGATTTTTAAAAGTCATTTGATTTTGTGGTGCTTATTCATGTTAGGACCCAAGCTAACTGACCCCGTGGTTAGGTTTAGGGTTAGGGTTAGGTCAAAGTCAGCTTGAGTCCTAATCTGATAAAGTACTGATTTTTCGGTTGCAAAGAGTTAAAGGCTTAAGGTGAAAAGGTGTCACCATTATCAAAATGTAAGAGATATTCTAGACACACAGATAGCATTAGAACACCTGAATTTATTCGGCATGTACAGCACACCATTAGTGGTAATCCTAGAAGATCCATGATGTTACGAAGAGTTAATAACCTGAAACCAACAACAGTCCAACACGCATGTGATTGTGAATGACCAAATGTCTAGTCAAAACTTCAATTCCTTTTTCTCCTCTCTCTCTCTCTCAGCACTCGACATAGTCACAACGTCAACCTTTCTCTATCGCTCACCGAAGCAAAGTGTCTACGTTTTTTATGACAACAAGAATTAGCCTATGCAAACTAAGCCTCATTTGGATACGTGAACTCTCGTCATGTGACAAAAGTTTCAAGTTTCCATTTTGTAACCGGAATACTCTGGGTTCAATCCCTGATGGACAATACACAGCGCAACACTCACTCGTTTTCCCTGTGGTCCTGCATGATGGCTGCATATCTTTTTATTATTTTTGGTCCATCCACCATTGCCTACTATTCCAGTCTGAGCACACAACTGACAACCTAAGCACAACCGTTATACACTCCACCTCCATTCCAATGCATTTTGCAAAACAATAGAGCCGTCATCAAGTTACCAATATTTTCTGATGGTTCAATTGAGGAATGGTCTTAATTCTTATCCTGATTTAGGAACGATGCTTCAGACATGACAAATAATTTGTAACAATTATTGTTTAAATAAAAATACAAGCTCATTTCACAGCATCATTTTCGTTCTTTTGTGTTTATCTACACAACAAAGAGAGTGGAAGAAAATGGTTTAGACGGCAAAAGTCGCCTAATGGTTTAGACGGCAAAAGTCGCCTAATGGTTTAGGCGGCAAAAGTCGCCTAATGGTTTAGACGGCAAAAGTCGCCTAATGGTTTAGACGGCAAAAGTCGCCTAATGGTTTAGACGGCAAAAGTCGCCTAATGGTTTAGACGGCAAAAGTCGCCTAATGGTTTAGACGGCAAAAGTCGCCTAATGGTTTAGACGGCAAAAGTCGCCTAATGGTTTAGACGGCAAAAGTCGCCTAATGGTTTAGACGGCAAAAGTCGCCTAATGGTTTAGACGGCAAAAGTCGCCTAATGGTTTAGACGGCAAAAGTCGCCTAATGGTTTAGACGGCAAAAGTCGCCTAATGATTCTTCCTCCTAATACCAGTCAAGAATACGTTCTCGACAATAAGTTGAAACTACTCATCCTCGAAAATCATGGCCATCAACATGGATGGTTCCACGCTCATCTTTATCGATCTAAAGCCAAACTGCGTGAACCTGTTCTTCCAGGATTGTGCTTGCAAAGGGGCTAAATATCTTTGGTGCAGTGATTCTTTGCTTCGCTGATTTGGACTGAAAAGATGAACACGTAGAGATGAAGCATGTAGTTTATGTCACAGAAACTGAAGGCATGCATCACACTGGGCATGATTGATGATCGACTTAGATGAAGATCTTATCGCATGTCACAAAACCATTTCAGATCACCCCCCCCCCCACGCCAGATTCATAGAGTATTCTCCTCACAATGGATCTTGACACATTTTTTCCACAACATTGGCTCAGTTGTACAGTGATGTTCAGGACCGGCGGGACAGTTATAAAAGTGTGTGTTGTGTGGGGGGGGGGGCGGTTAAACACATGCATATATAACTTCATTATTGATGACCGTAAAGTGGGGGGGGCCAAGTAAAAAAGTGTGTGTGTGGGGGGCTTGAGCCCCCCCCCCCCCCAGTTTTGATCCAGAAGTTTTGTTTTTTTATCATAGTTCACCCCAAACAAGGCAGGCCGCCACTGTAGACGTAAGAGGCTACTGAGAAAAAAGGGTGAAGGTTTGTGTGTGTGTGTGTGTGGGGGGGGGGGTCAACCTAAATTAGGAGTGCGGACTTAAATCCAATCGAACTAGTGTTGGATGAAAAAGACAACAGCTAATCAACGCTCACTTATGGCAAATCTGGCAAGAAATCTGGGCAGAACCATTTCTAGACTTTTGTGGAAAGAATGGCGTGAATCTGAAGCAGTGATAGCAACCAACGGAAGTCATTTTGACAAATTAAAAGTTTAAGTAATTTTTTGTGTTTTTCATTTCTAATAAATGTGGCTCAGGAAGTACAATAAAAAAAAAAACATTGCGGTGCTTAATTTGTTTCATTAAAAATAACACTTTTAAGATGGAAAATAACACATTTTTTAAGGTGGCCAAATACTTTTGACTGGTTTACACCTATACATATGTACATGTAATTAATGTATCGTTATGTTCATTTCTTTATTTTTAGTAAAGTATTATTTCTTTGAGAAAGTTCATTATTTTGGAAACGTGAGTTTTCTTGAATAGTTCTCTCAAATTATTTACTTGGTAATATATAAATATACATATATATATATATATATTTTTGAGTTTGATAAAAGTCCCTATAATCCAGAAATGTGTTATTGATAATCTCTCTTAATATCCTATATACATTGGGGCTTCTTCAGCTTCCAATAGTGTAGGAAATATTGCTCCTCGAACTCGTGGAATAGAAGTTAGTTTTGTTGGTGGCTTACGAAAACAGCTCATTTTTGCGACCCCAACTCTATCCAAGGTTTGGTTACTACGGAGGCCCACAATAGAATCCCGGCAAAGGTACCTAGTGATACACCAAAGTAGCACACAAGTTCTGGTAATGAACAGCTGAAAGGCGACCACACAAAACTAAAAACACATACTGATTTTGGTATTATTGTAAATGAGGACCCTCAGCTGAATCCCCCCCAAAAAACAAATGAGATTCTACTTTTTTTAGAACACCTTGAAAAACTTAGTGGATAAACAAAATAATTATTTTAGTATTATAAATTGAAAATAGAAGCCTTTATCAATGCAAGATTAATTATTTATTTAATTTTATTTTTACTTTAATCTTATTAATTTCGGAATAAAATTTCATCATCAGAGTTGACCAGTATTGTGTCATTCTTTTTTTTTGTTTTCATCAAAAAACACAAAAACAAAAGTAAAAACTTTTTCTTCCTTTTGTTTCTTTGATAAATGTCCTTGTTATGATGTATCCACGCCGAAATTAATAAGATTGAAGTAAAAATAAGATTAAAAAAATAATTAATCTTGCATTGATAAAGGCTTCTATTTTCAATTTATAATACTGACCCAGCAATGCTTTAAATGGGGTGGCACTTTTACCCCCAGCACAGGCCGCCCAGGCCCCCGGCGCCAGCATTTTGGCTCACATGACTCAACCGTAGTCACTTATGAACAGAATAGTCTTCCGTATTAACAATTAGCATGTATCCCACCCCCGATACATTTTTTTTTTTATTAATTATTTACCTTACGAAATAGAATGAAGATTGATGGATTTTTGCCCACCGTCGCCAGCATTTTGACTCACGTGACTCAATCATAGTCACTTATGAACAGAATAGTCTTCCATATTAACAATTAGCATGTATCCCACCCACAATACATTTTTGTTTATTAATTATTTACCTTACGAATAGAATGAAGATTGATGGATTTTTGCCCACCGCCGCAGCATTTTGGCTCACGTGACTCAATCGTAGAATAGTCTTCCGTGTTCATAAGTGACTACGATTGAGTCACGTGAGCCAAAATGCTGGCGCCGGGGGCTGGGCGGCGTTGGGCGGCATGGGCTGGGGGTAAAAGTGCTACCGCTTTAAATGAACGACCCATTTTATTAATTATTTTAGAATTCAGTGTAGTAAATTGTCACCCACTTACTGACCAGATAGCATTTGAACGACATGTAACCATTTCAGTTAACAGGTTAAGGGAGCGTTTTTTTTTTGTTTTAGTTTTTTTTCATTAAGTTTTTCAGGCTATTTCTTAAAACTTGTAAATGTTTTTTGTTTTTTTCAAATGTTTTCTTTCCTAGTTTATTTTTAATAAAATATTTTTGTAAAAATAACGGGCATTTTTAACGATAACAGAACGAAAAAGGGGTGAAAAGAAACCAAATAGGCAGCAAATAAATGTTACCAAAGGCAAGATAAGTTACTCTTCTACTAACCTGGATAAGTTTATTTGGGTTTTAACTTATTTTAAAGCGTTTTTAGTTCGATTTAAAAGTAGTATCGAGACGTCACGCTAGAATGGAAAAAGAAATGGTCGCAGGTGACCACGTGACGTCTCGACACTATTTTTAAATCGAACAAATAAACGCTTTAAAATAAGTTTAAATACAAATAAACTTATACAGGTAGGTAGAAGAGTAACTTATCTTGCCTTTGGTAACATTTATTTGTTGCTTATTTGTTTGTTTTTTCACTCCTTTTTCGTTCTATTAGCTGTCGTTAAAAATGCCCAGAATAACTAATTTTTAAATAATGAAAATTGAAAAGTAATTATTTTGTTTTTATTGCTACCCCCCCCAAAAAAAAAAAACACACACACAATTTATTTTCCTTAACGAAAAAAAAATTTAATTCTGGTTATATTATCTTAAAACACTATCCAGTTAGACAGTGGCCCAGAAATGGGTGACGATTTTACGTTAAATTTATTTGCGAAACTGATCCCCACTCTAAAATACTTGCTTTCGTTTGTTTGCATCCCCATCCCAAGTTTTTCAGGGTGTTACTGTTTACAGGTAATCGGCTAAAAAATTAGAATCTCATGTTGTTGTAGGAGGAGGAGGGGGTAGCTAAGGGTCCTCAATAAATTTGTAGATGAGGACTCCTCATCTACAAATTTATTCTTATTTACATTGCACTGTATTGTTTTTTTTGTTTTTGTTAATAGTTGCTTATTGTTTTCGTTTTCATAATTATTCTTTTCCAATGTTATTCTTTTAGTCACACGGACAATTTGTTTTCGTAAATTGTAAAAATAAAATGCAATAATTTACAAAAACAAATAAACTGTTTGCGTGATTCTTTTTTCGTTTTCCGTCTCTGAAACCAGGGTTTCATTTTGTATGGTCGCCTTTCGGCCGTTGTCGTGCCGATAATTCGTTACCGGATTCTACCGAGCCGGTCAGGGCATCCCTGGGGCCCGATCTATATAAGCACACTAAAACTTATTATTTTGAAAGTTGGAGAAGAATTATACATAAAAAGAAATGACGTATATTTAGATTTATTTGAGAAATAAATTTTTAAAATACATGAGAAACCGACGAAAAAAAACTTTAAAACGTTGTCACGACGTTCTTAAAAAATGAAATCAGTCATGTTTAGAAAGTGTTTTTTTTTTAATAATTATAAAAACAAAGGAACAATTTTTATAAAATGTTTTATCCAATGTACAAAACATTAGTTAAAAAAATATAAATATTTGTTTATTTCGTAATTAATAATCGTCATGAAGTGACGCGAATGTATGTCCGTTTGTGAAGTGCGTGTTGTTCACATGTGGAACCGCCACACACGGAGTTTTAACTTTTACCAAATATCCAGATTGAGATTAAGTACACATAGGATATATTTTAGATAATGTTTGTTTAATTCTATTTTTGAAGAATTAAAAATGTAATTGTAATCAAATAAACGAAACAAACCTTGATTCCTTTCGGCAATCGGACCGGCTGCCATGATGTTGGCGGCCGCTAAGTACAATAACAATTAAATGATATCTGACTGCTGATTTTCCAATTTCTCATTTTTGCTGAGGTCCTCAAACGAATCCATTTTTTGTGAAAACGAAATTTACTTTTATTTTATGAAAATTTTATCAAAATAAAATTACGGATTTTAATAAAATAACGACAAACCAGCAGAGTACCCGACTCAAAGACAGCAGCAAACGGTGTTCAGTCAGATTTAGTTCCTGATATTAAAGACTTCCTGTTTTGGGTCGCTTACTCTTCTGGTTTGACAAGCTTTGTACTAATTTTTATTTATTAATTTATTTATTAAATTGTTAGGTGAAAGTACAGAATAGTTAACAAATCCCACCCTCTCCATGTTAAGAATGGCTTTCTTAAAAATCTTGTAGCAGTTACATGAGTAAACTATTTTCTATCGGTCTACGTGACCGGCAGTGAGATGTGATTTGGCTTACCGATTATGTAACCATCGCCTCTTCACTGCAATGAATCGTGTTTTGGTGCAAACACAAACCATGTGATGAGCAGAGATCTTCAGTTCCAGTCTGTATCTTAAATCGACGGACGTATATTCCTGCACTCTCTACCAGGCCTGCGATAGGCGAGTTGTGGAACTCCAGGATAAGATTATTTAGTCTTGTCTATGTTAACCAACCCATTGTACAACCTCAATTATGTTCCTGTGTTTCCTGTAAATAAATCTGCAAACCTCTTTAGTTGTGAAGCCATTGTTTATTTCGTGAGGAATGGTGATCCCGTTTTGATTATTCTATTTTAGTCAGACATGACCAAACGAATTCCGATTCTCAGCTAAAATTCTCTGCAGTTTACAGACCGTGCTGAAATAATAACGTTATTATTAAGAAAGCCATTCTTAACATGGGGAGGGGGCGTTTGTTAACTATTCTATACTTTTACCTAACAATTAACAAATTTGAGAAACTGAAACTCTCGCTGGAAATTATATTACGGATGAAGTTTACTATCAAGAACTAAATCTGATCGAACACCGTTTGCAGCTGATTTTGAATCGGGGACTCTTCTGGTTTGCAGAAGTAACTTGAAATTTTCTTGTTAAATTCCTATTTTAGTCAGGTCAATTATTTAGAGTAAAATTGGTTTTGCTACTATTTTCAAACAACATAGTGTTATTCAAAATGACGTTTTAGCAAAAAATAAATTAGATTAAATACTGTTATTTAAAGCTAGTTGACTCATCTGCGAGACACATTAAATAAGCTTTGACTTGTAGAAAAATGGTCTCGATGTCAAAGTTGTAGTTTTAAAAATAGGAAATGTCATTCAGTTGTCTTTCTTTTTTACCCCCCCCCCTTCCTTCGCATTTCAATTTTCTTCAAAAAATCATTAAGCACAAAGGAGAGTCGAAAAGAGAGATAACTGAAGTATCTGAAGATTATGCTGTCTCTGTAAGCAGCGGCAATCAGCAAATGTTGTTTTTAAGTATAGACTCTTGATTGGACAAAATCTACAATCAGCAGTTTCTTTCAACCAATCACAAGCGTAGGAATATTCACTTCTAAATTTTTCACGTAATATAAAAATGCAAACATATAGCTTTCTTTTTCTCATTGTGATTTTCCTTACAGACTCAATACATGTGCATATATCATAAATCCAGCCTAGACCTTCGGGGCGAAGGGTCCTTGGAAGACACGAGAATTTCACTAACTACTGTACACACAGTGGCAGCATACATGCACTGCGTCACTGAAAAAACCGAGACAAGTAACCGAGACATGAAACTCCCCACAGAGAAAGTACTAGTTTTATTCATTTTGCTGCAAGCTGTAAATCATTCCCTTATTTCCACGTGGGTCAAATTTCCTGGAACTTGAAATTGCGTAGGGACTTTAGATGGGTTTTCACTGTTGCTGATTTGCCTTACCCCACTCTAGGCTCGCACTTTCTGCATCACTATAATCTTTTAGTGAACATGATAATATCAAACTTTTTGTCCCGTGTTTAAAATCCACCCTCTCATTTAACATTCTGGTATTCTTCATTGCCGCTACCGATGACCAGACATACCAGACATTACTATACTCCTTCCCAGAGTTAACAAACCTAAATTTTGGTGTGAGCAAACCTACTATCTCAACAAAACATCATATTGAGGCCATCAGTGCTCCAGTGTTTTCACGCCCTTGTCGCCTTCATGCAGAAAAATTAAAAGCAGCGAAGGCCAAGCTTAACCAGATGCTGCAGCTGGGAATTATACACACTTTGTCCAGTCCATGGGCTTCCTCTTTGCATTTGGTCCTGAAATTCTCCGAAGATTAGTGTCTGACTGGAAACTATTGAAGACTGAACGCTATGACGGTACCTCATTGTTACCTAATTCCACATATACAAGATTTTGTTTTGTTTCTGCATGATTATAAGACCTTCTCTAAACTGGATTTTGTTAAAGCTTACCATCAGATTCCAGTGAATCCGACTGATATACCTAAAACTGCGGTAACAACTCCGTTTGGAGTGTTTACATTTCTTAGTTTGGTTTGCAAAACACAGCTAGTACGTTCCAATATTTCATGGATGAAATAGTGCAAGATCTTGACTTTGTCTTGGACGACATTATCATGGCAAGTTCCTCACCTTAAGAACATGTCACTCATCTCCGCCTACTGTTCGAACGGTTTCAGCAATACCAGGTGAGGATTAACCCTGGTAAATGTGTTTTCAGTGTTTCGTCACTAGTTTTCTTGGGCCACATTATCAGCCCTGAAGGTATATTTCCTTTACCTAAAAAAATTAAGGCTCTACAAGACCTTCAACCATTCACTTCACAAACTAAGGCATTTCCTCAGTCTGTTAAATTACTACAGACACTTTATCTCACATTGTGTGGATCTCCTGTCTCCTCTTTCTGACCTGTTACGTAACAGGAAGAAGAAAAATGAGCAGATTTCACTGAATGATATTCAGCTGAAAGCTTTCACTGAAGTGAAGGAAAAACTAGCGACGACATTCTTGCTTGCACATTTTATGTCCGATGCCCAGTCTCCACTGGTCGTTGATGCATCGGACACAGCTGTAGGTGCAGTATTGCAACAGCAGCACCAAGGTCAACTACAACTTTTCGCATACTTTTCAAGACAACTGAAACCGGCAGAATAACGTTATAGCACGTTTGGCCATGAAGTCCTGGCAAGAAGTTGATGGGCTCTGTCCATCGCCCGGCCTTTGCACTCCTTCTTTGTCTATTAGCCAGGTGCAGAGGTACTAGCGCGGGGACACCTCAAAGACACCTAGTGCTTGACCTTGTTTCCTGACGAGGTCAATGAACACAATGAAGGCACTTTCTTAGTTTGCTAAACTATTACAGACTATCCCAAACTGTGCATATCTCCTGGTTTCTCTTTCCGACTTGTTCCGTAACAGGAAGAGGAAGAACAAGCAACTGAAAGCTTTTAATGAAGTGAAGGAAAAACTTGCAAAGACATTCTTACTTTCATACCCTGCATCTGGTGTCCTGTTTTCACTAATCGTTGACGCATTAGGCACTGCTGTAGGTGCAGTGTTGCAACAGCAGCACCAACAACAACTACAACCTCTCGCATATTTTTCGAGACAGCTGAAACCGGCAGACAATGTTACAGCACATTTGATCGTGAACTCTTGGCTACGTACCTCGCAGTAAAACGCTTTTAGCATTCACTTGAGGGTTGCCAATTTGTAAGCTACACTGATCACTGTCCGCTTATGTTTGCACTGCTTTCTAAGCCGGATTAATATTCTCCTCACAAAACTTTCCGCTTGAATTTCGTTTTGGATACCAGCGATATTCGACATATCTCAGTGAATAGAATGCAGCGGCAGACGCCTTGTCTCATCTTTCTATCAATTCTCTGTCATTACTTCGGATATCGATCTACAACAAATAGCCATACTCCAGCCATGTCTGGACACTTTTGATCTGTCGTTAACTGAATTTGCAACTAGAAAATTCACATACCTGCCTGTGCTCACTTCAAACATACAGATTCACTTTGCCCTTTTGTTTCAATGACTCATCATCCTGAACTCAAAGCCAGTGAAACTGATTTTGGCTAGATTTTTTTGGTAGAATATGAGGGGTGACAACAGTGCCTGGACACGTTCTTGCATATCCTGCCAAAAGTCAAAGATGCACAATCATATCCATGCAGCACTTGGAACATTCAGCACTCCAGATGCTCGGTTCAGCCATGTTCATATTGATCTTGTTGGACCACGGCCAGTCAGTCAGGGATTTACTTATCTCTTGACCTGTATAGACCACGTCACATAGTGGCTTGAAGCTATTCCCTACACAACATTTTGGCTAAATCTGTAGTGTAAGCCCTAATATCGAGCTGGATACCGTGTTATAGGTTCCCACGACTATTACCACCAATAGTGGCGGACAGTTCAACTCCCATTTCTTCCAGAAACCTTCCTGGATTTTAAGGATTAAGTGTATCCGTACGACTAGCTATCATCTAGCTTCTAACGGGATGACAGAACGCTTACATTGCTAATTGAAAACCACGTTGCATGCTTATCCAGAAAAACAGCGATGGAGCAAGTACATACTTATCATCCTTCTTGGCTATCGTTCAGTTATCAAGGAGGATCTCAGATACTCTCCATCCAAACTCGTTTATGTAGTACCTCTATCTTTGCCGGGTTAAATGCTGACTCAGATAGATTTAACAGCAACTTAGCTCCACCTTATACCAGCCCTTTTCACGTGCTTACACGCACTGACAAACTGTTCAACGTAAACATTGGTGGAAAAAAAGAGGCAGTATCAATTGATAGTGTAAAACGGGCCTTTTTTGACAGAATAACATAAGAGCTGCATATTCTCCTCTACATACACTTTGCATCAACAAACCGTTACTATACCTGTAAAATTTCATACAACACCTCCAAAAGACACATATGTCACCACCACACATAGTAGTCGGCAAGTATATTGGCCCCAAAACTTGTGTAAGACTCTCTATATGTAGAATAAGCTTTTTGAATTCATGTAGTCTACTATACCTTTACATGAAAGGCATCAGCAGTGAGCAATGTCTGCTTTTACTAAAAAAAATACTTTTCACTGAAAATCAAAAACAAAGAACACAAAAAAATTTCTGTAAACAAAGTTCACATTGTTTTTTTTTGTTTATCCTTTTTATTTTTTTCAACTACTACACATAACAAAAGACTAACTTTTTTCTCTGTCAGATTTCCACCTAAGCAGGGAGTGATGTAGCAGTCATAAACATTGCCATCTTTCCTCTTGCGGAGAGCAGCCCTAGTTAGGTTGACACTGAGCAAGGCTATATTTACTGGAGGATATACTGCTCGGAGAAAAGACGTCCAGCAGCTGACCGTCATTATTATTATGCCTTTATTCACTGTCTAAACTTTCGGCAAACTACACCCAACCGTGTAAGTCGCTTGAATTCAAAAGATTCATATAATTTCATGGCCTGTTTCGTACATACATATATACCCTGGAGTTTTCATACATACAACTCTTCAGAAGTCAAAGATCGTGTCCAGGAGCATCAGGAAGCTAAAACATGCGGTGAATAAATTTCTGAATAGAATTACACACCACATGGTATCATATAATATGGCTACAGGTAACATTAAATCAAAAACAAACAAAAATCATATCAATAACTTGCATATACATAACATGGAACCTAAAAATGCTCCAGATCAACCAACAAATGATTGTACTAATAAGAATAAAAATAGGCGACATTATTCTTTATGGTTTAATTAACATATAGTAAGCAATATCCCTAAAGAATTCTACCACATTATAGAAAAGAATTTCCCTCGAGATAGTAGATTAATAAAAACACCGTAAAATTATCATAATCAACATCAATCAAGTTGGCTTCAACCATTATAGCTTCTAATAATGATAAAACAAATCGGAAAATAAATAATTGAGGATTAAATAACCATCCAAACTCTCTAGTAGAACCCCAATGTAATTGTAAAAATGAACATTAGTGCCCTCTAGGAGGTAAGTGCTTAATTTCAAACATAGTTCATAAGTGTAACATTGTGGAGGGAAATAATATTAGGACATACATAGCATTCGTAGGGTGTAGTTTTAAAGATAGGTATACAACCCACATATCCTCTTTCAAAATAAAGGTTAACATGGATTTTAATGACAACACAACATTATTAGCTAAATGTGTCAGAGAATAACGAAAAAATAACGCTCAATTCAATTTGAAATGGTTTGTTATAAGTAAAGCAAATAAATACACCTCTGATAAGTTAAAAAAAATGTAACCTATGCACCCTGAAATCTTATCATATAATAACGTCCAACGATAATTTAGTTAATAAAAAACAGGAAATACTACAAAATTGTATGCACCGATCTAGATACATACTTTTCAATTTTAGGCCTATTTATAACAACTCAATATTTATTAGCTACCCAATAGATTAAATGTATATCAGACAAATCAATATATATAATTATACATTCTTAAAGTTTTATGTTGGTCCATTCTAAATACTAAAATAAATATTGATAGTTAACTAGTATGTAAAGAATATCTTTAATGGTAAATTTATGAAATTTGAATGAATGGACACTACTTATTTTCTGCAATAATTGACAGTAAAATATAAAAGAATGCTAACACTTATAATTATAAAGAATATTTGGACTAATGAATAACTCTCATTATAGATTAATAAATCATTAATGGTTATAATAATACTAAATCTAGATAAGTTAGATATAGCTCGGTTTATTGTTCCAGTCTAAATATTTGGGACAAATGCAATATAAAACTATCTTAGATCTTACTCTATTGGCTAGAAATCTTTAGGTTTTTTCATTAGGCATTCCACCACCACCACCACCACCACCACCACCACCACCACCACCACCATCATCATCATCATCATCATCATCATCATCATCATCATCATCATCATCATCATCATCATCACCATCATCATCACCATCATCATCATCATCATCATCATCATCATCATCATCATCATCATCATCATCATCATCATCATCATCATCATGTCCCTTATCTCATAAAATTGATGTTACTAGTCTCTCTCTACTTTACCGTTATTTCCATGGAAAGTACTCGACTGAGCTCCAATCTCTGGTTCCACCATCTAAGACATTCACATTAAAAACTTGTATTGCTGCAACAATGAAAAAAGACTTTCCTTTCTCCATCCATGTGTCTAGCGTCAGATGGAATTCTCATAAACGGCGCTTCCGTGCAAGGGTTTCCCCGCTTGTGCAACACATCACCGCTGGAATACTCCTCTGCTGATGACAATTTGGTCGTCGTAAAATCTGATGTCAATAAATTCTTTTTATATATCGCCCCATAAGTAATCAAACGCACTTTAAGAAAATTGATCGCATTTTATGAAGCATCTGTGTGTATGAATATTTCATATTACAATTTGAAAACCCAAACAATGATGCAATTTTAAAATGAATAAACTCATATTTTTACGCTATAACTTTCAATAAGTATATCATTCTTATAGAATCAAACTAACACTTACCGGCATAAAGGCCTCAACTGGCATCCATCTCATAAAAGAATACTTATTCGAATGAATGAACATTTATACACTAGAATGGCCACTTATGAATCTCAGCCAATCAGAACACAGAGAATGGACTTTCTCTTCTGAGCATAATGGAACATTCTAGCCTTATTATAAACCGGCATTTTGATGTGCTTGGCAGTCTGACTTATCTTGCTACTCAACTGGTCGTACAGTTGAGCCCTAAGTATCAACTCTATATGGCGCTACGAACAGGATATATGGATCCTGAAGATTGGGAGCAGTACCTCTTCAAAGCAGGGATCTCTGCTATCTCAGCTCGAACTTATGCTGCCACATTTGCAAGTGAAAAGCTGACAAAGAAGAACCTGCAAATGATGGATTGGGCCATGTTGAAAGAGCTAGGGATCGCGACAATGGGAGAAGCCCTCTCAATCCTTAAAGAAGCTAAGGAACTCTCCGCTGAGGTAACATATGCTAAAGCACCAGCCGCTAAACTGCCTCAGCTCCTCCTTGAAATGACCTCCCAACAATTCAGAAAATTCAGAATTGATTGGGAAGTATTCACCAAGATGACGGGTATGCCAACATCTCAGGCCAACATACAGCTATACAGTTCTGCTGATGAGTCCGTCCAGAATGCTATAGTCAACACTCACTCTAAATTCTTCACCACTGACCCAGACAAGCTACTAGGAATGATATAGGCATTGGTCACTCGAAGGTCGAATCCCATCGTTCATCGCCTTACTTTTGCCTCCATGTCACAGGGTGAGACTGAGACAATACAGAACTATCTCGTCCGCCACAGGGTCGTGGTCGCTGTTCATTGTAAAGGTGGTAGTGGTCGTCGTTATTGCTGGTAGGAGCACTGTTCTTCGGTGTTTGTGTGTACGGTGTGAGTCGTCCGTAAGCCTCTATTTATTTTTACTTGATACAAAGTTCAACAGGTGATGTGTGTAGTGGAAAAATAAAAACATAAGGCCGACCCGTAATCTCGTCGGGCGGACGTGAATCTCGCGAGATTTCTATTAAACTCCAAAAATGGCGGGTATAAGTAATGCTGTATTGTCTTTGTTGGTTCAGTTCCTGATTGAGACTAGTGAAGGTGGAGGTCGGATTGGGTGCCCCAGGAAGAGAGACAACAAGAAGGTGTTTTCGGACGACAATGTGTCTAAACTTCTTTCATTTTTCTATTCAGAAGTCCTTGTCCATATTCACTTGGAGATGAGCAGATAGGAGATCCAACAGCGCAATGTTTGATCCTCGCGGTCTCCATTCACAAACATCAGAATCTGCAGTGTATACGTCTGTAATCTATTACAGGTGTGAACCTATGTTACGTTTCAACCTTGTGTCATACATGAACACATGAAAGTTCATCATCATACCTGATGTGCCAGCTGCTTGCTCCTATATGCACCCTTTCTGTGGTCCTTCCCGACTGGGGAAACGCCGTCTGCAAATAAGTTTTTTCACACCTCGAAAAAGAACCACATCAAGACAACCTGTTAGAAGACAGAAGAGGTTTATTCTGCTTGATCTTCGTTCTAACCCTAACCCTTCTTGATCCACTGTTCTATCTCTTCTTCAAAAACTCTTCTAACTGTTGCCAGCATCAAATACTCTGTGTTGCGGTTTTTCAGTGCGTTATGTTTCTTGAAAATTTATAGAACTTTAATTTCGAATTTGGTTAAAGGAATTTAATTAATTCAATGAGACTTTACTTTTATTGTAAGGGATCTCACTGAACACCACGTTAAGCTGTTAGATTCTGTGGCATTGTCACAACGCATATTCGTGACTAAAGATATTTATATTTTTTGCACCTCTGTCAGTCTAGCTAACAATGTTTTGTTGGCTAGAAGAGGTGTCTGTCGGACGAGAACTGATAAGCAAAAAAACACGAAATACAATACACGGTGAAAGAAAAACACAGACAATGATATATAGATATGAAACTGAAGAAAGTTTTATTTCAGAAATGTGGTTTTCGAAGGATAGAAGATAGGCATATTATTGTTTAAACGAAATGTGATGTGATGTATGTGTCGATATGAAAACAATGGAAAAAGAGTTTGTTAGTAAATGTGTAGAGAGAGAAACGAGAGAGGTTTCTTTACTTAGCTGAAGAAATATTCCGATATTCCACTTTGTCCTTACTAAATCCCACGTTAGTAGCCAGAAAAGGAGTATTCCATCTTCAGTTCGGGTAGCAAGCGACTCCAAGTTTTTTGTACAAGTGGTTACTCCGAACCGAGCGAATGCTTCCAAATATTTTCTCTAATTGATTTCTTATTCAGGAATCCTTTAAAAGCGGCCTGAAAAAGGGATACAAGTGATCGTATCGGATGAAAAGTGAGAGAGTGGACGAAGCACGCCGTGGTCACTGGTGTTAACATACGCCTTCCTTCTCTCTTAGTAGCAGTCAGGCAGGCGAGCCTCCCCTTCTCTAGGTAGCCGATCGAGTGGATCGACCCAATTGTAACAGGCATTAAGGTTTCTTTCTTGAAAAACTGTCTTTCTAGAAGTCTTAGCTTTTGCTGTTAGAATAAGTGAACTAAATGCTTTATCCATCTTGGAGTCAAATCTTAGACATGAAGATGCTGGTATTAAATTTCGACTGAACTTGAAATTTCTTTCTCAGACAGCATCTGAAGAAAACTTGGTCGCCTTAGTTCATTCTGGATTTTACCAGATTTAC
Source organism: Sepiola atlantica (assembly GCA_963556195.1). NCBI lineage: Eukaryota > Metazoa > Mollusca > Cephalopoda > Sepiida > Sepiolidae > Sepiola > Sepiola atlantica. The sequence goes on from OY744522.1 coordinate 204,462,295, forward strand.
GGATAACTCTGAGGACCTTCTTTTATCCCTTGCTGTTGTTTGAAAGACTATGTTAAGAGAACAGAACAGTTATGACAGGATCATGGAGCGCCTTTGTGCTACGTACCAGAGGAACCCATATATAACCTGTGATGATAAGTACAATTTCAAGATAGATTGTGTCTACTATTGTAACATTGCCATACTAATAAACGACTTGTAACATGGGGAATTCTTTGATCCTCACAGATTGTCTGCTGTCCTCTTTTGTCGACAGAAACAGCTGTTTGTCTTGTCAACACATAATTGGATAGTGACGTCCCTCTCTTTCCTCTAGTTCTGCAATAGTGTCTTTCATTTGTGTCGATCTGTTTTCCTTTGTTGACGTTTTCGTTTTCTATAGAGAAAATCGACAGAACATTCTGGAACTATGAATTATTGCACTTTGCATGCTGATTGGTCAATCTGTGCACATGCATATTGTCATAATAGTTTTGGCTGTCGAGGTAACATCTCTACACAGTACCGACATTACCACTCCACTATGGGACCCTTCACCACCACCTCAGATTTAAGGTTAGTGTTGTGGATAATGACGAGCCTGTTTCCGTCGTCGTCATCATCATCATCATCATCATCATCATCATCATCATCATCATCATCATCATCCAGTCAATTCTAGAATATAGAAAGACCATTATCGTTTCCATTCATTTGTATTGTAGCATTATGGTTGACCAATATCTCTGATCGGCGTCTTGTAGTACACAATAAAGTAGTTGGCTCATTGGATAGTGATGTCTCTCTCGTTCATTCTCTTCTGTCCCGTTGTTGTTAAGCCATCGTCCTAGTTGCAGCGAAAGAATATCAGAAGTTTTTCATTTCGTTCTGCAATAGGGTAACAAATAAAACAAAACACCAAAAAAGATTCGATTCTCTTTGATGTGTTAGTCTTTTACAGCACTGTAAAGTTGTATATTCCCATCGTTCACAACCCAAAGAGAAAGATCTTTCTTTCTTCTTTATCATGTCTCATTTCGCACTCCCTATACGTGGCATCATATTCTGACACGTATCCCTAACTCTAAACGTAACTTCCTATGGAATTTTCCACTCCTCTGCTTAATTTTAACTCTATGTAGAGACTCCTGATTTTAACCTTATTTTTAACACATCCACAATCGAATATCGCTATTAAATTTAAGGAGATTAAGAAGTGGACTTTAGGTTTACATTCGGCAGCCTCGTAACTCTTGCTTCCCTAATTTTGTCCTTTAGTCCTCACATTCCATGAGCACATCTGACAAAGGGGGAAGAATTGCTGTTTTCTGGGTCGCAATCTATCCATCTAACACTAATCTTTGGCTAAGTTTTACCTTTAAATAGTATATTTTTTTTAGCTCCTTACATCAAGTTGAAGCACAGACCTCCATCCAGTTGGCTTCTGCAACACTTGCTTACAGATAAAACTTTAAAAGAAAATGCTATGTTAATAAAAAAAAATAAACATCAAGAAATATTTTGCCAATTTTTCATATGGAAGTTTTCAATTTATTAATACCACAGAATTCTCACTTTCTTCTTCTTCTTCATTACGTTTTCTTCAGGGCGATTTTTGGGGGTGTCGCCATTTTTTTATACTGTTGTGAGCCATTTTAAGTCAGTAGAAAACATGATAATCATGAAGAAAATAAAAAGCATTAATGTCCAATATTTATTCATGAGAAGAAAAGTGTTGCGATTTGTTGTGGTTGCAGGTGTGTGCATAGATGTACATTAGTTGCGATTTGTTGTGGTTGCAGGTGTGTGCATAGATGTACATTAGTTGCGATTTGTTGTGGTTGCAGGTGTGTGCATAGATGTACATTAGTTGCGATTTGTTGTGGTTGCAGGTGTGTGCATAGATGTACATTAGTTGCGATTTGTTGTGGTTGCAGGTGTGTGCATAGATGTACATTAGTTGCGATTTGTTGTGGTTGCAGGTGTGTGCATAGATGTACATTAGTTGCGATTTGTTGTGGTTGCAGGTGTGTGCATAGATGTACATTAGTTGCGATTTGTTGTGGTTGCAGGTGTGTGCATAGATGTACATTAGTTGCGATTTGTTGTGGTTGCAGGTGTGTGCATAGATGTACATTAGTTGCGATTTGTTGTGGTTGCAGGTGTGTGCATAGATGTACATTAGTTGCGATTTGTTGTGGTTGCAGGTGTGTGCATAGATGTACATTAGTTGCGATTTGTTGTGGTTGCAGGTGTGTGCATAGATGTACATTAGTTGCGATTTGTTGTGGTTGCAGGTGTGTGCATAGATGTACATTAGTTGCGATTTGTTGTGGTTGCAGGTGTGTGCATAGATGTACATTAGTTGCGATTTGTTGTGGTTGCAGGTGTGTGCATAGATGTACATTAGTTGCGATTTGTTGTGGTTGCAGGTGTGTGCATAGATGTACATTAGTTGCGATTTGTTGTGGTTGCAGGTGTGTGCATAGATGTACATTAGTTGCGATTTGTTGTGGTTGCAGGTGTGTGCATAGATGTACATTAGTTGCGATTTGTTGTGGTTGCAGGTGTGTGCATAGATGTACATTAGTTGCGATTTGTTGTGGTTGCAGGTGTGTGCATAGATGTACATTAGTTGCGATTTGTTGTGGTTGCAGGTGTGTGCATAGATGTACATTAGTTGCGATTTGTTGTGGTTGCAGGTGTGTGCATAGATGTACATTAGTTGCGATTTGTTGTGGTTGCAGGTGTGTGCATAGATGTACATTAGTTGCGATTTGTTGTGGTTGCAGGTGTGTGCATAGATGTACATTAGTTGCGATTTGTTGTGGTTGCAGGTGTGTGCATAGATGTACATTAGTTGCGATTTGTTGTGGTTGCAGGTGTGTGCATAGATGTACATTAGTTGCGATTTGTTGTGGTTGCAGGTGTGTGCATAGATGTACATTAGTTGCGATTTGTTGTGGTTGCAGGTGTGTGCATAGATGTACATTAGTTGCGATTTGTTGTGGTTGCAGGTGTGTGCATAGATGTACATTAGTTGCGATTTGTTGTGGTTGCAGGTGTGTGCATAGATGTACATTAGTTGCGATTTGTTGTGGTTGCAGGTGTGTGCATAGATGTACATTAGTTGCGATTTGTTGTGGTTGCAGGTGTGTGCATAGATGTACATTAGTTGCGATTTGTTGTGGTTGCAGGTGTGTGCATAGATGTACATTAGTTGCGATTTGTTGTGGTTGCAGGTGTGTGCATAGATGTACATTAGTTGCGATTTGTTGTGGTTGCAGGTGTGTGCATAGATGTACATTAGTTGCGATTTGTTGTGGTTGCAGGTGTGTGCATAGATGTACATTAGTTGCGATTTGTTGTGGTTGCAGGTGTGTGCATAGATGTACATTAGTTGCGATTTGTTGTGGTTGCAGGTGTGTGCATAGATGTACATTAGTTGCGATTTGTTGTGGTTGCAGGTGTGTGCATAGATGTACATTAGTTGCGATTTGTTGTGGTTGCAGGTGTGTGCATAGATGTACATTAGTTGCGATTTGTTGTGGTTGCAGGTGTGTGCATAGATGTACATTAGTTGCGATTTGTTGTGGTTGCAGGTGTGTGCATAGATGTACATTAGTTGCGATTTGTTGTGGTTGCAGGTGTGTGCATAGATGTACATTAGTTGCGATTTGTTGTGGTTGCAGGTGTGTGCATAGATGTACATTAGTTGCGATTTGTTGTGGTTGCAGGTGTGTGCATAGATGTACATTAGTTGCGATTTGTTGTGGTTGCAGGTGTGTGCATAGATGTACATTAGTTGCGATTTGTTGTGGTTGCAGGTGTGTGCATAGATGTACATTAGTTGCGATTTGTTGTGGTTGCAGGTGTGTGCATAGATGTACATTAGTTGCGATTTGTTGTGGTTGCAGGTGTGTGCATAGATGTACATTAGTTGCGATTTGTTGTGGTTGCAGGTGTGTGCATAGATGTACATTAGTTGCGATTTGTTGTGGTTGCAGGTGTGTGCATAGATGTGCATTAGTTGCGATTTGTTGTGGTTGCAGGTGTGTGCATAGATGTACATTAGTTGTATATTGAAAGGTCAAAGGGAGGTAAATTAGTAATATCTTTTAGAAAGGTATTATTTAGTTTGACACGGATTATGTTAAACATCTTTCGCGCAAGAATGACGGATGGAACGCAATCTCAAAATTAGATTCTGTTGCAAATAAAATATATCACAGAGCGAAAACATATTCTCTTTTAAATCTTGTTTGTTACTCAGCTTAGGAGATGAAAAAAAGGAAGAAAAAAAAGAGAGAAAGAAAGGGAGAACGAAAGAACTCGCAAAGACTATATCGTGGCGAATCTGACCTTGCCTCCTTGAAGGTTTAGCTGGGAAAGCCAAAGTCTTAAATGAGATAAAGACGGGAACCAATCAAAAATTGGTTTGTGTAACTTTTCTTTGGGCCGTAATACAATTGAACAACACGGTACACAGACGGGTAATTGTTTGATGTAGGAGAAACACAGGAATAGAATAAAAGACAATACTTTGGGTTGAGTAAGTTGAATGTATACAAGACAAAATAATCATTTCCTGGAGTTTGTCGATTTTTCTGCCATCTGCCTGTCAGAGAATGCAGCATCACATCTTGTCTTGTTGGGAAACAATCTCAAACTCGAGTGTTCATGTCGATCACATGATTTGGCTTTAGCGATCGCACGTGAATCTCGTTACATGCAGGCACATCTGGTGAAGAGGCGATGACATCAAGCCGTATCACAACTCACACAGATCGACAGAAAATAGTTCATTCATGTAAGCTGCTACAAAGCGATTGGGGAAAGGAATTAGTAATTTCCCTATCTCTATGAAAGGTCACGGGAGTACACGTGAACTACCTCTCTTCCTACTTATTCTGATGCATGGGCCAGTGCGATCCCTTTTGCTGTCAAAATCAAAATTAAAAAAAAAAAACTCCTATGCGGACACAATCTTGACTGAGGCAGGGAAAACAGGAGGCAAAATTCCTCGCTCCTAAAACTGACAGAAGAAACTAAAGACCAACTATTTTTTTAGATGAATGACATACAAATACCAAATCGTCTGGTATCGCTACTGACATAAGGAGAACATAATTCACTGCCTTGGATATATTTTGATGAATGCCAAAGGCATATTGAAAAATAGTCAAGTGATTAGATTCCTATGATAAATGAAACAGAGGAGAATTATTTGAATTATTCTCACTGTGACCGATAACTGCACACCAACACAATTGTTTACAGGTGCCGAAGACATTTGAATGTTTCTTCTCATGAACCTGGAAGGTACATCAGCAAATTATAAATTCAAGCCCTTTCTTTCTAAAGGGCTGATGTTTTATATATATGTACATGTATTTTTCGCTCGGTTTAGCTGCATATTTACTCCGAACCCTGTCCTCGCTACTTTTGTTCTTTTATCTTATTCGTCCCTATGCTCGACTGAGCTCAAATCTATGGTCCCCCCTCTAAAACATTCACAATAAGAACCCACCTAGCTACTATCACTGTAAATGATTTCCCTTTCTCCCTTTGCATGCCCAAGATGAATCTAAACTTCAATGAGTTTCTTTTTAGAACTGTCCGTCTGTATAACACAGTGCGGCAAGCCTGCTTTCCTGCTGACTACAACATGGTCGTCTCCAAGTCCAATGTAAACAGGTTCTTGTTAAATGGTCCCTGTAAATAATCAATTTTTGCCCTGCTACAACCATCGTGCCGGTGAACACAATGTTGTCTCACCATCCACCAGTCAAACTTTTTAATCCTTATCCTTGAATGGCCTTTGGGCCTTGATAAGCAGTGACTTTTAATGTAGAAAAAACAACTTTTGTAAATAAACTTTTTTTAACTCGTGTTGGTCTTCTGTTGTTTCACAGTGTTCATTGTCTGTGTATCCTCATTTCACAGGTGTCTTGAGAAAGAGTCTCCATTCCCCTCTTGTTCCGTGTATATGCATGCTTGAACCCGAGGACCGAAATCTTTTCTTTTATTCTTTTTTTTGTGTAGCAGTCTTGTCATTCCCAACAAGGCGCGAGCCTAACACGGATTATAGAAAAATATAGCAGTCGTGTTTAGGTGTTGTTGGCATGTTAATACCGCTTTGTAGTTGCTGGTGATGATGATGATCGAGTTGGTGTTCAGCGTGGTGTATTGCTGTTGTTGCAGAAGGAAGAATAAGAAAAGTTGGTTGGTTTTAGTGTTTGAAGTTGACAGTGCATCCTTCGGTCGGTGGGTGGAAAATTGGTTAACACTTTAGTTTTTTAGTGGTATGAAAGTGCCGATCAAGGGTGCTGTAGCTTTGTGTGGCATTGTAAACATGTTGGCTCAATCTGTTTCTTTCTCTCTTCAAACCGGTGCTTTTATAGACAACTTTGTAGAAAGTTCTAGATATGATTGTTTCTTGGCGTGCACACATTTCATTGGTCAATCAGTGTGTAAGCAGTTAAGTCACACATCTGCACTTCATTCAATTTGCCATCCTCTAGGTGCAAACATCTCAAAATAGCTTTTTATATAATTTAGACAACATGGTCATGTGAACAAATTAATGCTTTCTCCGGTTTCGGAGCTCAACTTAACTTATTTGATTTATGTGCATATTCCAGAGAGATTCACCACATGTTCGAGACCAAAATTCCACCACTTATCACGGTCTTAGGCCAGTCTTTCAGCTGTCAGGAGCGGTATACCAGTCTTAATCCTTATCTGGTCAGCCCATCTGTTTGGTTGGTGATCGACCATCTTGATCTTTTTTCAATTAAATCTTCTTTACATAACTGGAGTCTGGTAGCCGTGAAACATGTCCAAACTGTAATGTTATCGGCTGGGTTAAGTAAGTAGTAAGACAGAGAGAAGTATAGGATAAGTAACAAGGTTTATTGGCGGTCAAAATACATTCTAACTGAGTCATCGCCAGGGGCCGTAACTCGTCCCCTCACCGGTGACTCGTCGGTGCAGTAACACTACACAAACTACGTTATTCTTTGTTTTTGAAAAACGTTTTTGATTCATCTGTTAATGTTTAGCTTCTTTCTGATATCTGCATTTCTTCGCTTTTCTTGCGAAGTTACTCCAAAGACGATTCTTCAGCATTTAATTTCAAAGACATTAAGTTTCCTTTCATACTCTGCCACTCTAGTCCATGTTTCACTTGCATATACAACAATAGCAAGTAAGGTAAAGGTAAAGGTCGCATAGCCTGGACGCGCACGAGTGTCGTTGCCGACAACGCACACTGCCCATGGCCGTAACGGCGGTGATTTGTTAAGAATCACCGTGTCTAGGGCATATGGAAGGCGGAGCCCATCCCTCTCCTTCCGCTGCCTTGAACCTTCCCTGAGTTTTAGTCAGGTACTCATTTACTGCTGGGTGGACAGAGGGAGTTTTCAGACCCGAAAATTCGCATGCCGTGAGTGGGATCGAAATCGGGTCGTCCAGCCCAAAGACAAGTGCTATAACCACTCGTCCACAGCAAGTATCAATGCATTATATTTTACTTTTATCTTTAAACATTAATTCAAGGCAGAAATGACTTTCTATTCAGCAACCTAAAGGTTTCACAATTACTTCCGAATTTCGAAGTGTTATCATCATCATATTCGGTTTAAGGTTCGTTTTACATCCTGGCATATGTTAAACAGCTTTTAGAAATTGAGTTCAAAACTAACAAGGCTTTATCTATCCCTATTTCTCTCAAATCTCTCTTATCACTTTCGTTGTTTTTCTTGGCCTTCTTATCAACTAACGTTGCTATCTCAACTGTTCTACATTTACTAACCCGAGAACTCTGATCTATTCTTGCCATGTGACCATACCAACAAAGACTCCTGTTCTGCACTACTTCGTTGGTATGGTCACGTTGAAAGAATGGATGAGATTTCTTGGGTTAGTAAACGTAGAACAGTTGAGGTAGCAGAATCAGCATATAGTTTAGATTCAAATGACCGATAATTTCCGTGTTACTGCGACATTTGAAAGTAATTTTAAAGTCTTTAAACTGCAGAATAAAATTAATTTCTGCCCTGAAGTTAAGTTTAAAGACAACAGTCAAGTATTATGGTTCATTTGTGCCGTAATCAAAGAATCAAGTGCTCACTTGTTCGTTTTAATATTTTACATTTAACAAGTGGATCGTAATTGAGTTTCCCAAATGATTTACAGTGAAATAAGTTTGCCTTTCAAAAACGGAAGAAATGCAAATTATTGTCGATTATCAGTTAAAAGCACGATTATTTAAAATATCAAAATTTGTATTTATTTTTAGACAGTAATTATGGACACTTCTAGATGTGAAAGAGAAATTAATCATCTCTTTTAATAACATTAAAAAAACAACTTCACGCGTGATGACGTGACTTACACATTGAATTAATATTTTATTTTGTTTATATTTACTGTTAATCGATTATTTATTGAAATAAAAAAAATGCAATAACTAAAAGTACTAAAATAAACTTTTAAAAATCCTATATAAAAAAGGTAATTACGAAATTAAATATACCAGAATGCATTTCCGTTTATTCGCAAACAAGTCAGCCATTTTAATCTTTTGTTAAAAGTTGAAAAAAAAAAAGAAAAAATTACTTCGTGACCCCTCAAAATTTGAAAGGAATTTGAAAGTATTTAAACTATGACGTTCCAGAGGGGTTAACAACCGCGCTGACTTCCGGTTTATTCTGCAGTAAAGTGCAAGTACGAATGACCATAAATGATAAAAAAAAACTTTTTTTTTTAACGGAAAATTTAGAATTGTATTTTTATTATAATAAAATAAGTGGTTAGCAAAACAAATTATCAAAATAAGTTGTTAGCAAAACAAATTATCAAAATAAGTTGTTAGCAAAACAAATTATCAATATTATTTGCTTGTTCTTTAATGAAAATATAACAAATCTTGGGAATCTTTTACGAGACTCAGCAGAGTAAAAACGCAAAAAAAACAAATTACAACAAATAAAAGTAACTGTAAGCTGTAAAAGTTAGTTTCAAACTTGCATGTGCTATTTGTTTGTATTTTAAACCCGTTTGAAGTGCTATTTATTAGAAATCAATAGTTTTGACACCGTATCTTCGAAAAAAAACATGGCCGATTTGGGGGGGATTACTAACAAATGCACTAGGAGCGCCATATTGTTTTTGTGAAAACGTTGGGGAAAAATAAACAAGAATTTTTTTTTTTTACATCTAATGAAAACCCATTTATAATACGTAAAAATAAAAACAAATTACATAGGTAAGTAGAAAAATATCTATTCTCGTCGTAGGTCAACTTCACTTGTTGCAAATTTATGTTTTAAAACCCTTTCTCGTTCTTTTTTTGGACCCCGTTCGCGCCTCTGCTGAGTCTCGTAACATATACCCCAAATCTTTAATAAACAATCTTTTTTATGGATCAAATATGTTGAAATGTCTTTTTATTGATATAAATAAAGTTTTGAAATGTCTTGTATTTTGATAATGAAAAAAATGATAAAAAAACGATAATGATAAAAAAAATGGGGTATCTTTTACAATAATCCGCAGAGTCGCCAACGGGGTCCAAAAAACGAACGAGAACGGGGTAAAAAAAAATAAATATGCAACAAGTGACGGTGACCTACGTCGAGAATAGATATTTTCCTACTTACCTATGAAATTTGTTTGTATTTTTACGTACTATAAATGGGTTTTTATTAGATATCAAAAAACATTTCTTGTTTTTTTTGGCACGTAAAACAGAATGGCCGTACCTCGTTACGATAACCCCCCCCCCCAACGCTTGCCCAATGTTCGTGTGACAAAAATATTGATTTCTAATAAATAGCAGTTGAAACGGTTTAAAAATACAAACAAATGTCACAGATAAGTTGGAAAATAACTTTTATCGGTTACAGTTACTTTTATTTGTTGTATATTTGTTTTTATAGCGTTTTCACTCTGCGGATTATTGTAAAAGATACCCCAAAAAGAAATAATATGATTTCGGAAAAACGGGAAAAATAAATAATCAAATATTTTTTTGATTTTCGCGCCAACTTTGGTAGGTTTTACTAAATTGTTATAAAATATTTGCTTTAAAAATTACTATTAAAATACTAAGCTATTTTATAATATTTTCATTAAAAAATCAAAATATATTATGTTGCTGTTTCACAAAAGGCAAGACATTCCAAAACTTTATTTATAGCAATAAAAAGAAGACATTTTAACATATTTGATTCATAAAAAAGATTTTTATTAAAGATTTGTGATATTTTCATTAAAAAAAACTTATTTTACTATAATAAAAATACAATTCTAAATTTTCCGGTAAAAAAAGTTTTTAAAAAAAATTTATGATCATCCGTACTTGCAATTTACTGCAGGATAAACCGGAAGTCAGCGCGGTTGTGACACCTTCTGGAACGCCTAAACTGTCGAATAGGGAGTATTTTAAAATGAAAGATTGAAGTTTTTTGGAAGCTATTTACATCCAATCATTTTATAAATAGAATGGATTAAAATAACATTAACAACAAAATTAGGGATTTTTTAACGACAGCTAACAGAACGAAAAGGGGGTTACAAAAACAAATCGGTGACAAATAAATGTTACGAAAGGCAAGATAAGTTACTCTTCTACCCACCTGGAGTAAGATAAAACTGGCCCTGTGCCTAACTCCTGGAGAGGAGTAAATCAATACCCACCTGGATAAGTTTATTTGTGTTTTAACTTATTTTAAAGCGTTCTTTTTTTTGTTCAAAACAAACCTGGTGTCCGCCTGTGTAGGGAACATGAACATGAAGGGGGCTTACTTGCGAAACGCCTCGAGTTTGCCTGTCCTGTGCGCTGCGGGTGAGAGAAAGAAATCCAACATGGCGTCCATGAATGTTTATTACATACAGTTCACGCAAAATCTCGCAAAGTCTCGTTGCACATATGGAAATTAGGTGTGCCTCGATATAATAAAAGCGGGTCTCGTACCGTTTCAGGAAACTCGGTGTGAAGCAGGTGCACGTAACGAACGGTGAGAGCTGCTTTGAAAGTTAACAGAGTGATTTGCGACCTTCGTTATTACTACAAGCTATCTCGGCGATGGACAAATTCGACTTGAGATTAATACCAGAGTTCGACGGCTCCCCCTCCGGACCCTCTGTAGTCGAGTGGTGGGAGAAAGCCGAGCGCATCTGCAGACTTTGCAAGATAAAGGATCCTGCACTGGTCATCCCGCTGAGGCTGACCAAAGGAGCATATTCGGTGTATCAGCAGCTCGGAGACGAACCAGGCCTGGAGGAAGTTAGGCAGGCGCTATACGCAGCCTTTGCTGTGGACCCTTTCGTCGCCTGGAGGCAGTTCACCGAACGGCGGCTTGGGCTAGATGAGACTGTGGACGTCTACCTGGCCGATTTGAGGAGGCTAGCCGCGCCGTTTGGTGGAACAAGCGAGCGAATACTGGGATGCGCTTTTCTGACTGGACTCCCACACGGCGCCAGCAGACTGCTGCGAGCATCGTCCAGACTCAGTGAGATTGGGCTTGACGAGTTGTTGGCCAGAGCCCGAAACATTTTGAAAGAGGACACAGAGCCAGCTGCGGAAGCGTCTTCACCACCAACAGAAGACATGAGATGCTACAAATGTGGCGGGCCGAATCATTTTTCAAAAGACTGCCGAAGCCGAAGCGGTGCAAAGGACGCGCTCGATCGAGGAACATTAAAACGCGTGCTTTGCTACCGGTGCAACAAGCTGGGTCACGTGGCAAGAAGTTGTCCGGGAAACGAGCAATAGCGCCAGTCTTCTCCCCAGATTGTCGCCAAATAAGGCGCTACCCACAGTGAGCGTGCGCGTAAACAGGCGTGAGCGCTTCGCACCTGTAGACACCAGGTGCACGCAGACCCTCGTGCACAAGGCATGCTGTGACGCATGGGATAAGGAAAGGATCCCGGTATTGACGGTTGGCGGTGGCTCGATTGCCTCTTGTGGCATTAGCATCATTCGCGCAGGTGTCGGCGATGGGCCCACATTAACCGTACGAGCCTTGGTTGTAAACGGTGACCTGCTCGGTTACGACCTGCTCCTGGGAATGGACGTCATCAAGGAATTGGGTGGTGTACGCATTGATGGTGAGGGTAGGGCACATTTTGCAAAAGCGGGCCTTGCTCTGACTGCAGCTATGAAGCTGGAACAGCCTGATTTTTGTGCGGAATTCGACCAGCGCACAAAGTCCTGGACAGCTTCCTGGAAGTGGTCGGAGGAGCAGCCACCTGAGAAATTATGCAATAAGGTGCCAGAATACAAAATTCCCCACGGAGCTCGTGCAGAATACGACAAGGAACTACAAACTTAGATTAGTAATGGATGGCTAGTTCCTTATTCAGAGAAGGAATTGGATCCCCCAAAGTGCCTGATCCCGTTAATGGCGGTTATCCAACAGAATAAGCAGAAGGTGAGGCCGGTGCTCAACTATCGAGAATTGAATGAGCACGTGGACCCTTTTACAGCTCGCGTGGACGTATGCACTGAAAAGTTGAGGGAATGGCAGAAAGCGGGATCTCATGTATCTGTACTGGATCTTCACAAAGCATACCTTCAAGTGCGTGTACACAGATCACTATGGCCCTATCAAACGGTGCTCATCAGGGGGAAAAGGTATTGCCTAATCCGCATGGGATTTGGACTTAATGTGGCGCCATCAATTATGCAAATGATTGTTGACGCCATTCTGACTAAGGATGAGCGCATTCAGCGGGCAACGTCTGCATATATTGATGACGTATACGTGGACGAGGAAATTGTATCTGCGGCGCGCGTGAGGGAGCATCTCTACAACTTTGGCCTTCTCAGCAAGGAACCGGAAAGGCTACGGGATGGCGCACGGGTACTTGGTTTGCAGGTCTGGGAGGAAGATGACGTTCTGTATTGGAAACGAGGAAATGAAACTCCGGACATGCCTTGTATTGTTACATGACGAAACGTATTTTCCTTGTGCGGAAAGTTAGTTGGACACCTTCCTGTGGGCGGCTGGCTTCGTGTTGCGGTGGCATTTATTAAGCGAAGAGCCTTCGACGTCACCACTGGATGAGATGACGAAACTCATGATGTCCCTCTCAATACAATGCTCAAAGAGGTCCTCACCAGAGTGCACACGGAAGACCCAGCGTGGGGCAGATGGTGCGTCGAAAGCCAGAACCTTAGTGTGTGGGTTGATGCAAGCTCTCTCGCCATTGGCGTATCGGTGGTCCATGATGGAACGGTGGTGGAAGACGCTTGCTGGTTACGCCCAGAAAAGAACTCCCAGCACATAAACCTGGCAGAACTTGATGCAGTTATCAAGGGGATAAACTTGGCAATCCTTTGGAAGACGACCACCCTGCGACTATTCACGGATTCTGCTTGCGTCCATAAGTGGATTTCAGATACTCTCACCGGGAGGACCAGAGTACGAACCAAAGCCACGAGCGAGATGCTCATCCGACGGCGGCTCGACACGATCATGAAGCTGGTGAACGAATATGCGCTGTCAATAGAGGTGTCCCTGGTCAAATCCAGCCTGAACAAAGCAGGTTGTTTGACGAGAGTACCTCAAAGATGGCTTGATGCCATAAGAAAGACTATTGAACCCATACAGGCCACCTGCGCCGCTTCCGTGAGCCCCGTTCGATTTAATCACATCAAAGAAGTCCACCAACAAACCGGGCACCCTGGGGTCAAGCGGACCCTATATTTCGCTAAGTTGGTTGAACCAGGAGTACAGAAAGCAGACGTCAGGAAAGTGGTCAAAGATTGTGTAGCATGCCAATCCCTTGATCCAGCACCTGTTCGCTGGGAGAAAGGAAAGCTGGGAGTGGAAAGCCATTGGAGCCGGCTGGCGATGGATATTACTCACCACAACGGCGAGGATTTCCTGACTCTCATTGATTGCGGTCCATCCAGGTTTGCAGAATGGCGCATGCTGCGCCGGCAAGATTCAGTCATCATTGTCCGTCAGTTAAACAGTATTTTTCTTGAACGTGGCCCCCCAACGGAGATATTAACCGACAATGGCGCTGCATTCACTAGTGAGCAGTTCAGAAAGTTTGCTGATGGCTGGGGAGTACGCCTGAGGTTTCGATGCGCCCACGTACCGAGTGGAAATGGGGTCATCGAGCAGAATCACAGAACCATCAAAACCATTGCGGCCAGGACGGGCTGCACGGTATTTGAGGCAGTCTACCTGTATAACGTAACCCCAAAGGATAATGTTTCACCCTCTACAGCGCCGGCTGACACCTTGCACAGGTATCACGTCAGGGTGAAAGGCATAGAGACTAACCCGCTGCCCGAACTGGAAGTAACCAAAGAGAAACTGAAAAAAGGGGATGTCGTCTGGATTAAGAACCCGCGCGGCAAGTGTACGACGCAATACGGAGTTGGGTGTGTCACCGAGGTAATCAGCCCACAGGCAGTGCGAGTCGGCGGTATGCCCCATCACGTTAGAGACCTACGGTTAGTAACGCAACCGTCACTGGACGACAAGAGCGAGTCGGAGTCAGAGAGCAGTGAGGCATCACTCTGGCTTGCAGCAGCCCCATCGGACAGTGACTCGGATATCAGCAGTATCCCAGCGGATGCGATGTTTCTCGACCCTCAGACCGCGGACGAGAGCACAAGCGAAGATGGGGCTTGCGTTGTCCCCCTCCGAAGAAGCAACCGACGAAGGCGATCGATGCCTCCCTGCCATCTCTGTGATCATGAGATCAGGGGGGAGTGTAGGGAACATGAACATGAAGGGGGCTTACTTGCGAAACGTCTCGAGTTTGCCTGTCCTGTGCGCTGCAAGTGAGAGAAAGAAATCCAACATGGCGTCCATGAATGTTTATTACATACAGTTCACGCAAAATCTCGCAAAGTCTCGTTGCACGTATGGAAATTAGGTGTGCCTCGATATAATAAAAGCGGGTCTCGTACCGTCTCAGGGGACTCGGTGTGAAGCAGGTGCACGTAACGAACGGTGAGAGCTGCTTTGAAAGTTAACAGAGTGATTTGCGACCTTCGTTATTACTACAGCCTGTTCAGTTAGAATAAAAAAACAAAATGGCTGTTCGTGAGTCCTGTACGGGGCCCCTTGATAATCGGTGAAAAATCGAGAAATAAACAAAATAGTGTTAGAAACATATTCAATACATGTCACCAATCGTGAGAAAATGTAATGTTCTATCAGTATTTTGCTTAATTTTCGTTTTTTGAGCGAAACTCTGTGTAATTTCAGACATTTTTCTTTTCGTTCTAACTGAACAGGTGGACATCAGGTTTGTTTTGAACAAAAAAACTCTTTAAAATAAGTTAAACCACAAATAAACTTATCCAGGTTAGTAGAAGAGTAACTTATCTTGCCTTTGGTAACATTTGTTGCCTATTTGCCCCCCCCCCTTTTTGTTGTGTTAGCTGTCGTCAATAGTTATAGTTTTATAACAATTTGATTCAAATAATTTAATGATTAAATAACCGAACAATAAGGTAATAATTAAATTTAACTTTCAAAATCCTATTTAAAACAATAATGATTTAGTAAAAACAAACAAACGGCATAGCTTAAAAAGAAAAAAGAAAAGCGAAATAAAATGAAAGTGAAAAGACTCCCGGGCAACGTCAACAATTTACAATATAAAAAGTCGCAAATTAGGGATTTTAGTTACACCGGCTATAAAGTCAGTGTCCATTTTATAATAAAGGTAAAATAGAGAAGTGAATGCCCTTCTATCTATCTATCTATCTATCTATCTATCTATCTATCTATCTATGTATATATATATATATATATATATATATATATATATTGAGAAAACCTTGCCTTTTTTGGAGGACGGTGGAATTCAACGCCATTTCACTATAGATAACTTGGGGCACTCAATGGCGATTCATAATGGCGATTTAACACATTAAATCAAAAGTCTCTAATTAAGATAAAAAATCAAATTAGAAAAAATGTCACTCACGTTACAGCAGTACAGTGTACAATACATAATAAGTTATTGTCTACTACTGCAATAGTAGTTTGTAAGTGACATTTTTGTTAAATTAATTAAAATCATTTTGAATTCAGTTCTTTTTCTGATTGTCAATGTCAATTAAGGTTACAAGGAAATAAAAAAATGAAATTTTCAAAATGAAAAGAACGTCGAACGGTGCCATTTTATTTATTAAAAAAGTTTTTTTTTCTAGAGTTCAGTTATTTTTTTTTTTGTTGATCTATTTTTTTTAAAGATTAAAATTAGTATGAAAAAAAAAACGATATTCTTTTGATGGGTTAAAAGATTGAAGTTTGAAGTAAAAAGAACAAAAGAATTAAAGAATCGAAAAAAACAAACAAAATAAAAATCCCATGAGGTTCAAATCCAGTTTGTGTACGTTTTTTTTTAGCATTCTGAATTCTCTTCATTTCTATATGATTTGTAGTTTAAAAACAAATTTTTGCAATTTTAGATCTAGTCACAGATATTCATGAAGATTTAATTTAATATAAATTTTTTTAAGACACCATGTTTTTTTGTAAATATTTTTTTTTTTTTGTCAAGTTTTAAATTTGTATCTCTCATCTTTAGTCCTTTTTTCCTCTTTCCCATTATTGAATTGTTTTTGTTTGTTTTTTTTACCTAATATTAACGTTAGAAAAACAAAAATGGATAAACTTGTAGATTAACACCCTCAGCTACCCTTCCATAATGATATTCTACCATTTTAGGCGATTACGTGTGAACAGAACACCCTGAAAAACTCGTCTGAAAAGGGGAAAAAAACAACACCAATTATTTCAGAATTTAGAGTGGAGGATCATTTTCGTTTATAAATTTAACGTAAAATGATCCTCCATTTCCGGGCCATTCAAACTTTTTAGGGCTTTTAACTAAATTTTGTTACCACTAACCCTAACCCTAAAGTCCGACTCGCAAGATTGTAAAACCACACGTAATTGCCTAAAAAGTAAACATCCTCAAAACGTACAGAATTTATTTCCCATAGCAAACATTTATTTTTGGTTAAATTAACCGGATTAATTGTCCTTAAACGCTAGAATGGATTGGAAAAGGGGGATCACTTTACGTTAAATTTATATGCGAAACTGATCTTCCACTCTAAATTCTAAAATATTTATTTTCTTCTTTTTACCAAGTTTTTCGGAATGCTCACACGTCATCGCATGAGAAAAGAATCTCATCTTTGGGGAGGGCCGATTTAGCCGAGAGTTAAAATCTTCAAATTTACCCAAAATACTAAGTTCTCATAAAACACCGAATCGATATTAAATTATATTTATGAATGTTAGTTATGACATATTAAATTGCAAAATGTAATTTTAAGACCACAAATCGAATAATCGTTGAATGACGTTTTTTTTTACAGGAAAATTTGGGACTTTGCAAACGTTACACGGACAAATATTCTCCCCCCCAAAAGTTTACTAAAATAAAAATTAAAGTCCCCAAAACAAGATAACTTTAAAAAATTAATTTTGCAATAAATTAACAAAAAAACAAAAAAAAAAACACAATAAAAAGAACGGTTTTCTTTTTATTGTTTTAAAATTTGAAAAGAAATAATAATAAAAAAATAAAACGGAGTTTTAATGAAAAAAATAATAAAACATTTTTTTTTCTTAATACTATTAAAAGTCGGTAATATCTGAAAATGGAATTTAATACTAAAAAACTTCATAAAATAATCTGAAATTATGCGGACGTGATGATAATAATTGTAGAAATGTTTCACGTCCTTCGATGGTTGAATTAATATTTGTTTTAGTCCGACATTGACAATTCAATGAAGGAAGTTCAAGGTTTATCAGGAAATGTAAAAAAAATATTAAGTACAATAAAATAAAAGTTATTTTTATTATCTTATTAATTTATAAATACGGAAAACGATAATAAATCCCGAAATGGGAATCAAGAGTTACGCTTTTTATTCATTTATTTATTTATTTTTAACAAAGTTTTTCAGGTTAATAAACGTTAAAATATTCTTTCATTAGTACCACACAAAAAGAAAAAAGTATCGTTTTTTTTTCTGACTTTGAATCGCTTTTGAATAAAATTAAAAAATTTTTTTAATTAAATTTGTTTATTTTTTAATATATATTTTTTTGTTGCTAATTTCAATTTGGTTTAGAAACAGACACGTGTAGTGTCAGATTCTCTATATAAGCAGTTAAACTGCTAAGCAAGTTAGCAGTTTAATATCTATATTGTTAATTCATTTTTAATTTTCTTCGCATTTTACTTTTCAAGAATGAAAAAAAATCGATTCTCTAACAAATAATCAAAATTAATTTTTAAAATTAAATTTGTGCATTATTTTCTCTGTAAAAAGCTGTTAATTTTTACCACCTTCCGAAAAAAAGATTAGACCCTCCCACTAAAAACCAACAAAAATGCTTAGAATTTTTTTTTAAAAATTAGTTATGCATTAATTATTAGTTTTTTTTTTTGGTCAACGACGAAGATTAAGATAAACTTTAAACTAATATTTTCCAGACCTTAACCATTATTTTTAACTAATAATTCTTCACCTCAGTGAATTTTTCAATGATTCTTGCATAATCGGGCAACAAAATAAAAGGTCAAGTCGATCAGTGTTTTCCGATTTATTATTCATTTGTTGTATTTATTCATCACTTCTTCCACATTAAAATACGAAAAGAACGATGGTTGTTATTCTTTTTATTTATCTCCAAACATCAATTTATTATTTAATTTCTCCGTCCGTTTTCTTTAAGAAATGTCACTCCAGCAAGGTCACAAAATTAAATTTCTATGAACACTGAACAGAAATTTAAACTGCACCAAAAATGGTCAAATGGTTTTTGAATGTTACAAACGGGTTTTTGTTCATTTTTATGTTACACGGAAAAATAAATTTACTAACATAAATTATAGTATAGTTTGGTTTCAAAATAAAAAGGGGTTTAGAAGTTCGACCGGGCACTTCTGTCTTTAATAATCCTACGGCAAATAAATAAGTGATTAAATAATAGATTAAAATTTTTAAAAAAAATTAAATCACAATAATACCCCCCCCTCTCCCTGTGTCTTAGATTTACCCCCCCCCCCCCATGATAATTAATTCCGGAAAACTTATTTTTTCCAAAATCGGTCACCTATAAGTAGGATCGTTTTGACCCGACACACTAATAATGAGAATAAATCACTTTGGGGTTTTTTTGGAACAAGATGATTTGCGAACAAACCTTTTCCAAGAGGTTAAAGGAAGAAAAAAAAAAAGAAGCCATAAATGCGGCCATTTCTTGAGTACCGAGATCTACACACATTTTTTTTTTAGCTTGGGTTTTCGCTCATAATTGTTTTATTACAACAGATAATAATAAACAAATTAAAAAGACCGATCGCACAAAAGAAAGGGAGATTTAAATTGTCTTCCCCTCTTTCCATAAAACAAAATCCTTATTTATTTATTTCAAAATTTTTTAAAAAGAATTCAACAAGCGAACATGAATGGGGCGCACACACACACACACACACGCATACATTCAACAACAGCGGCACGTACACACACACGCATACATATAAACACACACGCACACGCTACACACATGCGCGCAGATAATGAATGAATCCATTTCATTCACCTTCAATTTCTTTTCTGTATTCAACAGTTTTCACAATCGTACCATTATTCCAATTAAACTTCAAATTATTTACAATACAAACTTCTAAGAAGTCTTTAAATCATTCTTTTGCTACAAAATGTTTTGCTTTCATAATAATAAAAGAAATTAATCTTTTACGATTTCTTATCTTTTTTTATTACAATATTTTTATACAATAAATGTGATTAGCTTTGAATCGTATTTCTACGACATTAATGTTTTACTTTTTGTCAAGCCTTAAATTAAATAATTTAATAAGTTTCTAAAAAACATTTCTCTTTTTTTTCGGAATTTTTCAAAACTTTATTTACCTGCGTAAAAAAGAAACGACTTATCAAAAAGAAGACAGTCTTTATTTTTTTTTTAAATATAAAAGAATTAATAACAATTAAATTGATGTTTTGAAATAAACCCTTTTAAAATTTTCTTTAACTCCCTTTTTTTTACTTGTGTTATCTATTTAATAATAATAATAATAATAATAATCAACGATGAAATCTAAAGGAAAATCATCGAATGCGGAAACCAACTCGCATAAACTACGAACGCTAACTAACCACATGAAATTGTTAACAGAAATAAAAGAAAAACATGTAAGAACATCACGTAAAACCGAGGGAACTGAAACGGCAAGAAATCGCATAAACTGCTCCCCCCCCCCTCGGTTGATACCTTAAATAATAATCGTGAAGGATCAAGGAGGATGGAAAGATCGAGCACCAACCAGACCTCCACTGGAAAAGTTCGGAGAGTATTCTCAGAATACTGAGACCCTAGGCAGGTTTATTGCCACCCAAACCCCAGAGAAGACCAATGGTCGTTGCCAGCGAATAATCAATGGTAAGCGGCTGTTGCGATAACGCAAAATCATTTGCAATGGTGATCGAAAGAAGTAGAGATTACTGGAAATCTGGAGAGCCTTGTTGTCACTCAGATTCCAGGTAACACTGATGATGGTGACCTGTGTGACTAGTCGTCACTCAGATTCCAGGAAACACCATCTGCTTTTGCTAGGTAAGGACGATCATTGGTAATGACTTGTGCAAGAACTAGTGATCCGAAAAAAAGTAGTAAAAATTAAAATACTAATAATAAACTTTAAAACTGCTACAAATGAAAAGATTCACAATTTAATTTGATTCCGATCCATTTTACGTTTTTTTGCTCGTTGTTGCATTATTATTAGCTATTAAACAAAAAACGACAGACATTTGTTCTTCCCAAATTATTAAAACAACAAACACACGTTAAAAAGAAAGCAGAAAAAGGTTGCAACAATGAAAACAAATCCTGGCTTCCATTAGAATTGCATTTATTTTAACAACGACTGCAATAGCATTTGCAGTGCAATGTCATTTACGTTTTCAATTTTCAAATTAATGATTGCTAAATTTGATAAAGGCATTTAATGTCGAGAAATTATATGGGAAGATGTGCTAATATTATTTTAAAGAATAGATAAATAAAACAAATAAAATAAAAAATAACTTCTTTTTACACACGCACGATCGCGCGTAAATCTGATTTATAGATTTATAATTTCCAAAAAATATATGCGTAATATCATCATATTATATTATATGATGATATTACGCATATATTTTTGTTTGTTTTAGTGTTTACGTCGACAGTGCTCAATATATGAGCAGAGCTGCGTATAGCAAGTAAGCTACACAAAACTTTTGCTTCATTCTCCGATTTAGTCCGACGAATTCCCTCGGGGATGAAACACAAACATTTATGTGTAGATTGCTTTCCCTATATATATATATATATATATATATATATATATATATATATTGGTTATGTGCGTGAGTGTGGTGGGGTGTATGTGTTTCTTGACTAAATAAATCGTAACGACCTTTTAACAGATTTAATTCAGAATTGGACATTTTTAAAAGTGAAAGAAAAAATGGACCAAAAGAAGGAAAAGTTTTTTTTTTTAATCTCTGTTTTAATAAATAATATTTAATAAATTAGTTAGTTCGTATTTTGATGAAGCAAAAAAATTAAAAAACGTGTCTTGTTAATATTTAAAGTTTTTTTGGGTGGTCTCCACTCTTTAAATTTTAAGAGACAATCATTTTTCACGAAAATTCAGTGTGACATTTATTTCGTTTCAAATCCTTGAAATCTTATTTCAATAAGGTTTTTTTTTTTAAAGAAAAGTAGACCCCATAAATAAATGCCGAAACAAATAATTCAAATTCAACAAAGGAGAAAAATGACCACCCGAAAAAGACTAAAACAGTTTTGTTTTAACTTATAATTCTTAAACGGACTTTTAATTTACAATACAATGATTACGATTTTTAAAATTCGTGATGATTCTTTAATCTTTATAATATTAATACAATTATGAGACAACTTCTCGTGTGGCTGTGCGTTTCTCGTTTCTACACAATTAGTAACTATTCATCGAATATTTATTGAAAGCAAAAATGCAATAGCGTAAAACAAAAAGAAATTTAAAAATGCTATTAAAATAAATGATTCAATCACGAAATTAAATCCACCAGAATGCATTTCGGTTTCGTCGTAAACAACTCAGCCATTTTAATCTTTTGCTAACAGTTGGAAAAACAATAAAGAATTACTTCGTGACTCTTCTGAATTTGAAAGCATTTAAACTGTCGAATAGAAAGTCATTTGGGAACATCTTCTTCTGTAATTAAAACAAATTGTTAGGTGGGACATTTTAATAAAATTATGAGTGAACCTATGAAAGTCGCTAACGAATTAAAACATTAAACTCATCTAAAAATGCAGAGACAATCATTTTAATAAATGAAACAATGTTTTTGTTTTTGTTGTTGCTTTAAGGTCATTTATATAAAACATATATGAAATATCCATACGTCAACATGTAACGTTTGAAATGAAATGTATACTTTTTCAGAATGGTTTCAAATTCGATCGTAAAAAAATAAATCGAAATCGACAGAATGTTATTCTAGTTATGTTTTATTATTAATTATTAATAAAGTTAAATTATTCATAAAAGATGTTTTATTAAATCGGTAAACTTTTGCTATTCCCTATTTTTTTCATAAGAATTAAAAAAAAATAGAATCTTACAAAAAAAGTATAATGCATTTTTTGTTATTTGTTTAAAGCATATAACAATATAAAAGACATGCATAAATTTATATAGACTGATATCATGTACGATTTTTTTCTTCAGGTTTCCGTTTTTAAAATGGCTTTATTAGTTTGGTTTTTAAGGATTCGTTTTATTTGAAAAACCATTTTATAGAAAACTTGTAATTTAGTTTACTCGTTCGAAGAGAAGGTTTCTTGAAATGGACGAGTCCATCAAATAGCAGGGGGTTGGAAAGGCTGTTAACAGTTACAAATTCGTTTCATTTATGTGAATAGATACACAATAATATCATAAAACAATGGTTGGTAATCATTTTTTTAATAAAAATGTATATTTTTTAGGATGCTTTTCGTCGCAATTTGTTTGTCGTTTGTCGGTGCGCTGTTTTTTTTCCACCCCTAAGCAGCAGGTTCCATTTCGTAGAGAGAGAGACTAAACCTAATCTTTTACTCTTGTCGCCTTCCAAACAAGGTTGGCATTTTTTTAGCTCTCCTAACTTTATCATTGTTATTGTTTTTAATATTATTATTAATTTGATTCTTATGAATGCTGATCAGCTCGGTTTTTATCAGGTAATTATACAAAAGTAAACAATTGCACTTTTGTAAACTTTTTCATTTTAGCTAAAATAATTTTTCCATTTTTTTTCTTCTAACTTGTGCACACATTTAATTCAAATTAACTTTCAAATTTTTTTGATCCATGTTTTAAAGCAAATTGCACTTGTAATCCATTTTCAATTAATTTTATTTTTTACTTGTAAATTAAAAACAATCTTTTAATTTTTTTTCTGACTGTTGTCACTTGTTACTATTTTGTAATCTTAGAGAAGAGAAATCCTTTTTTTTTTACAAAGTAAACAATTTGTTTTTTTTTAACAAGATTGGAGGTTTATAGTTCTTCTAATTAATTAATTCCTCTTTTTACCATTATATTTTCTGAATTGAAAATATATTCCCAAAATAAATACCTTAATTCCAAGTTAAAGTTCGAATGAAAGAAAAAAAAAAGGAGAAGGGGAAGAAGTGAAAGGGAGTAGGAGAATTGCAAATAGTAGGAGGAGACTTTCAATCCACTGAAATTTGGTAAATTGTACAAAATTGAAACCCCGACTCGTACACGAAAATGCAAGTTTAAATCGATCCAGCCATTAATTTTTTCTTTTATATTGTGTTTATTCGTTGCAGGAAAGATCGGGCTTTCTTGTCATGGCCTCAATTTACTTGAATTCCTTCGTGTAAAAATTCTTTCTTGACTAAATCATTCACAAAAGTCCTGTTTAAACTACATTGTGTCCACAACATGGCTGACGACGCCTGGTGAACTGGCAAATGAACCTTTGCAACTCTTTTAGCATTTTTAACTTAATTTTCATTTCTTTTCACGTCGATCGTCCCAAGATCAAACAATCAATAATTTTGTTCATTTTTGTAACCCTGATTTTCTCCTTGGCAACTTTTTTACCCCGTTTTTATAAACACATACGTTGACTTTTCCATTCTTAGATTGGTCTGGAATTGTTTCAATTAAAAATTTTAAAATGACCCTTTCTTTCCCAGGTGACGATAAGTAGTTTACAAGAAGACGATATATCAATAAAATTGTGTGTCGACGTAACTTTGATATTTACATATTTAATTATTTTTCTATTTACTATTAATCCAATATTTATTGAAAGTAAAAACGCAATAGCGTAAAATAAAACGTAAATTTAAAAAATCCTATTAAAAAAAAATAGTTTACGAAATTAAATCTATCAGGATGCATTTCGATTTCTTCGTAAACAAATCAGCCATTTTAATCACTTGTTCAATGTTTAGAGTTAAAAGAAAAGAATGAATTACTTCGTGACCATTCGAAATGTTGGTGCTTCTCCAGATTAGGACCCGAGCTAAGGGTCAGGGTCAGAGTTAGCTCGGGTCCTAATCTGGAGAAGTACCGAGATTTTAAAGAGATTTGGAAGCATTTAAATTGTCGAATAGAAAGTTTCTGGCTTTAAAATTCTTAAGAAGGCATTTAATTAAAAAATTTGGAACCTTTCTACACACAATCATTTTATAAATCAAAACAGATCAAAACAACATTACTTAAAAAAAAATTGTTAACAATTTTGGTTGAATTAATAATTTAATGACCAAACGATATCATAATTAAATTTAACTTTAAAAAAATCATTTTTGGGGAAAAAAATGAAAGCGAACCTGAACCAAAACTGAAAGTAGATAGACTCCAGGGCAACGCCGTGTTGATACATTTACAACTAGTTGAATTATAATTGTTGATACATATAAAAATAAAACCTGTTTATGTCTCGAAAATAAATGTTAATTCGTGGAATGAAATAAATAAAACAGGTAATTAATGTGAAATTACTTCTAAATCCTTTTTTATCAATAAACCAGTTGTATTTATCTGGCGTTGCCCGGGCGAAGGGATTAGAGTAAAAAAATTCAAAATATAGTCATGTTTACATTTTTAAAAAAAATAGGATTTAAGAAATTTGTTTTAGTTTTTGCTTATATTATTTTTGATCCTAGTAAATATTCGATAAATAGTAAATAATAATTCGATGTGTATTTATCAAAGTTACGTAGAGGCGAGAAACAAACCCACACACAGACATACGAGATCTTGTCTGATTGTTTTGATAGATAAAATCCTGGAAAATTTAGACTTCTTTAATTCCAGGAGATCTAGTGGAAAAAGAAGCTTCGTTTATTTATTTTTTGACAAAAGAAAATAAACATTAATTTTTTTTCACTCTTTTCCCAGCTTAGTTTTACTTAAAAAAGAATTAATCTTTTAAAAATAAGTCAAATGTATCTTTTTTTAGGATTGTCTGTTTTCATCGTCCCAAATTCGTCTTTTGAAAAGACGTCATTCCGATTATTCGATTTTGTGGTTTTAATATTGCAATTGAAGATGTAGTAACAAATATTCAATATCGTTTTATTCTTAAATAGAACTTGCTATTTTCATTTGCTTACTTTAATAGGAAAAGAAGAAAAAACAACTTAATGATGGGAGAGAAAAATAAAGAACTCTTTTAAGTCACAGATACAAAAAAAGACGATGAATCCAAATTTAAAACTTGGTTAAAAAAAAAAAATCAAAAATATTAAGTTCTCAAAAAAAAAGTCGATTTAAAATTCAATTTAATACTACAAATCGAAAAAATTATAATAAATGACGTTTTTAGGAGAATTTGGGACACTGAAAACATACACAACCTTTTTTGTTGAATAATAAAATTAATTTTGAACAATAAAAATTTAATTAATTTTTTTTTTGTTTTCCAACAATCCTTTTGAGGCGAATTAGCTTTTTCAACAAGTTGATTCAGATTTATTGTGAAACGATATATTTTTTATTTGTTAAAATAAAAGGCACAAAAATATGTCTTCAAATTTAGGTGCTTTTTTACATTGGGACCCGCGCTGACTTTGACCCCGTCGTTTGGGTCAGGGTCAAAATGGGGGTTTAGGGTTAGCAGTAGAGTTAGGGTCATGGTCAAAGTTAGCGCGGGTCTCAATGTAAAAAAGTACCCAAATTTATGTTAATTAAAAAAATAACCTTTGATCAGTCGATGGAGGAAAAATATTCTTTCATAAAATTCCAATCGAATTCATTTTCGAAATTGATTATCTTCAATTACGGTATTTGTAAGAAATGCATTTAAAATCAATTCCAGAATAACTATTGATCTTTAAATGTCTTGTATTAACAAAAAATATTTTTGTGGGACACACAAAGAAACCCAAGAACAAAATCACGAAATTGACGAAAAAAAACCACCAAAAAACGCACCAAGTTCCCCTTCCCCTTTGAAATGGGGTTTGCCACTATTTTCAAACAACTTACTTAAAAGCATGTTATAGTAAAAAACAAATAAAATAAATTAAAAACAGTGATTTAAAGCTGGTAGATATTAATTTATCGTTTACTTGTAGAAAAATGGCGTCCATGTCAAAGTTGTAGTTTCAGAAACCGGAAGTGTCATTGAGTTATCTCCCTTTTTGAACCCCCCCCCTCCACTGCTCTGATCAGGGAATGCTAACGGTGCCTTTTCATTGATCCATTATCATCGATCTAATGGCCAAAAGGAAAAGTGGAAATGTTTTTGTCATCAAGTTGAATACGGATATTTGATTTAAGGACTTTCGCGGTGAGCAAGTAGTTCTTCGATTTTGCTGCACACATGTCCCGAGACAGTACAAGAGAGTTTGAATTACCTACTAGTAAGTGTCTTCGGTCTCTCTGTTAAAGGGTTTGTCAGGAAAACCTGGCATGACGATACTTCATCCTGCAAGTAAACCCTGACCAAATATTCAAAATAACATAGTATTCGAAGCCCAAATAAGATTCTCTCGGTTACACACCAGCCTATACGAGGAATGGTTTTCAACCTTCTCCTAGTGATGTTACCTCAAGTAAGAGCAGTTAGCTGGATACTCCACCAGACTAGATGGATTAGGCCAAGAGACCACAAGAAATAAATACTATAACATAATTGATCGGTCAATTGAGGAGAGGAAAATAAATATTCTTAACTTCTTTACTAACTCAACGTTTGATGGGTAAAGGAGAACTTTAATGGAATATTCGAATATCTATGTATCTCATATAGAGATCAAGTGTTAGCCACAGGAAGGGGCCCCTTGATTTCTGAGAACTTCGACTGAAGTAAAATGAAACAAAAAAATATATCTCCATCTTATACAAGATTATATATATAGGAGAGTTTGAATTACATACTAGACACCATTCTTGAGTGTCTTCGGTCTTTCTGTACAAGGGTTTGTCAGGATAACCTGACATGATGATACTTCCCCCTACAAATAAACCCTGACACAATATTCAAAATAACATAGTATTCGAAGCCCAAATAAGATCCCCTCGACACGGCTATACACTGAGAAATGGTGCACCTTCTCCAAGTAATGTTACCTCAAGTAACAACACTTAGCTGGATACTCCACCAGACCAGATGAATTCTTGTCCTGGAATCCAGTAAGACCAATAGACCACAAGAAAGATATACTTTAACATAACAAACTTATCAATTGGGGAGAGGAAAATTAATGTTCTTAACTTCTTTACTAACTCAAAGTTTGAGAAATAAAGGAGAACTTTAATAGAATATTCGAATAGCTATTTATATCATATAGAGATTAAGTGTTTGCCCCCAGAAAAGGGCCCCTTGATTTCTGAGAACTTTGACTGAAGTAAAATGAAACAAAAATAGTATACATAGATATAGAAATATATCGGTGTCTGCATAACCAACGTATATGCAAGTGTATTATAGGAGGCAAGTATGTCACTTGGTGCAACATTTAAGTGTGGGGGGGGGGATATTTGTTTATTTCATAGTGTAAAAATATGCGATGAACAGAAAGGAAAAGTCTTTTTACCCCGTGTCAGATAATTTTAAAGAAGAGCTGTCAAGTTTAAGTAGAATTCGGTGGATAAGGGATAGGGCTTAATGTCCATTCTTCAACAGTGTTTAAAACTGGCTAATAAAATTGAACGGAGGATTTTCCCCGGCATTAAAAACAACACATCAAAAAATTTCAGTTTTAGTCTCATTTGTCTGAATAGATCGTGGTGACTCGCTATCTAAAAATATTTTTATGCTGTACAACGTTGTATGTCATCATTCATCATCATCATATTTGGTAACGTCTGTTTTACATGCTGACATGTTTGGGACGGCTTTTAGAAATTGACTTCCAAACTAACCTATCTCTAGGCAGGTCTTTATTTATCTCTTTTTCTTACAAATCCATCTTTATCACTTCCTCCCATCTTTTCCTTGGCTGGCCTTCCTCTGGTAACTGACCCTGCTACCTCAACTGTTCTACATTTACTAACCCAAGAACTCTCATCCATTCTTTCAACATGGGCATACCATCAAAGTCTCCTCTTCTGCACACATCTCTCTATACTGTCCAGATTTAATCTTCCTCTGAGGTCATCAGATCAAAGCCTGTCTTTAAGACTCACATTACACATCCATCGTATCTTTTTCTCTCTATGCAACCCATGTTCTCAACCTTCACTGTCCAGATTTCACTTCCATACATTATCACACTGCGTACACATGCTCGATAGACACTTCTCTTGATCGACAATGGTAACGCTCTGCTGGTTAGTGATGGTAGAAATTCCTTGAACTTCCAACAATCACATAAACACATGCTCCCCCTATACTCCAATGGTATCACCATGGTAACAGAACTTCCGAACAACCTCAATAGATTTGCCATCCAAATATACTTTCTCCACATATGAGTTCTCATTCTTCGTCTTCATTGTCTTACACTTCTTGTGCCTAAACTGGTTATCCTTTCTCAATCTGCCAGTAATTCCACTGCACTTCTAGTGTATCCACACACTGAGCAAGGGAACTTTCCTACACTAAAACCACTGATCATCACTTTGGTCTTAGTAACATTCACTCTCAGATCTTTACTTTCCATAGCATTCTTCCAAGTCTTTAACTTAACAAGTAGGTCTTCCATTGTTTCACAGGCAATTACTAAATTATCAGCGTACAGTATCTCTTCTGAACAACTTATACAAAACTAACTGGACACAAATGCTTCAAAGACACAAATGAAAAGCAACAGACTCTGCGCAGAACCCTGATGTACTCCTACTTTAACATTAAAACTCTCACTAAATGTGCTGGTAATTCTAACATTTCTGTACATGACTTGAACAACCTTCACCAACCACTCGTTTGCCTCTAGTTTATGCAAAGCCCACCAAACAACCTCTCTTGGCACTCTGTCAAAAGCTTTCTTCAGATCGACAACATCAAAATACAGGTTCTTCTTCTTACCAAGGTACTTCTTTTGCATTTGTCTCCGGATAAATATAGCACCACAATTGTTAGTTTGGTCAGGCATAAAAACAAACTGCATTTCATTCATTCTAGACTTGTCATTTTGAATGCACTTCTCTCCAACAATATCCATGTCTTTCTCAGTTGTTTAGCTATCCTGAATACTTCATTCTTCTGATCATCCCTTTGTAATATATCTGGAAAACTTATCTCGCTCAGCCTCCATCTTGGCTTTCTAGATTGCTCTTCTTGCTGTCATCTTTGCCACCAGATTCATATCCTGATTCACTCAACCTTTTTTTCTCCATTCACTCCATAGTTTCCATTTTTCTTGGATACACTACACAACTTTCCTTATTCCACCATCATGTCACCATCATGTCACCCTATGTCTTGGGGTCCTTTCGTCCACTCACAAATCTTGTCTGTTACTTCCAACAGTGTATCCTTCAACTTCTTCCACTTGTTCTTTCACACTTCTGGAAGTGCATCTGGTAACCGAACGCACCATCACTTGGTCTCTAAATTCGCGTTTCATATGTTCTTCATTCCACCCCCACACCTTTCTCTTTACCTCATGAGTTTTCTTCAACGTGAAATTGCAGATAACTGGTCTGTGTCACAATTTCTTCACCAATTTCACATCACTCGAGAGCTTTCTGTCGGGTTATTTCATGTCACATCATCCAGGGCTTGAAACCCATGTCCTCAGATTTTGTTGTAACTTGCACCACAGATGGACATCATAAAAACTAAGAAATCCTGAAAATTTGAGCATGCAACTCCAAGCGGTTTCCGATTTAGAGCAGTTTCCGTTTCGCGTAAATCGCGCAAGATGTCGCCCGAGCGACATTTTAATAATTACATTTTCTTGAATATTTTCAGTTTGGAACATGATGTGACGTTAAATTCACACAGGTATGTTCTTCAACCCAAGGAATAGGGTATTTCTGAACCCTCGGAAAAAGACCTAACTTTGAATAGACACTGTGAGTGAACAAAAAAAGTATTATTTACCATTTTTGGTCCAGAGGTACTTCATAGTGTCTAAATGAATGTCCAAAAGAAAAAACCCCGTTACCATATCAGCTACATCATTTTTTTGCCCCATATTGGTGCACATGTAAAAAAATTCAAAATTTGATAAAATCTCATAGAAGGCTTCATTTCTGAGCAAAGCTGATGCCATTTTTGGATTCCTCGGGTTGAAAAACATACCTGTGTGAATTTTCAGCGTCATATCATGTTCCAAACTGAAAATATTCAAGAAAATGTAATTATTAAAATGTCGCCCGGGCGACATTTTGCGCAATTTACGCGACACGGAAACTGCTCTAAATCGGAAACCGCTTGGAGTTGCATCCTCAAATTTTCAGGATTTCTTAGTTTTTATGATGTCCATCTGTGGTGCAAGTTACAACAAACTCTGAGGATATGGGTTTCAAAATCCAAAATTTCTGGATGATTTGACATGGAATTACCCTGTCCTACTTGAATTTTTGCGTAACAAGATGGTTTTCCTTTTTTCTTTTAAAAGAGTGTTTACAACCAATATGTCCATTGCAAGATAAAATACTAAAATTTAGCATTCCTATCACCATATCCATTTCCTCCATGCACACCCTCAAAAGCGTTCAGGGTTTTTTCCAACATGACCATTCAAATCTCCTGCCACAGCAAGTACTTCCTTCTCATCAACCTTACTAGTTACTGCAATAAGCTTGTCATAAAACTCATCTTTCATATCTCCATTCAACTAACATTGTGGTGGCATAAACAGATATTGCTGTGAATATTTTCTCACCAACCATCAACTTCAACAAATTCGCTCACTTATGATTAAATACAATCTCTTTATTTGCAGATCTGTCTGTAATAAAAATGGTGACACTACCTGTTCCCTTTTCAAATCATGAAAAAGCTTAAATCTTGCATTCCTACCCACAATCATTCTCACAGATTTACCTCTCCTCAACAATCTTACCAGACTTTCCATGCAAACTTCTAACATTCAAACTACATGTGACTGAAATGTGACTGATTTTCTTTAGGTGAGGCAAGATTTTTGGATCACATGAATTTCAAGCACCCCAAAACGAGCAACAACCAAAAGAACACATTTTGCCCTGACACCGATTTTTAAAAACTTTTACTTCCGATTGAATGATAAACAAAACAATATGCACTTTTATAACTTTTCCATCACAGATTTTTTATTAAAGAAAAAAGTTTTACTATTTAAGAAAGAGTTTATTTACAAGCAATTTTATTTATAAGCAATTTTATTTACAAACAATTTTATTTACAAGCAATTTTATTTACCAGACATTTTATTTACAAACAATTTTATTTACAAACAGTTTGATTACACAAAGTTTTTTAAATTAAAAATGTCCATATAACAAAACGTGCTTGTAAATAAAACTATGTATTTATAAAATACGCACATTTATTTTTAATTAAAACTATTCTCGTATTTTGAGAAAAAGGTGAGTATATTAAAACAAACATCGCAGAGATTTTTTTTCTGGAAGCAAAATGTATAAACAGACGAAATAACATTTAACAAATACATAATTTTATTTACAAAATGTATAAACAAACGAAATAACATTTAACAAATACATAATTTTATTTACAAAATATATAAACAAACGAAATTGCATATTTATTGTGTATTTAAAAAATACATAGTTTTATGTAGAAGCACTTTTTTTTTATACGCACATTTTTAATTAAAAAAAACTTCTGGTAAATAAAAACCTATTTTTTTTTAATAGTAAAACTTTTCTTTAATAAAAATCTTTGATGGAAAAGTTATAAAAGTGCGTAGCATTCTGTTTGTGATTCAACCGGAAGTGAAAGTTTCAAAAAAATCGGTGTCAGGACAAAATGTGTCCTTTTAATCGTTGTTCATTTTGGGGTGCTTCAAATCCATTTGATCCAGATTTTTTCTAAGCTGGATGTCCTCCCTGACGCCAGCTCAGTGAGATGATGGAAACTAGTCGTTTTATCGAGACACCATTTCTAGGTGATTGCCTACCAAAGCTAAAGAGTGCTTTACCTCCCCTTTCGGGTTTCCTTAAAAATTGTTTTTTCCATAATATAAAGTAGGATTATTCTGTTTAGAGTAGAATAAAGTATTCTGCTTCTGTTCTCCACCTGTGGAGTTCAACTTCTATTGAAAATATATCGGGGGTCGAATCTACTTTGTTCTGAGATGAGGATACACAACCAGTATACTTGCACCAAGTACAATTTTGAGTCACTGCGAGTTTCAGAATAGCCAAAAACTAATATTTAGTAACGTGAAACCGTTTCCTTGGTCCATTGCTCCCTTAGCCACCACCTTCTAGCGTTTAAAAGTTACAGGGGGATGGTTGGCTGATCAAAGAAAGATTGGGTTTAAGAGTATAATCGGGATTATGTCATGGGAGCATGCCATGACGAGTCATTTTTTTGATCGAGCCTCTCCGATCTCCCATCTAGCCGAAGGAAGGGCCAAAGTGGAGTGTTGCAAATTACGTGACCATTTAGGCAACCATGTGGTGATGAGGAAATACCAATTTGGGTGTTCGCTGTAAAAGACATAAATTTAAACATTTGTTTTTTTCTCCTCTTTTTTCAAGCGATAACAAGAAATGATATAACTTGAGGCAAAGCTTAGAATCCTTTTTGTTATTCCGTTGAATTAGTATTGTTGGGTTTGTCCGTTTGTTAGCTAAAATTAATGTTAAGTATCACCCACTTGCCTTCTACAGTGACTGTAAACGCTATACAAATAAAAGAAATTGTGATTCATTTTCAATTAAGGCACTTTGTCATTATCTGTTTTGTTGGACCCAAATTGAGGCTTGTGTACTTTCGACTAAAGCAAGTCACAACATGGCTGGTTTGGTCGCCGGTGAAATTACAGGAGACCCTTAAAAGATTAAAATAAATTACAGGAGACCCTTAAAAGATTAAAATAAATTACAGGAGACCCTTAAAAGATTAAAATAAATTACAGGAGACCCTTAAAAGATTAAAATAAATTACAGAGACCCTTAAAAGATGCTGTAGTCATCTCGAGCAATAGCATCTACGAGACAACATCCTCGAGTGGCTTCGCTCTCTATACAAACGTTTGTCAGGACAACATGACATGAGGATACTTCACCTTACAAGTAAACCCTGACCAAATATTCAAAGTAACAGTATTCGAATTTTAAATAAGATCCCTTGGCAACGTACTGGCTTATACGAGGAATGATGTACCGTCTCCAAGTGATGTTGCCTTTAGTAACAGCACTCAGCTGGATACTCCACCAGACCAGATGAATATTTGTCCTGGAATCCAGTAAGACCAAGAGACCGCAAGAAAGATATCCTATAACATAGTTAACTGGTCAATTGAGGAGAGGAAAATTAATGTTTTTTACTAACTCGACATTTGAGAGGTAAAGGAGAACTTTAGTTGAACACTCGGATATCTATATAGAGATCAAGTGTTAGCTCCAGGAAGAAACCCCTTGATTACTGAGACTTTACACCGAAGTAAAATGAAAAGAAAAACACTATCATAGCTTCAAAAGAATTGGCGCCAGTAATGAGCAGTGCCCAATAATGGAGGCAGTGCAATGTTACTTCAAAAACGACATTTCACCCTCAATTGTGCTCACAAATATGATCCATTGCTACAGAGTTTGACTTTGATGTTAGACCCCTTCCTTAACGACAACAACAACAAAAAATGAGTTGTGTACAACTTGGAGGACTATATATAATTGATGTTTATTTTACTAATGAGTCACTACTTCTCGAGGCTAAAAGCCACTCAAGGATAAGAGTTAATGAGATGAATAGATTGCCAGTTGAATGATGATGACTATTATGAGAAGATTGAAAATAATGAATGGAATGAATAGAATTTGATAAATTATGAGGACGGTTTATGACAAGTATTTGTTGAAAATTAACTGAAGATGATCATTTTGTAGTTCGCAGGAAGGCAGTCTTGTGTCAACGTGTTCCACAGATGGGAAGTTCTTGGAAAGAAACTCTGTACATGGAAATTCCATTTGATGTTAAATACACAGGAAGAAAGAAAAGTTTGTTGTGGTTGTAATAGAAAGATGAGTTCTTTGCAGTGGAAAGTATAAGGAAGAACAAGATGGTGAAGCTCAGTTGAGCACTTTCTATGGAAATAACGATAGAGTAGAGAAAGACTAGCAACGTCTCTTCTGTGAGAAAGGGGCTGCAGAGAACAGAAGAGATCATCCCCTACTAGATTGTGCATTCGATTTTGAACTCTATCAAGGCAAGAAAGAGTGCTCTAAGCGGCACCTCCCCAGATGTGGCAACAGTACTCCATCTTAGGACGTATTTGACTCTTATACAGGTAGAGGATTGCGCCAGGAGTGAAATACTTTCTGGAGCGATAGAATGATCCAATCATTTTTCCAGCAACTTTAGCAACAGATTGTATCACTAAATGCTGAGTGGAACAGTCGCGGGTATCAGTAGCCACACACATTCTAATTGATTGAGATGCCATACCGCATAAAATACCTGCATCCTTTTGCGGGTTTAATCAGTAAGTGATGCAAGCAATGGGTTCAAAAGAAGCAGACGAGAGGTGCAGCTACTACATCCTCGGATGACTTTGAACCTGGGGTGCAGGTATCACCTGATGATACATCTGCTGTGTAGTATGTGAGACATATTATATGGAAGGACATACTACAAAAGATATCTTTTGACCCAACACCAGTCCCGCTCCCTCAACAATGTTAGACTAACCCATTCATGTACAACACTTTGAATAAGCAGGTAATTGAGGTCAATATAAGCGAGCCTCTGTAAAACAGTATTAACTCTTGATCTGAGACCGAAACACGTTAAACCCGTCACTGACACTTTACGACTTCGAAAGATATCTTGTCTGTAGAAGAGACAGTTATTGTCGCGCTATGAAGAAGCACAAGATTCAAGAGTTCCGCTCCAAGTTAAGCTTGCGATCATGAAATCGGAGAAGAAAGTACTTTTAAAAATAAAATCTAATTGCAAAGACTTTTCTGTGTGCTGTGTGTAGGAAAAAAATGAAATTGCATTTCAATATCACCTTCACGCACGACGATGTAGCAATTGCAGGGGAACAGTTTTTACTCAAATTGTAGGGATTGAAAAGTTTCCGATACCTAACAAATAAAGACATGTTGCCTTGTCATAAATTGTACCAAAATAAGAACGATAATGAACTTGTCTGTTTTGCATATAAAAATAACAAGAATTAACGAGATTTTCCTCGGTGTATCGTGGATTGGTTGTGGTAGGGTTAGGGTTCCTCGATGTATCGTGGATTGGTTGTGGTAGGGTTAGGGTTCCTCGATGTATCGTGGATTGGTTGTGGTAGGTTAGGGTTCCTCGGTGTATCGTGGATTGGTTGTGGTAGGTTAGGGTTCCTCGGTGTATCGTGGATTGGTTGTGGTAGGTTAGGGTTCCTCGATGTATCGTGGATTGGTTGTGGTAGGGTTAGGGTTCCTCGATGTATCGTGGATTGGTTGTGGTAGGGTTAGGGTTCCTCGGTGTATCGTGGATTGGTTGTGGTAGGTAGTTTGTATATTGGAGCCTTTAGGGTGTTTATGTATAACATACTGAGGTTACTTCCGGTTACATTCAAAAGTAGTGTTTTTTTTTTTGTTGTTTCAAATTGTTGTGTGTCTATCAGGGTTGCAAAGTCGGAGTGAGTTGAAGGTTTTGGAAGGAGCCGGAGATGAGGAGTCGCAATCATATTATTCTATGAAGAGAAAAGTCTGTTAACGCCTAGTTTACATCTGAATGTACGAATCGTGGTACATTCGTACCATCCGGCGTTATTTAATCTTTTGTGTCAGTAAGCATGACTTAAAGCTTTTGATACTAAAAATGCATAAGTTTTCAATTTGGTGCGTTGTTGATTTAACTGTAGATGTGCATTCTGGGGTCATATTTTATTTTAAATTGTACTGCTAGTTTTTCGCATTTAGATCTATGGCCCGTGACTTGCAATCGACAGTGTTACAATCCTTGATTTCTGACTTACGGTCTGCACCCCTTTTCATTGATTTCTTACAGTGACCGTGTCATGTTTTTAGCCATTTTTTGCGAATACAGTTGAGTTTCTGTGTGACACGGCGCCATGGGTCAGACCGGTCATGGTTTACTGCAAACATGCAGCAACAACTTTCTATTCTGCTGAAGTTCAGAAAAAAACCCTTAAAACCCGTTCGTCTTCACATTTGTCACACATTTTGACTTTCCTGATGTGGTCGTTTTATTCCAGCAACTCCAATATAACTTATTTATATTTGGAAATATGTTTCCATATCCGTGCTTGAAATAGCCGAACATATGAAATTCGTTCCAGGGAATTGGCATCCATCTAACATATAAAGTAATCTTGTTGGATTTTAAAAGTCTGCCAATTTTCATTTATTGTTGTTGTACCATGTTATTGGCAATATAATAATCTACTTAACTACCCAGAAATATGAAAAAACTTAATGAAACATTTTATAATAATCATCTAAAAATAAAAATCAGCAAAGGGGATGACTCATTTTAAATTGCAAAATACAATAAGTTCAAAACGTGCAAACAAATAAAAGTGCAAAACTGATGTCACTGCATCCCTGGCAACATCGGGTAAGTACAGCGAATTTTAAACATGTTTGAAAACCTTGTTCAATTCTTGAAGCCACACTCAGAAATGACTTTGGCTACGAATAGACTTGAAATGTATTTGCTATATTTATGCAATGGCACCACGTAGGAAACTTTATTCACTCAGAGATAAAATCTACATGTTATTTGGTAGCAAGTCTGTAATTCCATAGCATTTCAGTTAAATTTAGATCAAGTCTAAAAGAACAGATATTGAGATGCGGCTATTCAATCTACGCGGAAACTTTTCCTTCAAACTTTAGCATGACTGACGGGTGGAAGTGTAATATTGCATGGCGACTTCTTCAATACCCAACAGATGGCCTGTTGTTTTCTCACTGACAGAAAACAGCTGAGTCTCTCGTTGATATGTAAGTAGTTGCTCAAACGGTAGTCACATGCAGTTGTAAAGTTGTTTGTAGTGGTGATGCAACAGCAGAAGTTTCTGTTTCTTTCTCTTTGTAGCTGTACTAATGTAACAATTAAAAAGAGCATCAAATAACTCCATTATTTGTTCTGGGATTTGGTTTACTTTTAACAGCAATTTATAGCAAGTACACCTAGGTGAACTGCATCTTCCTAGCCAACCTTGTGGGGATGGAGAAAGAGCCTCGAAAACAGACATCCGTTTACCTTGACGTCGAACACCCAAGAGCGAGATTCGATCTCGCTTCTCTGCCACATACTTCCTCCCTTGACACAAGTTTCATTACATGTCAGCCTAACTTGTAACTTATCCTCTGATGAAAAATTCCCTTTTTTTTACTTATTCTAACCTTATGTGGAAATTTCCGTTTTTATACTATTTTTCCAGACTCACATCCTATCGTCTTTTATAGAGATGCTTTTTGACGCATCTATGCAAAAAAGGATGTCGAATCCTAAAGTGTTCTTCATCATTACTAGATTCTCAACCGCCTTTTCACTCCCCAGTCAGAGACTGACGAACTCAATTCCATTTATCTGTGTTCCACCACTGACGTTAACTTTTGTTACGTCTGACATACATTTTGACTGGCGATCGTGCAGGTGCACCTGGAATCAACTTGTACAATGCAACTTTCCTTGTACAAATTCTTATGTTGAGTTCACATCTTGTCCGAGTAAGAAGCCAGTTTGCTTTTGCTATGTCTGACATACATTTTGACAGTGCATAGCTGTTATCCCCCGACTTTATTCCCGGGACAGTCCAGACAAACATGACCCATCTCTCTTCATTGGAAGCAATGCACCACGTTTCCGAAGTTGGGCGTCTGATGTCCTGCCAAACGAGACAACTCCAGCCAAGTGGTTAAGTCTATCGCATTCAAAGCATCTTGTCCTAAATATTTACGTATAATCTTTCTTGTCGTGTGCATGCACTACACCTGTCGTAATTAACGTGGGTCCAAATGAATCGTCTATTATTATGGCTCTTGCACATGTCAGAAGCTGGGTAAAGTAGTGCATAAAAGCTGTTGGACATGGTCAGGGAGCTCAAAGATGAAAGTGGCTTTAAAACCTTGCTTTGTCATGCCATTGCATGGCGTAAAAATCATCTGCAAGTCACCCATCCACAGTTTCACGGGAGTGTAAGTGGCATGCCACAAACTGCACACATACATCTAAGTCCAAAGGCAAATAGGGTTTCCTTAATAGACAAAATCCCCTTTTCTTTCCTCAATCAATTGCTGATAGACCACAAAGGCACCACCCTTAAGACGCATGATGATCACTCCGATATCCAGCAGGAATTGAATAATGTCAATACCACCGCTAAACGCATGGGGATGATGATCAATGGCTTAAAAAGGAATGTTCTGTCATCCAACTACCCCCCTTCCAGCAGTCTCTATCATTCTCAGTGGCACGATTGTCGAAGAAGTCAAGCAGTTTAAGTAGGGCAGGGTACGGATTAGATTGCAATATCCATATCGATTGTGCTCGTGCAGCCTTCTGCCGCCTCCAAAGTAAATTGTAGTCTCGACCAAAGATAAAACTCTTAACAAAATTGAAAATATATCGAGCGCTGATAGGCACACTCAAGGTCTTCTACATGTACTGCCTTTGATGCATCCTATGCATCTGTCTCTCCGACCAAATCCCAAACCGCACCATCCGTGCAAAATGCAACACCACCAGCAGCACAGAGACTCTTTTTAAAAGGAGACTTCGATGGTTTGGTCACGTTCTTTAACGCCTTGAGGAGTAATTCATCTGCAATTTGGTAGCCCAATCACACCCGCCAGCTGGAACAAGTGCAGGTGCGGCTAACACAAGACGGACATGGAGCTGGTGGCTGGCATACCCGTTTGTGGTGTTCGTCGAACAGGAAATTACTGAAGCATTCCTGTTGGGTGGACTCAGTGAACTTATTTGGACCCGGCTCAACCACCCATGGGTGAATGCCATTCCAGTTATGGTGATCACACAAACTATATTTTCTTCACCAAACACACAATCTCAACTTTCTCAATTCATGCAATAACGGATTGGCTGGGTTCCACGGCGCTAAACTCCTGTATTAGTTTCAAATTTAATTTATCTCCCATTGATAAGATAGTTTGCAAAAAAACACGGGTTCAAACTTTTCAGAAAACTTAGGGTAATTTTATTTTGGTCATCGTCACGGGTATCAATCCTTTCACGGTCTCGTTCATTTTGTCCCGGTGCAAACAACTGACTGTTTTTATGGCAGTTGGTGTAGCCGCTCTGCAAATTATACCTGCCACGAATCATGACTTTCAAGACTCCCGTGCATAGTACAAGCGATCGTATGCTGCTTTTGATGGAGATATCGGCTCTACTCATGACACACATTATTAATCACACATCCATCTTTCTATTTAATTTAACTTTTTACGATAGTGCACCCTCCCTTCATTCGTCACTTAATCCTCTCATCATCTGCATGCTAGCTGATTTTGTAAATGGCTAGATGCGTTTTGTTTGTTTTTTATTTGGATTTTTTGTCTCTTTCTAAATTGTAAATTGGCTGCCATTTCCGAACCAGATTGTCTCTTTGGATGAACTGAACTGATTTAGACTCGGAATGGGCTGCTGAAACGAATCTGAGCCTTTAGCCAGTTCGAATCGAATGTTTTTTGCCTGCTTTGTTTTCGCTTCACTCGGTTGATCTTTCTCGACAAGAAAACCTATCTTTTCTCAAATTTAGTTATAGGCATATAACAATTTGGTTCAATTATTAATTTAATAACCAAACAATGAAACTTGCAGCTTTGGTGCCCCCGCAACGTAAATACACTTGCCCAACATGACAATCAGCTAAATCCCATCCATTCACTGTGGAGGTCCCCATATGCCAGAGAGCCTTCTACTCTAATAAATTCTTTCCTCGAGCTGCTGACCTTTGGAACTCTCTCCCTGCTCCCTGTTTCCCCGACTGTATCGACATGCAGAAATTTAGAACTAATGTGAACTAGCATCTTGCTGCAGAGCTCCCAATTTAGGATGACCCCCCAAAAACTTTCACCCTAATTCTCAGTAGCCCCTTACGTCTACAGTGGCAACTTGCCTTGTTTGGGGTGAACTAAGTTAAGAAAAAAAAAATGTTGTAATAATTAAATTTAACTTTCAAAATTCTATTTTAAAAAATGATTTAAAAAAATCCAAAGTATTCATGGGATTTAAAGATGTCTGATTGATTTTTATTGCAAAACAGACTTTTTTGATAACATATTCCTTCATGAAATTATCTTTTCAAAAATGTAAATATTTGTAAGTTAAAAGATGGGGGGGAGCATAAACAAAGCAAATATGAAAATAAAAAGACTCCTCGGCAAGGCCATGTAGGTACCGCTAGTTTAAAATATTTTTGAACATAAATGTAGGTACCGCTAGTTTAAAATATTTTTGAACATAAATGTAGGTACCGCTAGTTTAAAATATTTTTGAACATAAATGTAGGTACCGCTAGTTTAAAATATTTTTGAACATAAATGTAGGTACCGCTAGTTTAAAATATTTTTGAACATAAATGTAGGTACCGCTAGTTTAAAATATTTTTGAACATAAATGTAGGTACTGCTAGTTTAAAATATTTTTGAACATAAATGTAGGTACCGCTAGTTTAAAATATTTTTGAACATAAATGTAGGTACCGCTAGTTTAAAATATTTTTGAACATAAATGTAGGTACTGCTAGTTTAAAATATTTTTGAACATAAATGTAGGTACCGCTAGTTTAAAATATTTTTGAACATAAATGTAGGTACCGCTAGTTTAAAATATTTTTGAACATAAATGTATGTACCGCTAGTTTAAAATATTTTTGAACATAAATGTAGGTACCGCTAGTTTAAAATATTTTTGAACATAAAGGGAAGTAATTCATGATATTTGAATCTTTATTCCGTCATCGTTTGAAATTCTTCTAATCGTTGCGCAACATAGTCTTGAAATAATATTTGAAATAACACAGTTATTTTTTGTCAAATTTTCTTAAGATGACACCTGTTTACCATATTACAGAATTGACTGTCTCATGAAATTGGATTTCAAGAACTTTTTGTTTAGCACCTATTCAATAGGAATGGACTATTCCACTTCTATTTCAGGGAACAGCTTTGTTCTCTTACTCTCTCTTCATAAACCTTTTTTTTATTCAGTAAAATCTTTTAATAAGGTTTGTGTTTGTCTTTCATAGCAATTAACGCACATAAACAAGTGGTTTAGAGTATAAACATCGTCATTCAATACTGTGGATACACTTGTAGCTGCACTAGACCTATACGCATGCATATATTCTACATTTTTACACGCATGCATATATTCTACATTTTTACATGCATACATATATTCTACATTTTTATATGCATGCATATATTCTACATTTTTACATGCATACATATATTCTACATTTTTATATGCATGCATATATTTTACATTTTTACACGCATGCATATATTCTACATTTTTATATGCATGCATATATTCTACATTTTTACACTTCTTTATACGCATGCATATATTCTACATTTTTACACTTTTGACAAACAGATTCAGATGTTGGCAATTTGCAAATAGATGATTTAGATTGTTTTCTTTTTTTTTTTTTTTTTTGCTGGGGATGGGGCATCTTACCGGATACCAGACATTTACCCGCTAATTCAGACACTCCAGCCGAGAGATCTTTTTAAGATTCTAACTGTCCCTTTCAGTGCACTTGATTCAGTGGGTATATTCACCAGGTAGTTTTTGAAATTATTTTTTATGAGTTCGGTTGCTCCTATAATTACTTGGATTATGGAGATCTTCCTAAGATTCCAATTTCTTTTCATATCGTACATAAGACCTTGGTATTTTGTTATCTTTTCCCTCTCAGCTCTGTTTAATCCTGCATCATTAGGGACACTGACTTCAACTAGGGTTGCTACTTTCTCCCCTTTGTCCCATATTACGATGTCACGTTTAACAGCTCCGTTTTCTAGATATGTAGCTGTAGGGATTGCATAGTCATAGTGGATGATGTATAAATTATTTCCAACTGTTCTTTCGGGTATATGCTCCCAGGACTTGCTGCTACACTGGATATTCAACTTTTTACAGATGGTCCAGTGAAAATATTTGCACACTCCATTGTGTCGCATTGTATAGTAGCCATCCCCCAACAGAACCATACAACTGGATGTCAGCTGGCTCACACTCTCACCTTCTGTGTGGCAGAACCTGCACTTGTCATTGCTGAGACTACTCATCTTTTTAAAGGCATTGGTCACGTTTTTCATTCAGTGTTGCTGGGTAGGATGTGAAATTTTCAAAAAGCCTAGAATTGTTTGAAATCAAATCTTGATAATTCTGTTGACAGGAATAACTGCTGACCAATATGGGAACCGAACAATGTCAAAGACGAGTAGAATTCAAAGTGTGACTTTTGTAAAGGGTTTTTTATATT
Source organism: Sepiola atlantica (assembly GCA_963556195.1). Classification (NCBI taxonomy): domain Eukaryota; kingdom Metazoa; phylum Mollusca; class Cephalopoda; order Sepiida; family Sepiolidae; genus Sepiola; species Sepiola atlantica. The sequence continues at coordinate 204,505,440 of OY744522.1, forward strand.
GTTGATAAAATGGACTCTTCCAAACGAAGCTATCTAGATTCAGGGTAAACCGATAACTATCGATTTGACTGCGGTTTTTTATCTTTTTCTATTTGTTTGGAGTGCGATGAGTTTCTACGTGACATGGGTAGATTGTAAAACTTTTCTTAATTCCGATCTGATTCTTTGGCAATATTTTTTGTTCTGCCATTTTTATAGTATTCCATGATAAAATATTGTAGTGGAGTTGATCTGCAAAATGAATTTGGTGGTGATGGCCAACCGCATCGGATGAAGTGCCGCTTCCTCGTGTGCTGTGTCTGCGGTGGAATTGGACAGTGGTTTTCCCAAACGAGCAAGGCCGGCACGAACCCAGCAATGCTTGGTGTAAAACAAACAGTCGACGAATCCATGTCGCTCTCAATGCAGATGAGTCAGTATTTGTGTGATATAAGCCGGCAAAATTACCGTTCACCGGTATGTTCATGCTTCCGGTGATCCTGTTTTTTTCGTCTTTTCTGTTTTGTCATTTCTGACCAGCTGTGTGAGGTGTGTTACACTTTATGGCTCTGAAACATGGGCTGCGTCAGCGAGCACTCTCAAGAGACTGCAGCGTAACGAAAAAGCCATGATTAGATGGATCTGTCATGTCAGGCCGAAGACGACATTCTCTTCGACACTCTTCTCTCTAAGCATGATATATGGGAAATAAGTGATGTCCTTAAGCTGGGCAGGATGAGATGGCTTGGTCATGTCGAGCGAAGTTCCAGCTGGATCTCCCGGGTCAGAAACATGTCCATCGCATCAAGTTGGCAAGCTGGAAGACAAGCTTTCTTGGGATGAGCTGTGTAAACGTCACCGTGCAGCCCTGGGGATTACTAACTTAGATCCTCATGACCGCCGAGCCTGGAGTGGAAGACTTTGATCAAGACTGACAGGCAGGCCCCACCTTCTTATAGAGGACTAATCAAAGGCCTGTTCAAAAATCAGATGAAGAAGATCTAAAGATCCCCAGTTTTGTATACCCAAATCCTTTAAACGTTCTGAAAATTCAAATTTTCTTCATATCTCAAGAAATAGAAAATATTTTCAACAAAAAAGTTCATTGCTTTTTCCAACTTTTCGTCAACACGATTTGTCTATCCTCCCATTTCCACTTTAGCAATAATTTCTCAGTCCTGACTCCATCCGATTTGTATAATTTCTGAGAAAAATTAGCCAAGAATTCTTATCAGAAAATCGATAACCGTCTATTTCTTTTATCTTTTTTAAATGTAAAACCGTTTGTTCTTAATTTTTTCTCTTAAAACGAATAAGAACAAATGTTATTAAAACAACTTTTTTGAACAAAAGAAAAAACCTTGTTTCTATGTTTGCATGGTTATTAATAGTTTTAAAGAAAATTGCATACATTATTAATTAAGAATATTAATTTGTTATTTCTTATTAAAAATAACATTTTAAACAAGAACATAAGTCAGTTGTGAGACTGCATACGTCTGCCTGACAATGTAAGGATGGGCCAAAGTCTTATCTGGGCCTTACTTCTCCATATTGTATGAAGTATTCCCAAAATTATGCGATGGAAACGTTGATAACTAAAAAAAACTATTCATCTGATCAGGCTGACATTTTGCATGGTGGTTACTGTTATCAAAGTGCATCAGATCCATACATCAAATTTGGACAAATCGGAAGTTGAAATTTCATCAAAATTTCGATGATGCAGGACTTCATTGGCTACGATATGAGTCACGTAGTGAGTCCCTATAACGAACCTAACCAAAGTTATCGTCAAGAGTGAGACTTATGTTAGACCTTGACCGATATTTTGAGCAAGTTTGGTGGCGATTGGTCAAGCGATGTGGACGCTAGGCTGTACACTAACAAACATACTGACAAATTCGATTGAATACATAACCTCCTTGGTGAAGGTAAAAATCAAATTCTGTTTCAGATTCACAATTGTATATGGAACACTGACAATATTCGGACAGGAAAATGACAACTGACGTTCAAATGCGTTGAGAAATATGTGAAGCAATCAAAGTAATTGCAACTGCATATATCATTAGGAAAAGAAAAAGGATACAGATATGGGAGGCACAATTTAATGACATTGTTTGAACACGTTTGACACATTAACTTTTTCAACTTCACTTCAAAGAGACAAGTGTCCATTGCTCTAATTTGTCATTTTGATAACAGATTCAATTCACAGCAATAAATTTATTGGTCTTATCTAGAAATAATATGCATCACGGCCATATCTATTCTTTCTCTCTAACTACAAGGTAGTCTCTAGAAAAGCGGGAAATTTGATTTGTCAAACAGTAATTTATTTTTACAACGAATAACTTTTATAAAGTTTTTCAAAAACTAATATGATAATACACTCAGATGCTCAAAATGTGGTCCGTGCAAATCGAAGAAATGAATAAGCGAGACGCAATACAATTTAAACAATAAAATATGCAACCTCAAATTTCCCGTTTTTCTAGCGACCACACTGTATATACAGGATGACCCCCCCCCCCCACCAAAAAAAAATTTCATCCATGCAATCGGTAATAAAATTCACAATTCTTTTCTGCAGTTGGTAGCAATAAACTTCAGCTTATGTCTGCCTTGTCCATCAAGTTGCAGTCATGAATGTCCAACAGTCTTTATTTTATTGCCGTTAATCAAATATTTATTGAAATCAAAAATTCAATAGCTTAAACTAAAACAAAATTTTAAAAAATAATATCTCGTTTATCTTCTATATTAATAAAATTATGAGACAACTTCACATCTGTGTGTGGGTGTGTGTGTGTGTTTGCTTTGTCTTTGGCTAAAGAGGAATGATCTTTCCCCTCCGTTTATTCAGTTTCATGAAGTAATATTTTGGTTTAGTTTGGAGATCTTTCTATATTAGTTTGTTCAAATGGAACGTTTCGTAATTGAGCACTTTTTCGGGGTAAATGTCTCGACAGTACTGTGGTTTGGCATCTGTCATAATTGTGACTTCTTGTAACTCAACCGTATCTAGGTACTTTCCAAATTGTCAGTTGCAGTTTTTCTCTGGTATTGAAATACCTGTTTGTGTGGCACTGAAAACCTTGTGGGAGAACCGTTTGCAATATGGCAGCCTGTAAACCTTGTCACAAATGCCCAATGAAATTGTTTTCCAAAATATTCCATTGTATCTTTCTTCTAGACCATTTCCATATGGAATGTTAGCTGTTATGCTACTGCTAGCTATGCCATGTTTGTATAATTTATTCTTTGGACAAGAACGGCTGGCCTTTATCTAAATCTATATACACCAGCATACATAAAAGGCAGAATAGTTTCTTTACATAAAAGGCAGAATAGTTTCTTTACATAAAAGGCAGAATAGTTTCTTTACATAAAAGGCAGAATAGTTTCTTTACATAAAAGGCAGAATAGTTTCTTTACATAAAAGGCAGAATAGTTTCTTTACATAAAAGGCAGAATAGTTTCTTTACATAAAAGGCAGAATAGTTTCTTTACATACAAGGCAGAATAGTTTCTTTACATAAAAGGCAGAATAGTTTCTTTACATAAAAAGCAGAATAGTTTCTTTACATAAAAAGCAGAATAGTTTCTTTACGCAATTAATAACTGTTTGGGATATCACGTTCCCCAAATTGCCATATTCACCCATTATAGTCAACATGTAACAGTTTTTAGTGGATGTTGGCAGAGTGCTTTTTTTCTTTTTTCTATGGAAGTTGCTCCAGACAAGGCATGAAGCCACTTGATGTAAGGAACTAAAAAAATACTACTTCACAGTCAAAAATCAGTCAACGATAAGTGTTATATGGATAGATTCTGACCCAGAAAACAGCAATTCTTCCTCCTTTGCCAGAAACATCACTTATGGAATGTGAGGACTAAAGGACAAAAACATTCAGTTTTTACAATGGTTACATCACTTTTACCCTTTGACTTTTGTTTTTTTAAATAGAAATGAGTTTTCATTTTTGTGCTTATGGAGCAAATTTCTATCATCGTTTTAATTTCTTCCCTTGAATAAGGTAAATTTTTATTGCGCATGAAATAAGCGCTATGTGTAATTTTTATTGAAATAGGCGCTATGTGTAATTTTTATTGAAATAGGCGCTATGTGTGATTTTTATTGAAATAGGCGCTATGTGTGATTTTTATTGAAATAGGCGCTATGTGTGATTTTTATTGAAATAGGCGATATGTGTGATTTTTATTGAAATAGGCGATATGTGTAATTTTTATTGAAATAGGCGCTATGTGTAATTTTTATTGAAATAGGCGCTATGTGTGATTCCCAGAAGACAAAGAATCCTGAAGTTCTGCCAATTTATTTAGGTTTGTAGCTAAGCAGTATGTTAGTCATTTGCTATCAATTATGCGATCATTTTAAAACGATACCTTCGTTAGCGGGTGAATGCCGCGACAGTTACGATACCTTTCTTTGAGATTGCTGGCCCGTGTGTGCATGCATCGGTCCATTTTTGTTATCCTCCTGATTGAGGATATTTTTGTCATTCGTTGCCGGTTTTGGGAGCTAAAATAAAAGGCCGCCTCTACCTTACAATAATTGTTCAATTAGTTACATAAACCGCTTAGAGAACAGAGAATTTGTTCATGTCAGCCGCACATGATCGCTTTGTGGCTGAAAAGGTCGAAGGGAAAGGGGGAGGACAAAGAGACATAATTAATTAACTCACCATGTATTAAGGCCAGAAACAACTCGAGGATAAGGGTGAATGAGATGCAGTTTAAATGATGAAGCATATTATGAAAGGATTGAAAATTAATGGAATGAACAAAGTTTGATTACTTAGGGTGACGGTTTATTACACATGTTTGTTGACACATGTTGTGTAGTATGCAGGGAAGCAGTCTCAAATATTGTGTTCTTGAAAAAAATGTTGTTCATGTAAATTCTGTCTGATGCTAGGTACACAGAAGAAGAAAAATGTTCTTTTCAGTTGTGGGAGAAAGACGAGTGCTTGCTGCGAATGTCTTATAGAGAGGAACCAACGAGTGAAGCTCAGTTGAGCATCTTCCATGGAAATGACAATAGAGTAGAGAAAGACTAGCAACATCTTTTTTGTGGGAAAGGGGCTAAAGAGAACAGAAATCATCACCCACTAGATTGCAAAGCTTATCAAAACTAGGAGAGAACCATTCATTTTGACTGTGGCAAAACAAGGATTTGAGCGTTGGTGGTGAAAGAAGAGATGCTTGGTTTTAAAGATGTTAAAAGTAGCAAGCCACCTTTCTCCATATTGCACCGTGTGCTCCAGATCAGAAGAGAGAGAATTAGCAAGATCTTGATCACCAATGCTCTTGGAAGTGCTGCTATAGACAGTCGTGTCGTCTGCGTAGATGTCAAGAAATGATCTCAGAATATCACGTTTGTAAGATTAGTAGTAAGGGTAGTGGGGTGGAAACATTTCCACTGACAGGAGGGGGAGGTACGTGAAATCATGGCGGGTTGAGCAGCCTAATGGATTTTAGAAACTGGTCAACCTTTCATTTTGTGTTAGGCAGATGATACTGACTTTTGTACAATGGCTAAGACTTCCTGCTCTGTAAGAGCACTACCCCTATAGAAGGTAATTGCAATCCAATATAGGTAACCTCTTTGCAAAGAACATCCTGGTGAAATAAAATATTCAAATAAGAATGGAAAGCCATTATCATCGATGTCTGCAAACAGACCTGATACCTGAAGAAGAAAAGAAGGAAAAGATTCTCGCGATATACTAGCGTTGTTACTATGTCCTTCAAATTTCTGTCCATCAACGCCGACTTTTATAGACCGATCGGGATTTCATGGGTGTGAAGACATTGCCAGATATTCCATAGCTGGGTAATTCCATGTCAAATCATCCAGAAATTTTGGATTTTGAGACCCATATCCTCAGATTTTGTTGTAACTTGCACCACAGATGGACATCATAAAAACTAAGAAATCCTGAAAATTTGAGGATGCAACTCCAAGCGGTTTCCGATTTAGAGCAGTTTCCATGTCGCGTAAATCGCGCAAGATGTCACCCGGGCGACATTTTAGTGATTACATTTTCTTGAATATTTTTAGTTTGGAAGATGATGTGACCTGAAAATTCACACAGGTATGTTTTTCAACCCAAGGAACCCAAAAAGTGGCATCAGCTTTTCTCAGAAATGAAGCCTTCTGACCGTGCCACATTAAGTACTCGTACAACAACGCATGAAGAACACAAAGATTTCTTGATTGAGAAAATCGACAATCACACAGCGCTCACATATAACAAAATGTCAAACTAGATAATTGACTAAAAAGAAAGAGAATCTTTGTTCGAATGAGGTTCTTGTCCTTGTAGACTTCGCAGAAAATTATCAATTTCTCATACAAGACGAAATCCAAAGTTTTCATTGGAGCAAGGAATATTCCACCCTGTAGTGCTTTACTACCGAGATTCCGATGGAACACTGAAGCATCTTTCATTGTGTTTTATTTCTAATGACACTGCATTCGTGTATCAAACCCAGACAATGACAGTTCACTACATTCGTGCATTATTGCCCCATGTTAACAAAATGACTTACTTCAGTGATGGCTGTGGGGGTCAATATAAAAATTATAAAAACATCATAAAATTTATGTCTGCATAAACAGGACTTTGGGATTGATGCAGAGTGGGTTTTCTTTGCTACAAGCCATGGAAAATCCCCTTGTGATGGAATCGGTGATTCAGTAAAACGGCATGTGGCTAAACGGTCGCTTCAACGTCCTCTGAATAATCAAATCCTGGATTATAAAGCTATGCTAGAAGTCTGCCTGGAGATGTCTGCAATCAAGTTCTTTGATATTAGTATGGAAACTATGGAGGAGGTGAGAAAGTTTCTTGAGGCAAGATTTGCCAGGGGAAACACAGTACCAGGAAGCAGAAGCAGCCACCATTTTGCCCCGTTGTCAACATCGAACATTGGTCATAAGCTGACCAGCGAGGATGAATCATATACAGACAACCATGATTTAAACTTGCCATCAATTCTTGAAATCTCTGACATTTCACCAATGCAATATATAACCTGTGTTTATAATTCTTTCTGGTGGATTGGCATTGTGAATGAAATTAATGCAGAGGAAGGTGATGTAACCGTCAAGTTCATGCACCCGCATGGACCACGCAAGACATTCAATTGGCCGCAAATTGCTGATACATGGTTTGTTCCAATCAAGAAAATTCTTTGTGTTGTCTCCCCAACAACATATACAGGAAGAACATACAAGATAACTGATGAGGAGTATGAAAAAACGATTTCTGCATTTCAGTGGCATAAAGAAAATAACAGTATGTAGATAATGTTGTCGTATGCCGGCTTTTGTTGTGAAGTCCGCTTTTATGGTAAATATCTGATCACTGTGAGACTGTATTACCTTTTACTATTTAACTTTTACTTTCTAAAACTTATTTCAATGTGAATTTTATATAAATTTAGATGAACGGTCCCTCCAACTTCATCTCACATACCCAAACTAGTTGCTTCCCCCAATAGGGTATTTCTGAACCCTCGGAAAAAGACCTAACTTTGAATAGACACTGTGAGTGAACAAAAAAAAGTATTATTTACCATTTTTGGTCCAGAGGTACTTCACAGTGTCTAAATGAATGTCCAAAAGAAAAAAACTCGTTACCATATCAGCTACATCATTTTTTTGCCCCCTATTGGTGCACATGTAAAAAATTTCAAAATTTGATAAAATCTCATAGAAGGCTTCATTTCTGAGCAAAGCTGATGCCATTTTTGGGTTCCTTGGGTTGAAAAACATACCTGTGTGAATTTTCAGCATCACATCATGTTCCAAACTGAAAATATTAAAGAAAATGTAATTACTAAAATGTCGCCCGGGCGACGTCTTGCACGATTTACGCGACACGGAAACTGCTCTCAATCGGAAACGGCTTGGAGTTGCATGCTCAAATTTTCAGGATTTCTTAGTTTTTATGATGTCCATCTGTGGTGCAAGTTACAACAAAATCTGAGGACATGGGTTTCAAGCCCTGGATGATTTGACATGGAATACCCCAGCTAGCAAGCATGTGAACCAGCCCTTTATGCCAGTGGGTAGGAGGGGGTGTACGGAAAGTGACGGTAATTGAAATAAATTTTGGTAGATTTATAATCTTTAACTCACGTGAGGCTGCAATAAAGAGGTATTTAGGCATCAAAAGTAATGAGAGAGACTTATCTGTATTTTATCAACTTCGTTTCACATCTTCATTTCACAAGTAATAGAAAGGTTTGTAAAGAAGTTATTTAAATGTTCATGTGTCTTGAGGAAGAAAGTATTGATGTGGAAGTTCAAAGGTCAAGACAAGGAAAATGTTATAAAACCAACCGAGGAAAAGATTACGATGAGTTCTTAAGTCTGGATGAAGGAGTAGGAAGTTTCTTAGACTACAAGGTTTGTATTATTATTATTACAGGGTTTGTTAGACCTCTGCTTTTTAGTGGAATTCCACTTTTTTATAAATCAGAAAAAGCAGAATTCCACTTTTTTATAAATCAGAAAAAGCAGAATTCCACTTTTTTATACATCAGAAAAAGCAGAATTCCACTTTTATAAATCAGAAAAAGCAGAATTCCACTTTTTTATAAATCAGAAAAGGCGGAATTCCACTTTTTTATAAATCAGAAAAGGCGAAATTCCACTTTTATTAATCAGAAAAAGCGAAATTCCACTTTTTTATAGATCAGAAAAGGCGGAATTCCATTTTCTTATAAATCAGAAAAGGCGGAATTCCACTTTTTTATAAATCAGAAAAAGCGAAATTCTACTTTTATTAATTAGAAAAGGCGAAATTCCACTTTTTTATAAATCAGAAAAGGCGGAATTCCATTTTTTTATAAATCAGAAAAGGCGAAATTCCACTTTTTTATAAATCAGAAAAGGCGGAATTCCATTTTTTTATAAATCAGAAAAGGCGGAATTCCACTTTTTTATAAATCAGAAAAGGCGGAATTCCACTTTTTTATAAATCAGAAAAAGCAGAATTCCACTTTTATAAATCAGAAAAAGCAGAATTCCAATTTTTTATAAATCAGAAAAAGCAGAATCCCACTTATTCTTTAAATTCAGAAAAAGCTTTGGTGCTTCTGCAGTTTCACAATGACATGTTAGGCCTCTCTTTAAAAAAAATAGCTAAAGAAATGTAGAAACTTTCTTATGTACTTACATGGTAGCTGAAAAGATTGTACACCAAAAATTACGCAAATTCATTCAGTATTTATTAAATTAAAAATAAAAAACACTTTCAATCGCCATCATGTATCTTCGCCCGATTTTATCATTGAGTTGCCTAAACTGGTTACAAAATTTCTAAAAATACGTAAAATCGTTTTTTTTTTTCTTTTTCTTATAATTTAATAAATACTGGATGAATTTGTGTAATTTTTTCTGTACAATCTTATTTTCAGCTACCACGTAAGTAGATAACAAAGTTTATACATTTCTTTAAATATTTTAATGTCATTGTGAAACAGCAGAAGCACCAAAGCTTCTATTTTTTTGTTAAAGCAAAGACTGATTTCTGCCAAATTGCTAGCACCTTACGTCGTATATTTTCCGTCATTTGGCTGATTTTATTTGTCTTTCTTCCTCTCTCATTCGTTTTATCTTTCTTTCTCTTCCTTTATTTGTTTTGCTTAGTCTCACGCAATACTTTCAAATGATGCAGATAGGGAGAGGTAGAAGACTTGTTTTGTCAAAGAATGATTTCCTGTCCCCATCCACACACGTGTACGCACTTGAAGTCTTCCTACCTTTTTTAGGCGATTATGTGGGAACACCCTAAAAACTTGGCAGAAAGAAGAAGAAAAAAACAATTATTTTAGAATCCAGAGTGAGGGATCAGTTTCGCATATGAATTTAACTAAAATGATCCCCCCCTCCTGTTCGGCAGTTAGCCAACTTGTTTTTTTTTTGCTATGAAAAATAAATTTTGTGCCTTCATTTATCGAGGGGGGGGGGGGAGTCTACTTTTTAGGCGATTATGTGTTTGTGTGATTTTTGGGGAGGGGGCTGCCACTCCAATTTAGGGTTAGTGGTAGGGTTAAGGGAGGTTAAAAAAAAATAAAAATAAAAAATTTGTAACATAGTTCACCCCAAACAAGGCAGGCCGCCACTGTAGACGTAAGGAGCTACTGAGAATTAGGGTGAAAGTTTTGGGGGATCATCCTAAGTTGGGAGCTGTGCAGCGAGATGTCTGTTCACATTAGCTTTAAATTTCTTCATGTCGGTACAGTCAGGGAGCAGGGAGGCAGTTCCAGAGGCCAGCCGCACGAGAAAAGAAGCTATTGGAGTAGAAGGCTCTCTGGCATCTGGGGACCTCCACAGTGAATGGATGAGACTTAGCTGATTGTCGAGTTGGTCGAGTGTATTTACGTCAAGGGGGCACCAAAGCAGCAAGTTCATCAGAGCACAATCCATTGAAGTACTTGTAAAACAGGCACAAGGATGCAACACTTCGGCGATGGGGCAAGAGCTAAAGCTTGGTGGATAGTGAGGGACAGGGAGAGACTAGTGGATGGTGCACCAGTCCAGATGTGACAACAATACTCCATGCATAGGTGGATGGTGGCTTTGTAGAGATATAGGATAATGTCAGGTGTGAGAAATTTTCTAGCACGGTAGAGGGATCCTGTAGAAATGCTTCTTTACATCTCTACGCACGAAATTGAATCAAGCAAACAAACACTGTATAACAACATACGAAATATGATTTATTAAAAGGGTTACTTTACTATTTGGTAAAGTAACAAAATATTGGACAGTGTCCAGAAAGGAAAATCAAAGGAAGCGTCAACGTTGTGGCTGCAGCTGGAACGATGATCATGCAGGACTAGGAGAGAGAGATGATGTTTCCTTGATCGCGTCTTGTTTCTCTCTGGCGATGTCGTCCTTAGACAGAACTGTCAAAATAGTCCGTTTGAGGACAGCTAGAAAATCATACGCCCTGCAAGCCGATTGGTCAGTGTATGACCAATTTGCTCACAGGGGACAAGAAGAAATAGGTCCTATGTCCAACCGCTACAATCCCACCTTTGCAGCAGCCTTGGCAATGTCTTCAAATAATGTATTGGTTCTTTAGGGGGGGGCTTGCCACTCGGACTTAGGGTTAAGAAAAAAAAATTTATGGGGCTTACTACTAGGACCTAGGGTTAAATTTCACACGTGAGGGGGAGTATTGGAAGAGAGGTTGGATAATTGATGGGGGGGGGCATCAATTCATTTCATTGGCCACACATCTGTTATTAGGAATTAAGTCCATTTTCAGAAGTGTTGCCATCTTATGACACTAATGACTAGAAGCTATGGCGGATTTCGTTTGTGCGCCAATAAGAAATGTTAGTTATTCAGAGTGACGAGGATTTGTGAGGCAACTTGGCCTTCTTGCTGGTTCACTGTATGGAAAGCGCAAATGTGCTTCTTTCAGTAAGATTCAGGAACAGGTGCCCGGATCCAATCAGTACTGCACATCTAAGTCAAGTAAATATCTCATGATTTAGAGATAGCTTCTCGGCGTTGTGTTGTGACTACTTCTACAAGGTAACCCGACATTTCCCAAAAATCAGTGAGGAGTCCGCTTTACACCTGCTCCAAGCCCTGAACCCCATATTACCGTTTGTATTATTTCTTAATTTTTAAAATTTTCATCTTATAAATAAAATAAAGTAAAACATTGTATCTTATGGATGTTAAGCGCGCACGCAGACCCTATGAATAGATTTATGGTGGGGTTGGAAGTAATGACAGAACAGAAATGGTGGTGGTAAAAGCATTGTTAATATTAGAATCTTTAGGAATTGAAAGTTAGAAATACTTAGGAATTAAAAATATTTTCTAATTAAACATTTCCTGTGTTTTATGTAAGTTTTCTTCTGTTAACGAAATGGTGAATATTGAGAATGATTTGTTTAAATTTGATTTTGTAATTTAAAAAAATGTTTTTCTTATTTTTTCACTATTCAAAAAAATATTCAGATTGTCCCAATGTGTCTGACGTTTAAAAAGGGTTTTGCTCTCTCTTCAAAACCATAACAAAAAATCCTGTCATATTCTCACTTGAAATATATTTGTGAAGTAATTACTATTCTAATTGATGCCAATATCAAAAAAAAACAAAAAAACTTGTAGATTATTCTGGATTTGCAATTAGAAAAAAAAAATCCCTCCAAAGGGATTTCTCTTCAAATGACAACCAGTCCAGTTATTGAACTACTGCCATTTTCAAATTGTATGTGCTATTTTTGATTCTTTCATATCGTTGGAATGTAAGACATTCACTCGCTTCTAAGTTAATCTTGAAGGAAAACTTAGAAAGCCAAATTTAATGGAGGTAAATAATCTTTTTTGCATATTTCAAAAATAATTCAAAATTGTTATGACTATAACTTCTTAGAGTGAAAAAAAAATCAAGAATTATGTCGGATTGAATTCTTCTCTTTTAAGAGTAGAATTATTCACGGCGTCGCCCGGGAGTCTTTTTACTTTACTTTTTATTTTCTTAACTCTGCTTTTTTAATTTTTTTATTTATTTTTAAAGTTACGGTATCGTTTGATGATTAAATTATTGAAACAAACGCGTAAACAAGAATCTGGCTTTTAGTTTTATGGAAGGAGAAAATTAAAAGATTTTTATTTTCGAAATAAACCGAAAAGAAAAAATAATATTTTAAAGCATAAAAAAAGGTTTAAAAATCTACATCAACTACATCAGTTTTCATTTAAAAAATATTCTGAGCAGACTTAAAAAAAAAAAAAAAATTATTTTTTTATTTATTTTTTTATATATCCAAGTTTATTCAAATGGTTGTCCTTGACTGACGTGAGAAAAAAAACTGATTGTGATTGGTGGCTGGCAATGGCGGGCATAACAACTGCTGTCGGCAATGTTTAAAGAAACGAATGGATGCAATTTAAAAAGATTTTCTCAAGTAAATAAAATTGAGATAATATTTATAGAAAATGGCGCAATAATAATTCCGTTGTGTTATCTCGACATTATAGCAGTTTTAGTCGCGGTGGCTTCTCTCTTTCCCCTCGGCGTTGTCCGGGAGATTTTTTTTACTTTAATTTTTCTTTTTTACATGAAAAAGAAAAATAGGATTTCGAAAATGAAATTACCTTATTACAATGTCGTTTCGTCATTAAATTATTATAACTTATTTTTGTTAATATTTTAATCTCTTATTTATAAAATGATTGGATAGCTCCCCAAGCTTTCAATCCCTTAACAAACGAGGATTTGCTAAGAATTATCCGACAGCTTAAAAGATTCCAAATTCCTTTCAAATCTCAAAGAGTCTCAAAGTAAACCATTTTTCTTTTTATCAAACTATTAACACAAGATTAAAATGGCTAACTTGTTTACGAACGAACGTGAATGTATTGTCGTGGATTTAATTTCGTATTTAAAAAAATTGTTTTGGTACCTTAAAGTATTTCATTTTTAATTTCAATAAATATTCTATTATTATCGTAACCAAACAAACAAAACTAATGTGTAAATCACGCAGAGGCGAGAAACACACACGAGAAGTGGTCGCTATATATATATATATATATATATATATATATATATATATATATATATATATTATACTTCATTCAAATTAACTTTTTTTAAAATAAATTAACTATTAACGAAACACTTAACATTGTATAAGCTTTTTAATTTAACAAAACATTACACAATGGTTGATAAAAATAGATTTAAGAATCTTCTGTTTCGACCATGATAAAAATCTAATTGATTTATTTCCCAAAAGCAGTCTTTAAAAAAGTAACACCTTGGACTCTGTTAACCCCTAAACTTGCATAATTAGTCCTATTAAAAAAAAGGGGGCAGCACTATTGACATATATATATATATATTTATATATATATATTAGGTGTAAAACAATGGAAATTATTTCCTAGTTTTAAAAATATAAACTTTTATTTCTGAGAGAAAAAAATCCTTCCGTTTTTATCTTCTGATGGGTAACATTTTAATTTCCAATTAATCTTTCTTAGTTTTCGAGTTAAATTTTTTCCAATTGTATGACCACTTCTCGTGTGTTTCTCGACTCTAAGTGACTTCAATTAATTTGTCAAAAAAAAATACACAGAAGAGGATACAGTAGGCCAGCACCTATCCAAATTCACCTGTGCTGTTGGCGCATTGTAAGATACATGGGCCATATCTTTATTAACAAGTTGAGAACGAGGCTAAGGGCACACAACTCAAGTTCATAATTTTCTAGTCTACGGACCAAATGTTTTTTACGGGTAAATACAAAAGCAAAACGCATTGTTTTATAATTTTTCTTTGAAAAATTTGCAACCACAAAATGGTTCCCTGAGTTATGCCTCTTTCTCGGTTCGTTTTAAATGGCGACTATATTTTTCCGACCGAGTTTTTATTTTAGTGGTTTTTAATGTTTTTATTTTACTATAAAACATGATATCAGTTAAAACAAACAAAAAAACACAAGTTTCCCAGTAATGCCGAAAACCATTTTACTAAATAATTGGTGTGACTGAAATAGGATTTAACCTCCCCACGAGGGCCGTATGTGAGGCAAGAAGAGCGAACTTTATTGTTGGGTTATCAAAGACAACCTGAAACACCAAAAATTGGCCGAATCGGACCCGTCAGAATTCTAGTGGCGCACAGGCGATTGGTGAGAAACCAATCCTCGTCTTCCTTTTGCTGGCGGTCTAGGGATTACCTCCCCCCCCCCTCTTCCTTATGCCCTCCGAGACCATCCTCTCACGCATTACCTCCTCCTTTCAGTTCTGCGAAGAAGTTATGGGGTAACCCTTTGTCGCCCTCGAATGGAAAGGGTAATGCCTGGGAGAATGACCTTAACGCCGAGCAGAACCAAAAAATCTAATATATAGCACGAGGTCTGACGAAAGGATGTTTTATTAATCGAATTTCAGACAGGAATTGTAATTTATATAAAAAAAAGAAACAAGTGTTTTTGTTTTTTTTTGCTGTTGTCATCCATGTACCAAGAGCAGATAACTCGTCAATAACAAATTAATTTGCAATGTTAATCAGAAAAAAACCCAATCTATTTTCTTTCGAACAAAGGTAACCCCTCTTTATTTAACTTTTAATTTTTATGAAATTTAAAGTTCTTGTAGATTTTAATATCTATTTATTCCCCCATTTCAATTTGTATTTTTATTTCATGTTGCTTGTTTTAATTTTTTTCTCCAAATTAAAATTGAAAAAATATTTTCATTTAAAATATATATATATATATATATATATATATATATATATATATATATATATATATATAATTTTGATAAATGAAATGAAAACTAGGAAGATTTTTTTTAAATTTTCAGTGCAATTTATTGATTGTTTTTTGGTGTGTGTACGTTTTCTTCTGTTTTTCAAAAAAAACATTCTATATACGAGTATTCGATTCGTAGTTTTAAGATTGCAATTTAAGATGTCATAATGAAGTAACAAATATTCATAAAGATTGAATTAAATATCGATTTTGGCACATGTTTGTCTTTAACCACTGTCCATTTTTCACAACTTTTTACTGACCATTTTTCTTTTCTGTTTTCGGTGTACACTTATCTATCAGGCTGCTAGAGAATTCCGGCGTTTTTGGAATTTTTTTTCAAATAATTTACATTTTAGGAGGGGGGATCAGTTTCCAATGTTAATTCAACGTAGACTGATCCCCCTCTTTTTGACCATCTCAATTTAAAAAAAAAACTTTTTCGGTGTACGATTACCTGTCATGTCAATAGAGAATTCCGGGGGTTTTGGAAATAAATTTTAAAAAATTGTGATTTTAAGACGGGGGATCAGTTTTCAATGTAAATTCAACGTGGACTGATCCCCCTCTTTTTAACCATCTCAAATTTTAAAAATTATTCTTCTGCTTACAATTACCTATCATGTCGCGAAAGAATTCCGGCGTTTTTGGAAAGAAATTTTTAAAAAATGAGATAAATGTACACCGAAAAAAGAAAAGAAAAATGGTCAGTAAAAATTTGTGAAAAACGGACAGTGGTTAAAGACGAACATGTGCCTCGATTTTTTTTATAACGTTTGTTTTTTGCGTATACTTTTTTTTAACAAGCTTAATTACAATTCGAATCTATCGGCCTCCCTTGTATCTGTGACTTAAGGGTATTTTTTTCTCTAATGTTAAACAAAAAAAAAATTCTCTTAAAAATGAAAGAATGGATATTAAATCTTTGTAACGTCTTAAATTGTAATGTGACTAAAAATCCTATAAATTTGCCGGTGCTTATTTAGAATAGGGTCCCTGTAGAAAATTATTTTCATGTAAAATCATTATTTTGTACTTACTCAGTCATAGTTTCTTACTCACGGTACGAAAAAGAATTTAAAAATATCAAGCAGAACTTTAATTAGCACCAAAAATTCTTTTTAAAATGAAAATTAAAAGATTATCTTTTTCAAACTAAATATTGAAATGAAATTAAAAATATTTCCAATTTTGTTCATAAAAGTAGATTACACTTTACTATTTTTTATTTTATTCAAACGGGTTTCAAATTCTTAATTGTAGAATTAAGAATTTAAAACCCGCTTGAAGTTTAATTAAAAACTCGTTTTTTATTTACCGGTTTTGAACATTTTTGAATAAATCACTTTAAAAAATCGAAAGTATTAATGTTTTTTGACACGTGAAACGCGATTTTAGGTTACCAGATCCATTTCAGAAAGTGTTGAAGAATGGAAGAATTTGAAGAGATAAAATACTATGCTTGTGGATGGACGAAATGGCCTCCAAAACATAGGGTGACATGGTGATGGACTGAGGAAGTTGAAAACTATCAGAAAAGCCGAAATAAAAGAGTCAGTAGAGAAAAGGTTGAGTGAATAAGGATATGAATCTGGTGGCAACTCTTTGCCACCAGCAAAAATCGCAATCTACAAAGCCAAGATGGAGGCTGAGTGAGATAAGTTTCCAGATCCAAAGGATGACCAGAAGAATGAAGTATTTCTGAGAGAAGTGTGAGAGGAGTACCTTGATAAAAAGAAGCTGTATTTTGCTTCCTCGGATTTGGAGAAAGCTTTTAACAGTGCTAAGATATATTGTCACATAAATTAGGGGCAAGTGAGTGATTGGTGAAAGTTGTTAAAACAATGTACAGGAATGCTGAAGTCGTGTCAGAATTAACAGCACATTAAATGACAGCTTTAATGTTAAAGTAGGAGTGCGTCAGGGATCTGTACGGAACCTGTTGCTTTTCATTTGTATTTTAGAATTGTTGTCCATGTTGTTTTGTACAGGTTGTCCGAAAGAGATGTCTTAGAAGCATTGTCCAGAGAGTTCTGTACGGGTTGTCCAGAGGAGATGCTGTATGATGATGATTTAGTGCTTGTCAGTGAAACAATGGAAGATCTATTTTTTAAGTTGGAGATTTGAAGGAAAGCTATGGAAAGTAAAAGTCTGAGAGTGAATGTAAAGTTGGAGATTTGAAGGAAAGCTATGGAAAGTAAAGGTCTGTGAGTGAATGTTACCGAAACCAAAGTGATGATCAATGGTTCTAGTTTTGGAAAACTCCCAGAAAGAGGAAAGTTCCTCTGATCAGTTCATGGAAAGAGAATTAGGAGCAACTCAATCTTTTTGGGTACATAAGAAGTGCTATGGAGTAATAGGTAGTTTGAGAGGTGATAGCCAGTTTGTATGCAAGAAGACAATGGAGAATGATGAGAACTCCGATGTGGAGAAAGTATATTTGGATGGCGAGGTTGTTGTTTTGTTACCTTGCTGATACCATTGGGGTACAAGAGGGAGTGCTTGTGTGATAGCAAGAGTTAGAAATGGATGGAGTAATTTCAGAGAACTTCTGCCATTACTAACCAGCAGAGCGTTACCACTGTTTACCAATGGAAAGAATCTATGATGGATGTGTGAACAATGGGATGATGTATGAAAGTGAAGGTTGAGGATATGTGCTGCATGGAGAGAAATTATATGAGAATGATACGATGGATGTCTAATGTGAGTCTTAAAGACAGGCTTAGATCTGATGACCTAAGAGGAAGATTAAATCTGGGCAGTATAGGGAGATTTTGTTGGTTTGGTCATAATGAAAGAATGGATGAGAGTTCTTGGATTAATAGACGTAGAACAGTTGAGGTGGCGGGGTCAGTTGGCAGAGGAAGACCAAGGCAAACATGAAAGGAAGTGATAAGGACGACTTTGAAAGAGGGATAAATAAACATCTGGCCAGAGATAAGTTCGTTTGGTCAGTTTCTAAAAGCTGTGCAGAACATGCTCGCAATTTAAAACCGACATTAAATCGAATAAGATGCTGATGAATAGTGTAAAGTACTAAAAAAAAAACTTTAAAAAATAATTTAATTACAAAATTAAATCCATCAGAATTCATTTTGGTTTCTTCGTAACTAAGCCAGCTATTTTTATATTTTGAAAAAAAAAAAAAAGAATACTTTGTGAACCTTCGAAATTTTAAAAGAATTTGGAAGCATTTAAACTGTCCGATAGAAAGTCATTTAAACTGGCTTTGCAATTCTTAACAAATTCTCATTTAATTAAAAGATTGAAAGTTTTGGAAGCTTTTTACATCCCATAATCTTCTTTTATATTAAAGGGCAGCTAAAAGTAAAAACTATAAAACAAAAACCCACAAAGTTGGTGCATTCTTTCCCATTGTTTCCTGACAAATTATTCTATCTTTGACTTTTAACTGATGCAGATTTGGTCGGGGGGGGAGGGGGTGCAGCCACTAACTAAAGGGAAGTAACTCTGATTTTTGTTCACAAAGTTAATTCCCTAATGCTGACTCATTCTTCGAGTTGTCTGTGTATGTCCAGAGAGAGGAATGGGCCGGGCGGAGAAGAAAGAGAGGGGAGGAGGGAAAGAGAGAGAGAGAGAGAGAGATAGAAGTTTTAATAGAAATATGTTACACTTTTTCCCCGGGCAACGCCGGGTAGCCCTTCTAATTGTATAAATAGAGATTAAAACAACATTACCTTAACACCAATTATAGTTTTATAACGATTTTGTTCAATGAATAATTCAATGATCAAACGATAGCATAATAATTAAATTTAACTTTTAAGTAAAATAAAAATTGGTGGAAAAACTGTATTTAAAAAAAGGAAAAAGAAAGAAAAATGTAAAACAAAAATTTGTAGCAGACGACATTATGTGAAATGATCGATCACTCAAGACTTTTTAGCATGTTAAAGAATTAATAAGGTTTACCATTGTTACCAACTGAGGAAGGTTATGACTTGTTTTTGTCTTGAAAGATGAGGATGCTTCATTCGTCAATCCCCCGGCGTCTACACTTTTCTCTGTCAGCCCTAATTATGCGAAATTTTGTCAGATACAGGATGAACATTTGGATGTTGTCCTTTTATGAAATATTTTAAACATCTCCTCAATTAGTCTGCAATTTGAGTGAATGTAATACATTTTTAATATCTCCCCAAGAAGTTTTTCTTTTGCTTTTTAAACGACTTGATGAACTTTATAAGGTCCATCTAAGCTCATGATTTGTAATTTTGACAAAGAAGAGAATTGTTTTGTGCTTTTAAAAACTCATTTTGATTTTACAATTATTTTTCTTTTTTAGGAAGTTGGAGTTCTATTCCAAATCTTCCAATTGTTGAAGGGGGTCTGTTTGGCCCCTTTGCTGGAAATGTGAAGATGGAAAAAATCATGGGAAGTAAGTTCAATGAGCATTTCTTTTTTTTCATCATCTTTGTAACTAGCTGTATTTACCCGGTGAAGACATAGCGTTGAATAGAGACGGCTTACTGAAAAATAATTCAAAATATAGTCACGTTTACAATTTTAAAAAATTTCATTTTAGTTTTTGATTAATAAAAAAATGTTTTTAAAGTCAATGTGCATTTATCAAAGTTGTACATACACAGGATGTGAGATCTGCGCTTTTTAGCAGAATTCAGAAAAGGCGGATTTCCACTTAAATCTGCGTTTTTTTTAATAAGAAATGTCTTGATTTTCTTTCTCTTTTCCTCTCTTACACTCTCTGTTATTGGGAGGGTAGGGGAGGTAGAAGATTTTTGTTTCATCAAAGATTTACTCCCCCCCCCCCCCACACACACACACATATATTCACTTGGGGTTTTCTCTTGCTAATGGCCATGTTTTTTTTCTTGTTTATTTCTTGGGTCAAATTATATTAATGTTTTGAACTTTTATTACACATAAAAACTTTCAACATTTTTTTTTTACACAAAAAGCGAATTTTAACAGAATTTAATGAATTTAAAGCCAAAATTAAGTGAAAACATCAGTTGATACTTTCTGTGTGAAAAAAGGTTTTGTAGATTAACCCACTTCCCTCAATCATCCCCGTCCCCAAATATGAGATTCTACTTCCTTAGGCAATTATGAAAAACTTCCCCCATTCCCAGACCATTGCAGCTTTTTTTTTGTTTGCTATGGGAGATAACTCTGTGCATTTTTTTTTTTGTTTGTTTGTGTGAGGGGGCTCTACTCTTTTAGCCGATTACATGTGGTGTTTTGGTGGTGGTGGGGCTTGCCACTCGAACTTAGGGTTAAGGAAGGGTTAGTGGTAGGGTTAAGGAAAAGTTTATTTTCTTGCCACTCTGACCTAGGGTTAGTGGTAGGGTAAGTAATTTTATTTACTAACTTTTCAGACTAACCCACCCTCCAAAGAAAAATGCACAGAATTTATCTCCCATAGCAAAAAAATGTTTTTTTAGTTAAGTGCCCTATAAAGCTTATAAAGGCCCGGAAATGGGAGATCATTCTACATTAGATTTCATGTCGGGGGGGGGGGGGGGGGGGGGGAGTTTGGGAGATTTTGTTTCATTAAACATCATTACAGTTTTTTTAATTGCTTAAAATAAACTTTAAATTTGTTTTAATAACGAAATTTCTTTGAATCTATACAATGAAAAAATCTTTAAAATACGATTTTCTGTAATTTTTTTCCTTTCGGATGAAGCCAATGTTCTGGCAATAAAATGAAACCTGTCGACGTTTTCTTATTTTACTGCCATAAATTGGTACTGTTTTGAAAAATCTTGGCACGTCTCTAAATATATAACCTGAAGCTTAGTACAATTCTTGAAAGACTTTTCTAAATTTACTATTTTCAAACAATTTTCATTTTAGATTATTCAAAAAAAAACAATTTACGCATACGTTTATATAAACTGTTAAAAAATTGTTGAATGGAATATACTAGGAAAATGAGCTTTTTTTTTAAGTTTATCATCTTGGAATTTTATTTCTTCTGTTTTTCTATCCAAGATGAAAAATGCGAAAACAAAAACCCTCCACAAAACATCTGTTGTGGCTGCATCAATGCCATCTCCATCTTCAATCTATTATCTGATCATCTTCTAGTTCCAAAGTCTCCGCACATTAACTGGCGAAGCATCCACCCCATCCTCTCTTCTTTTGTGTTTCATTCATCACTTGTCGCTCATGACTACAATTGCAATTGAGCCAGTAACTCTCATTACAGGCATTTATTATGGCTCTTACTCTGCAGTTCTACCAGTGTGTGAGGGATGGATAATGAACACCCTCCACATATAGGTAACAGCAGAAACCAAAAGATTGATTGGTTAATAATAATAATAAAAATAATAATAATAGCAGTTAAATCTTTACAATTTTTCACTTTTTTTTATAAATCTTGCTGAACTTGATAGAATTTATTTCCATTCATAAAATAAAATCTAAATTGTCAATGAGGGTGGGGGGATATTTATGTGCAAATCACAAAATGTCAAGTCAATAGCTTTAGGAATTATTTAAAAAAACACTCAGTTTTGGAGATTGCCTGTTTTATTGATATGAATAATGTTCGATTGTAACGTGTGTGTAGCAGGAAAAGCACCAAAAATGGGTTCTTGCGTTGTCACGGTACAAAAAAAAATTAGTATTTATGTTGGGAGTCAAAAAAGGAATATTTTACATTTTCACTTTGTCAAAAATTGTATATGGTATACCGAATCACAAAATCTGAAACAGAATCGTTTTCTTTCTTTTTCTGTATGTAATTTCAAATAATAAATCAAACAAATTGTCCAATACATGCCAGCACGTAAAACTGATGTTAAACCAAAGTTTTGAGATGAGGATTGATATTTGGGATTATTCGGACTACTATTCTCATCTTGTTTGTTATTTTCATGTTTCAGATGTGCCGATGTAACCTCCAATCTTTTTCAGGTGCATCTTTTTGAACTTGGCGATCTTTATGTTGAAGTCGGTACCTTTATGCAATTTTGAATTGAATCCTTTATATAATCCACACAGGTAGATTCTTCTCATTCTGTCAGCCATCACCAAGTCGAAGTGTTCATTCTCATGTTATTCTTATGTAATAACGGTTGAACTTTCAATCTCCAGAAGATTGTCACTTAGAACTGATTGGGAATCAACGTCTTTAGCATCAGTCCACGTGGACTAATCTTGTCTAAATGTGTATAGGGTTACTACACACTTACACTAAATGTGTATAGTGTTACTACACACTTACACTAAATGTGTATAGTGTTACTACACACTTACACTAAATGTGTATAGGGTTACTACACACTTACACTAAATGTGTATAGTGTTACTACACACTTACATTAAATGTGTATAGGGTTACTACACACTTACACTTACACTAAATGTGTATAGTGTTACTACACACACTAAATGTGTATAGTGTTACTACACACTTACACTAAATGTGTATAGTGTTACTACACACTTACACTAAATGTGTATAGTGTTACTACACACTTACACTAAATGTGTATAGGGTTACTACACACTTACACTAAATGTGTATAGTGTTACTACACACTTCACTTCTACCCGGTCATGGCTGATGGAACTTTTTTTTTTTTCTTACTAGGATTTTAAAAAATTCAGTTTAATTATGGTAGCATTTGGTCATTAAATTATTAATTGAACCAAAATGTTATTTCCCACTACGGACTGAAGCCGTACTTGATGATCTAATCTTCAAATTATGTCTTGGATATCATAAATCTTGACACCTCAAAAGCATGTGGGCTTGATCTTAATCCTTGCTAGAGTAATAAAATTTTTAATGCGATTCTCATCTTCAGTCATCAAATATAAAAAATGTTTTACAAAGATGTGAGTTCGCCACTTTTAAGTCGAATGATGCTTTTTTTTTTGTTTCATACAGAAATAGCTGAATTCCGCTTAAATCACTAGAGCCTTCTATGGATGCGAGTTCTTTGTTTTTCGGTCGAAATTCGCAATTTTCTTTTATAAGAAAAATCTGACTTCTGCCAAATCTCCTTAGTTTTTTTGTCGTTATTTGACTGGATTTTATTTCTCTCTCACTTCATTTTTTTTTTTGGCCTGTTTTTTTTTTTTTTCTCTTTCTCGTCCTCTCTTCGTCTCGTTTTGCCTTTTGTCTTATGACAGTTCTCTGAAAATGTTAATTTTGCTGTGAAGGTTAAGACTTCAAACGATTCATGAAGAGGGTAGGAGAGTTAGATGACTTTTGTTTCATCTGAGAATGACTTCCTGTTCCCCCCCCCCTCCCCCACATAGGCGTACTCACTATGTTTTTTTTTAAATTTTACTTTCTGGTACTTTCTTAGATTAGAACCAACATTAAAATCGTTTACGTAAACCGCCGGAAACTACCAAAGCGGTTAGCCAATCAAATTGTAAGAAAATAAGCAGACATGTCAATATTGCAACTGATTAAAACGTGAAAGTACTGCAAAGAATTTTCACAAGCTATCACTGGCTGTTGCGTCTCCCGAAGGAGTGATTAACTTTTGTCAGGAAGAAAAACTGATCGCAAAAGAAAAAAACTTCAGGCAAAAAAAAAAAAGAAACTTTAATACCTAACCCTGATCCCTAACCCTAATGTAACCAAAAATAATTTTCAGTAAAAAAAATAAACCCAAAAAACCTAACCTTAAACCCTAACTCTAACGACGCCATTTGATAAATTAAGCGTTTCCCAGCCAAAATGGCGAACAGTGAATCGACTGCTTTTTTCTAACCTCACAAATAAATAAGTAACCTAAATAAATTGTTTTGGACTAATTTCAAATTTATCTTAAATTATTTTAAAGGAAATACGGCTGGGAAATTAGTCCCAAACAATTTATTTTGGGTTTAATTACTTATTTGTGAGGTCCGAAAAAAATCAGAAAAGTGCAGCCGATTCATTGCCTGCCATTTTGGCTGGGAAACGACTAATTTACCTGCCATTTTTACCTGATTACAAACCAAAAATAATTTTCAGTAAAAAAAAAATAAAAAAATATAATTTATCATCTGTTTATTTTTATTTCTTCATTAAAAAATAAATATTTCTTTCATACTAGATTGACTAAATTTATTTTTTATTTTTTTAATTTTTTTTATGTTAGTTTTTTTCCGCACTTGTAAATCCAGCCTCGTTTTTTTATTTTTTTTGGACGCAGGTAGGTCAACCGACTTGGTTGTCGGTACTTTCCGTAGGCTTACGTAAACTGACGGAAAGTACTGATGTCGAGTTTTCGTGTGGATCTTAATCTAAGAAATCACCGGCTTTCTTAGTTGAAATTGATTGGAGTTTAGGAAAATCAAACCAACAAAAATAATCGCAAAAATTGACCGACCTGAATGGTTGACCGGTTTGTAAATTTGCCGGTTTATGTTTTCCTAGGTTGATCTTTCACTCATTAAACAGTTTTCAAATTATCACTAGCACATCATCCAGGTTTAGTTGTTGTTTTTTGCACTGTCCTCTCCACACATACATCGGGGGGGGGGGGGATTCTCTATTTCACTTTTTTTTGCCATTGGCTCCTCACCTCCTTGCTTTTAAAAAGTTATTTTACAAATGTAACATTCATTTAGGCTTAGCAACAACTAAAAAATACACTCTACTTCCCTTCGTGTGTTGTATAGACTGACCCAAATTAAATGGCAACCATAAAATCGTTAATAAAATTCACAATCCTTTTTGCAATTCAACCGTATTTGGTACATATAAACTTAAGTCTATGTCTGACTTGTCCACCAACTGTTAGTAATGAATGTTCAACAGTCTTTGTTTCATTATTGTTCATTGATGTGAGTGGTGATCAGTAGGAAATGTGATCCTGAATGGATTTCACACTCACCGGACCATAACCTCCCATATTTTTATCTGTGGGATTATTTCAAAGGTAATGTCTATCAAAACCTTCCCCAGAACTAAAGAGGACCATCACAGCCCATACGAGGGCAATGCCAAGAGAGGAGTGTGTTAGAGTTATTGATAATTTTGTATGTCGCATCCAGTTGTACGTACGACGTGAAGCGGCATTCAGCCTAGGCGGGTCGAACCAGATTTGTAGACTAAAATTCTATCATTTCTTTAATTTCTTGCTTTCTTTTTTAGCCTTCCTTTTCAAACACTTTTTTTTCTTTGCTTTTTTTTTTTTTTTAACATAGTTCACCCCAAACAAGGCAAGTTGACTGTAGACGTAAGGGGCTACTGAAAATTAGGGGGGGGGGGGCATTCTAAATTGGGAGCTGTGCAGCGAGATGTCTGTTTACATTAGTTTAAATTTCTGCATTTCGGTATCATCAGGAGAGCAGGGAGAGAGTTCCAAAGGCTGGCAGCTCGAGGAAAGACGCTATTGGAGTAAAAGGCTCTCCAGCATCTGGGGACCTCAACAGTGAATGGATGGGATTTAGCTGATTATCGGGTTGGTCGAGTGTATTTACGTCGAGGGGGCAATAGAGCAGCTAGTTCATCGGAGCACAATCCATTGAAGTATTTGTAAAACAAGCACAAGGATGCAACATTGCGGCGATGGGACAGGAGCTGAAGCTTGGTAGATAGTGAGGGACCTATTAGATTAGAGACTCTTTTTTGGACCTTGTCGAAGACGGAGAGACTAGTGGATGGTGCACCAGCCCAAATGTGACAACAATACTCCATGCACCATTGGCAAATGTTTTGCATGAAGAGCATGTGAATGTTGTTCTCATTTTGTTGGTCCTGGGTATGACCTTAAAAGACATCCAGTGGTGAAACTCCTTTATGGAGTTGTGTGGAATGTGGACTTGCCCCTTAGTTGCCATTGCTCCCAGATCCACTCTGGCCCGGAGTGGTAGTACCTGTACTATGAGTCAAATAGAACCTACTGGCGCTACCAAATCAGGCTGTCTGAAGTTATTGACTTCCTGACTCAAAATGCACCAAACATTGATGTTTTATTTTTTTTTTCCTTTGTAAAACTCAATCATGTTCTGCAAAATCCCCCAAAAAAACAATTTCCCTCCCGCCCCTCTTCTTCCCTCTCCACTCCTTTCACTCAACCAAAAACCATGATTAAACATTTGAAGATATAAAGAACTTGAAGCATAAATACCTTCACCAAAATGATAACAATTCAAAATACCAAAGCTCTTAACTAATGACTCTAAATGACCCACTGACTTAAGGCTCAAATGAAGGATATTTCCTTCTACATTCATGGCATGAAATGACCTGAAAAGGGTTGATGTGCCATTAAGCAATATGTTACCGTATCTCATTTTGTTGACTCTTTCATCTCTAAGCCAAAGTATTGTCTCTCTTTTCAGGTCTATGATGATTGTACAGTTGAATTACTTCAAGAACAGATGTTAGTTGAATGCGTTACATTCGTAATGCCAGATTGTTTGAAGAGCAGAATATGATATCCACTCAAGTTGCAACTCAAATGTTCTATACAGCCGTAAAGGTAAGATTAAAAAAAAAATCAAATCTATGGGTCACCGCCAGAAAAGGAAAATTTGTGCAATCCCATTCAGCTATTCATCTTCATTGATATCCTTCTTAAATTTACGGCTTATTATTGTTTTTGTTTTTTTATTATTGTTTTTTTTTGTTTTATCATTGTTTTTTTTTTGTTTTATCATTGTTTTTTGGGTTTTTTTCCTAGTAAAAAAGCTCAGAATTTCATCTTTATTCACGAGTCAAATTCTTTTTATTCACGAGTCAAATTCTTTTTATTCACGAGTCAAATTCTTTTTTATTCACGAGTCAAATTCTTTTTTATTCACGAGTCAAATTCTTTTTTATTCACGAGTCAAATTCTTTTTTATTCACGAGTCAAATTCTTTTTTATTCACGAGTCAAATTCTTTTTATTCACGAGTCAAATTCATTTTATTCACGAGTATATTTCTTTTTTATTTACGAGTCAAATTCTTTTTTTTTTTCACGAGTCAAATTCTTTTTTTTTTTCACGAGTCAAATTCTTTTTTTTTTTGACGAGTCAAATTCTTTTTTTTTTTCACGAGTCAAATTCTTTTTTTTTTTCTCACGAGTCAAATTCTTTTTTTTTTCTCACGAGTCAAATTCTTTTTTTTTTCTCACGAGTCAAATTCTTTTTTTTTTCTCACGAGTCAAATTCTTTTTTTTTTCTCACGAGTCAAATTCTTTTTTTTTTCTCACGAGTCAAATTCTTTTTTTTTTCTCACGAGTCAAATTCTTTTTTTTTTTTTTCACGAGTCAAATTCTTTTTTCTTTTTTCACGAGTCAAATTCTTTTTTTTTTTTTCACGAGTCAAATTCTTTTCCTTCATTTGAGAAACTGAAATCTATCAATGAGTGTAACACGAATGTTATCATAGTCATCTTCGTCAATTAATGGAGTCCAATCAGAAGTGCAGGAGGAAACTGTGAAGTCAAATTTTGGAAAAGAAAAATCGTTGCTTATTGACGGAAATACACAGCTAAAATATGGCAGTTCCAAATAAATTAACAGGAAAACTCTTTGATATACTTAGGTATCAGGCAAAAATATATGTCTACATAAAAAATTACGGAAAATGATTAAGTAGAATTTTAGTAGTAAATAAAATTAATTTCTAATTCATATACATTGAAGCTACGCGATTATGCGTCTTTAAGCCAACGTAGAAGATTACCTCCCTTCTTCTAATATGAAAATGCCATGCGGTGTTGCGACGAATAGTAAATTATTTTAATTTTCTTTAATTTTTGGTGTAGATACCTATTTTTGCCTGACACATAAGTATATCAAAGAGTTTTCCTGCCATATTTCACGTGTGTATTTCTGTCAATAAGCACGGAAAAATCTTCATAAGAATTTAGTGTTCCCCAGATTTTCACATTGCTCTCATGCTCTTCTTTCAAGGGATGTCATTCGGACAATTACTTGATTTGATGCGGATTTATTTCCAAATTGTCCTTTTAGTTTTCAACTACATTCTAAAAAAGAAAAAAAAGCCTGTGAAAAAAATAGTAGCTGCATGAATATTTGGTAGAAAGTTACTTGTCAAACCATATTTTCCTATTTTGATAAAATAATTTTCTTTTTCGATGTTTGATTTAATCCTAAATTGGCATCAGTTTATTTGGAGTTGGAAGTCCCAATCTTTGATAGCTCAGTGTTGCATTACATCTTTAGGTGTTTATCCAGTTTAGCGGATACTTTTGAAAAAAAAACAAAAAAAAACTGAGGAACATCTGTTTGATGTACGTACCTGTCACGGAATGAATATATCCTATACCAAAAATCACGTAAATTAATCAAGTAGTTTGTTTTTTATAAAAGAAAATTAAATTTTACCGATGTACGAAGAGGAAGTGCAAATGTGACAGCCATTTTGATTTATTCAAAGGGGAATAAGCATAATTCATTTACAGTTATCTCCCTTTGAATAATCCCAAAATGGCTGTCATATTTGGTATAGGATATATTCAGCCCGTGACAGGTACGTACATCAAACAGATATTCCTCAGTTTTTTTTTTTTTTTTTTTTTCAAAAGTATCCGCTAAACTGGATAAGCACCCATCTTTAGCATGTCAAATTTAATTGCGTTTAAAACTGAAAATGAAAATAAGTAGAAAGCAGGAGTTAAAATTTATATTTTTTTTATATAAAGTCAAAAATAATTTTTTTTGAGATATGGATTGATACTTTGGAGGTAGTATTCTCATCTTGTTATGCATTCACAATGTTTTGACCTATATAAATTTCCAGCCTGCTTCAGGTGCATCTTTTTGGACTTAGGAACGTTCTAGTTAAACTAGGACAGAATTTCCAACTGAATCCTTTATTCAATCCACGGCGGTAAAGTTGTTCTCATTCCGTAAACCATATCGCCTATAGTAATGATTGAGCCCTCAACCTGTAAAAGACTGGCACTTAGAACTGATTGTTAACTAACACGCTTACCGTGAACGCCATATCTCCATCGTACAATTCACATGCTTAAACGACGTAGTTAACAATCACTTCGAAGTGCAAGTAGCAATTCATTTTGCATATCAGCTCCACAACACTTTCACTAGTTTTTTCGGCTCCCGAGACTCATTTTTCTAAAAAAAATTCCTTGATTTAACTAAAATGTTTGGTTAGAACGTGTTTGCTTTTTAAATAAGCATACACCAGTTTACTTTTTGAATTTGCAGTTAAAGAGAAGTAAATATGGGCGACTGGCAAAAAATGTATTTAATAATGTTTTCGTTATGAATTTGTAGAAAGTTTTAAAAACTATTTATTAGTATTTCCTTTTTAAATGATTTTTAACATTCTTTTGAGTGAGAGAAGTGATGTGTCTTTTTTGTTTTTGTCTTCCCGTTTAGGATATTGGTTCAAATGAAGAATTGACTACCAGCTTGGGTCAGGCTGAACCCCAAAACCAACAAATCAAAACACAAGGTAAAAATGAGAATGAAATCCTGATATTTTACTAAATACTATTCCATCTTCTTGGGTCTTCATCTAATATATAAAATAAAGTCAGTCTCTTTATCATTTTGTTGTCTTTTATAGCTTTCTTCCGACAAAATCAATATTTGATTATGGTTCGTCAGTTGTTCCTGTGGATCATTGCAGCATGTTAAAAAGAATAAAAATGTAATTCGATTGAATTCCTTTCAGAAAATACTTTGTTTGGGTCAGAATTATTTATCAAATGGCAACCATCTTAAAAAAACAAGGGACATAACTGTATTCGTCCATATAGAGTTACTTCTCTTTGATTGGAACAAAAATATTTTTTGGGGGGGAAAAATGAATAAATAAATAAAATATGGACATAGTTTAAAAAAAAAAACGACAACACCGAGTAGATATATTTCTTTTACTGTAAAAAGACTTATATGAAATCACATTTAAAATGATTGTCCACACACAGTTACTTTTCTTTGATGGGGGGGGGGGGGGGGGGGGTTCAAGCAAAACCAATGACAAGTAAATACACTACGCAGCAAAATTGATAGACGAGTCAGACATTAAGTGAAATTTATTTGTTCCAATTATGGTTATATTGCAGAAAGGATTATGAATTTTATGCACAATTGCATGGATGGAATTTTTATTGTTCGTGGGGGGGGGGGGGTATATTACAGACTTTGATTTATTCCACAAAATTTAAATCTTCATTTTCGCAATAAAACTGATATAATTTAATATTTAAAAATTTATACTTTTCTCTTCTGCAGAAAATCAGTGTGAAAAAATTGTCAAGAAAAGAAATCGTTCAGAAAAAGGTAACGAAGCTGGCGCCTTGTCACATGACGACGATGATGATGATGATGGAGAAGAAACGAAAATGAAATTAAAGAAAAAGAAAGAAAATGTTAGCGACAGCCCAACTGAAAGCATCACAATGGAAACGGAAGAACTGGCGAGAAGCAACTCTGATTGTGGCCCTGGTAAAACGACTGTAAAGGAACCGAAACCATTTCTGCCGAATACAAGGCAGTCGAATAAACATCGTAAAGAAGCCCACGGCGAACAGGAATTCTATTATTTCTTCGAGACTCGCCAGGTTGATGTTATTGAAAACAAGGGCACGAAACTCTATAAATGTGATGTTTGCAAAGGGGTTTACCGCTATGCGTTTAGCTTAAAACGTCATTTCTTAAGGACTCACATCAACTGGAAGTATTTGTCCGAGGCTGACATTTCCAACTGTATGATTAACGTCGTGCAGCAGGACATGGTGGCTAAACGTCAACCGGCGACAGGGCGGAGGGCTAAAACAAACAGTTCCTCGCAAGCCAATAATCGTGCCTCTTCCAAGCCGCATTTTGTATCGAACAGTGTCAGTCATTTTGAACTGTATCGCTGTAGCTTATGTAGCGACCTGTTTGACTACATAGAAGATCTGGTGGAACATGCCCATCATCACATGACCTCTCCACCGTCACTTTCCGCAATGGTCCCCGTGAAGACTCAACTGGTTTGTGCAACGTGCGATATGAAATTCACTTATAAACAGAATTTTATCAGGCACCAGGCCGTCCACTCTGGTAAGTCTACCTTCTTTGGCATAATTACATGTATTTCATTGGCATAATTACATTCATGCATTTCTTTGGCATAATTACATTCATGCATTTCTTTGGCATAATTACATTCATGCATTTCATTGGCATAATTACATTCATGCATTTCTTTGGCATAATTACATTCATGCATTTCTTTGGCATAATTACATTCATGCATTTCATTGGCATAATTACATTCATGCATTTCTTTGGCATAATTACATTCATGCATTTCTTTGGCATAATTACATTCATGCATTTCTTTGGTATACTTACATTCATGCATTTCTTTGGCATACTTACATTCATGCATTTCTTTGGCATAATTACATTCATGCATTTCTTTGGCATAATTACATTCATGCATTTCTTTGGTATACTTACATTCATGCATTTCTTTGGCATACTTACATTCATGCATTTCTTTGGCATAATTACATTCATGCATTTCTTTGGCATAATTACATTCATGCATTTCTTTGGCATAATTACATTCATGCATTTCTTTGGCATAATTACATTCATGCATTTCTTTGGCATAATTACATTCATGCATTTCATTGGCATAATTACATTCATGCATTTCTTTGGTATACTTACATTCATGCATTTCTTTGGCATACTTACATTCATGCATTTCTTTGGCATAATTACATTCATGCATTTCATTGGCATAATTACATTCATGCATTTCTTTGGCATAATTACATTCATGCATTTCTTTGGCATAATTACATTCATGCATTTCTTTGGCATAATTACATTCATGCATTTCTTTGGCATAATTACATTCATGCATTTCTTTGGCATACTTACATTCATGCATTTCTTTGGTATACTTACATTCATGCATTTCTTTGGCATACTTACATTCATGCATTTCTTTGGCATAATTACATTCATGCATTTCTTTGGCATAATTACATTCATGCATTTCTTTGATATACTTACATTCATGCATTTCTTTGGCATACTTACATTCATGCATTTCTTTGGCATAATTACATTCATGCATTTCTTTGGCATAATTACATTCATGCATTTCTTTGGCATAATTACATTCATGCATTTCTTTGGCATACTTACATTCATGCATTTCTTTGGCATACTTACATTCATGCATTTCTTTGGCATAATTACATTCATGCATTTCTTTGGCATAATTACATTCATGCATTTCATTGGCATAATTACATTCATGCATTTCTTTGGTATACTTACATTCATGCATTT
This sequence comes from Sepiola atlantica, assembly GCA_963556195.1. Lineage (NCBI taxonomy): Eukaryota > Metazoa > Mollusca > Cephalopoda > Sepiida > Sepiolidae > Sepiola > Sepiola atlantica. The sequence continues at coordinate 204,537,987 of OY744522.1, forward strand.
CTTTGGCATAATTACATTCATGCATTTCATTGGCATAATTACATTCATGCATTTCTTTGGCATAATTACATTCATGCATTTCTTTGGCATAATTACATTCATGCATTTCATTGGCATAATTACATTCATGCATTTCTTTGGTATACTTACATTCATGCATTTCTTTGGCATAATTACATTCATGCATTTCATTGGCATAATTACATTCATGCATTTCTTTGGCATAATTACATTCATGCATTTCTTTGGCATACTTACATTCATGCATTTCTTTGGTATACTTACATTCATGCATTTCTTTGGCATACTTACATTCATGCATTTCTTTGGCATAATTACATTCATGCATTTCTTTGGCATAATTACATTCATGCATTTCTTTGGTATACTTACATTCATGCATTTCTTTGGCATACTTACATTCATGCATTTCTTTGGCATAATTACATTCATGCATTTCTTTGGCATAATTACATGCATGCATTTCTTTGGCATAATTACATTCATGCATTTTTTTGGCATAATTACATTCATGCATTTCTTTGGCATAATTACATTCATGCATTTCTTTGGCATAATTGCATTCATGCATTTCTTTGGCATAATTACATTCATGCATTTCTTTGGCATAATTACATTCATGCATTTCTTTGGCATAATTACATTCATGCATTTCTTTGGCATAATTACATTCATGCATTTCTTTGGCATAATTACATTCATGCATTTCTTTGGCATAATTACATTCATGCATTTCTTTGGCATAATTACATTCATGCATTTCTTTGGCATAATTACATTCATGCATTTCTTTGGCATAATTACATTCATGCATTTCTTTGGCATAATTACATTCATGCATTTCTTTGGCATAATTACATTCATGCATTTCTTTGGCATAATTACATTCATGCATTTCTTTGGCATAATTACATTCATGCATTTCTTTGGCATAATTACATTCATGCATTTCTTTGGCATAATTACATTCATGCATTTCTTTGGCATAATTACATTCATGCATTTCTTTGGCATAATTACATTCATGCATTTCTTTGGCATAATTACATTCATGCATTTCTTTGGCATAATTACATTCATGCATTTCTTTGGCATAATTACATTCATGCATTTCTTTGGCATAATTACATTCATGCATTTCTTTGGCATAATTACATTCATGCATTTCTTTGGCATAATTACATTCATGCATTTCTTTGGCATAATTACATTCATGCATTTCTTTGGCATAATTACATTCATGCATTTCTTTGGCATAATTACATTCATGCATTTCTTTGGCATAATTACATTCATGCATTTCTTTGGCATAATTACATTCATGCATTTCTTTGGCATAATTACATTCATGCATTTCTTTGGCATAATTACATTCATGCATTTCTTTGGCATAATTACATTCATGCATTTCTTTGGCATAATTACATTCATGCATTTCTTTGGCATAATTCATGCATTTAAAAAAAATTTTTTTTTTTTAACATGGTTCACCCCAAACAGGGCAGGCCGCCACTGTAGTCGTAAGGGGCTACTGAGAAAAAAGAAGAGGGGAGAAGGTTGGGGGGGCGGGTCAGCCTAAATTGGGATCTGCGCAGCAAGATGTCTGTTTACATTAGTTTTAAATTTCTGCGTGTCAGTACTGTCGGGGAAACAGGGAGCAGGAAGGGAGTTCCAGAGGCCAGCAGCACGAGGAAAGAAGCTATTTGAGTAGAAGGCTCTTCAGCATCTGGGGACCTCCACAGTGAATGTATGAGATTTAGTTGATTGTCCAGTTAGTCTAGTGAATTTACGTCGAGGGGCCACCAGAGTAGCCAATTCATTGGAGCATAATCCATTGAAGAATTTGTAAAACAAACATAAGGATGCTACATTGCGGCGATGGGACAGGGACTGGAGCTTGGCTGACAGTGAGGGACCTATTAGGTTGGCGATTCTTTTTTGGACCTTGTCAAGGAGGGAGAGACTAGTAGATGATGCACCAGCCCAGATGTTGCATTTCTTTGTCATAATTACATTTATGCATTTCATTGGCATAATTACATTTATGCATTTCATTGGCATAATTACATTTATGCATTTCATTGGCATAATTACATTTATGCATTTCTTTGGCATAATTACATTTATGCATTTCTTTGGCATAATTACATTTATGCATTTCTTTGGCATAATTACATTTATGCATTTCTTTGGCATAATTACATTTATGCATTTCATTAACATCTTTCCTAGCACAGTTCCTGGCAGAATGGAAGAGATTATATTTATGTAGAGGTTAAGTGACACTTCTTCCTTGTGTGTATAACATCTTTCTTTTAAAACCTCTCTAGCTCGCTCTTTCTCTCTTTCTCTCTGCCACCCCCTTTCTCTCTCTGTCTTCTTTGGCAATTAGAAAAATATTGTTGACAAATTACTACATAATAACATTAAAAATTTGCTCTAAATGTTGACCCACCCAAAGAATGAGTATTAAAACAAAAAATGTGCCTATATTTTGTCAAGGGCAATGCTGAAAAAGAAAATATCAGCTTATGTCCATCCTAATTTTTAGTTGGACACACACACACACACACACAACTGGAAAGTTTTTTTGTTTTTTTTGAACTGATGTAAAATTAAAAAAAAACAAATTCCTTTAGATAATAAATAGTATAATATCTGTGCATATATATATATATATATATATATATATAGGGTAATTCCATGTCAAATCATCCAGACCATGTCACCCTTACCTCACAGATTTCCTTGAAATTTTTACCAGTGGTAGATACCATAAAAGTAGGGAAATCCTGAAAATTTGAGCACCTGAATGAACACGGTTCAGAAATTAGAGCACTTTTAAGATTAGGGGTGTGACAGGATTCTCGTCAAAATCACGAGTTTTGGAAATCATGGTTTTGTGAATAAAATCATTTCTAGATAACATAGAGGGCTGAAAATTGGACCAGGAAAGCTTTTCAGGCCGAGGAATCCAAAAATCACATCTAGAACCACTGAAAAGCAACTATTTTTTAGCTATTTGATGTTCAAGCAGAAATTTGAGTACCGGGTTGTCTGGTCATAAAAAACCATGTGGCACTATTGGAAATTAATTTTTTTTGATTTCTGGGCATCCTTATAAGTCTGAACTTTAATTTTCCCAGAGATGAGCTTTTGTTCTTTCTGCGGAACCTAGGGTAGGGCAATGCGTGAAAATAAATCGGCGCGAAAATTTATCCGAATAAGGTACATTTGGTTGAAAACTCATCTTCCTCTCATAATTCGCTATATTTGCCCTTGCAGGAGGGAATAAATTTTTGCTAGGTAAGAGATTCAAGCGTTCAGCGAGAGAAACTATTCATAGCTATAGCTAATCTAGGGTCCCAAATAAGTGTCTAATACACCTTTTCACAATAACATTTCAAGGGCCATTACCCACTCTAATATCTGTCTGATTTTATCTCAACTTTTTTCAAGTGATCACTGTTTTTACTTAACTTTTCTGTAATCGTGAAACCGTGTATTGAGCTATTTCTGTCCGGTCATGACCTGTGACCAAAATGTCTGGCTTTGATCAAATTAAAACCGCCTGTCTCACAAAAATATGCATTTAAATTTGATTCGAATTGCTAAGAAAACAATTTAGGGCTCAAGTCCTGAATTAACACCATATCATATCTGTTCTTTTTCTCAGAACAAGAAATACAATGAATACAATAAATACCTATATAACATGTGTGTACGACTCTGCTTGGTGGGTCGGATTGGTTGAGAAAGTTAACACGATTGAAAGTGAAGTTAGCGTGACATTCATGCATCCCCACGGACCACGTAAAACTTTCAACTGGCCTTCCATTGCTGACCAGTGTCCTGATTTACCTCTCAAAAACATCATTTGTAGTATCCAGGTACCTAAAACAAACTCCAGCGGAAGGATGTATACTATTTCTGACAAGGATTATGATGAAACCGTCGCAGCATATGCTGTATTGCACGCCTGAAAATTGCGTGTGTGTTTGACTCTTTTGTATATATATAAAACTGTTTAGATACGCTGTCTGACTTAAAGCAAGGGTGCGTTATTTAAGATTCTTCTTTTATCGAAATTGTTAAACCCTCAACTTTTAACCCTTAAACTACTATGGGGGTGGTTACCACCGAACATTTTGTTGCTTCCGTTTTTCACATACTTCCGCTATGCCTCTGAAATTCACAGTAGCTGAGTTTTTATCATTCTACTTCGCAACTATCAAAAAATTGAAAATTTTTAACGTTGCATCTTCCTAATATACACACTTTTTGGAAGCAGGCATTCAAAAATACAAAAAGTGTGAACTTTGAACCCTCATATTGCGCCATACAGGAAGAAATGTGGGTATTTGTAATACTTTTGAACTTCTTAGGTTAAAAGTTATAACTGGTGTAAATTTCAGCTAAAAATACCCATTTTTCACGATTTTTATTTTATAAAAAAATTTTGCATATTTTTTGGCCAAAATATTTTTCAGACTTATAAGAATGCCCAGAAATAAAAAAAAATTAATTTCCAATAGTGCCACATGGTTTTTTATGACCAGACAACCCGGTACTCAAATTTCTGCTTGAACATTAAATAGCTCAAAAATAGTTGCTTTTCAGTGGTTCTAGATGTGAATTTTGGATTCCTCGGCCTGAAAAGCTTTCCTGGTCCAATTTTCAGCCCTCTATGTTATCTAGAAATGATTTTATTCACAAAACCATGATTTCCAAAACTCGTGATTTTGACGAGAATCCTGTCACACCCCTAATCTTAAAAGTGCTCTAATTTCTGAACCGTGTTCATTCAGGTGCTCAAATTTTCAGGATTTCCCTACTTTTATGGTATCTACCACTGGTAAAAATTTCAAGAAAATCTGAGAGGTCAGGGTGACAAAAGTGTTTTTTTCTGGATGATTTGACATGGAATTACCCTATATATATATGTATATATATATACTGTAAAACCGTCATGCCGGTGATCGCGATGTTGTCTCACCGTCAATTAATCAAACTCTTTAACCCTTATTCTCGAGTGGCCTTTGACCTTTGATAAGCGGTGACCTTTATTGTAAAAAAAAATTTTTTTTTTAAATAAAACGTTGAATACCCCTTCTCTCTATCTCTCTCTCTCACACTCACTCACTAGGTTTATCATCTATGTTCACTTCGACAAGAGGTTCGACATTGTCCAGCTGTCCTTATGCTAAGTCTCCAGTGATCACGATTGTGGGGATTAGCTGTGTCCATTTGCCACTGTTGATGGTCTTGCCTGATGGTTTCTTTCCATCTCTTCCTAGGGCGCCCAACTTTCTTTTTCTGTCCAGTCTTAGGTCTCTACATGTGCCGATATACCCTTCGCTTCTCTCAACATGCCCGAACCATCGAAGACGGTTTGCCCTTATTAGGACATCAAGTTTTGGAATGGCCAATTTCTCAAGTAGTGTCCGACCTAATGTTCTGGATATGGTCCGGCTTTACATTGCATATCCACTTAATCATTGCCCTGTCATTTCTCTGGAGTCGAGCAAGTGAGGCCTAGGTGACAGCCCAACGCTCACTGCCATACAACATCACACTGCTTATGCAGCTATCATAGATCTTACCCCTGATAATAATTGGGATGACTCGTGATATTAGTATTGGGAGAAGTTCTCTGAACTTTCCCCAAGCTGTTTTGACTCTGATGGTCGAACTTAGTTCTTTCTCTCTCTTTCTCTCTCTCTCTCTCTCTCTCTCTCTCTCTAAGCAAAGATTATACGCACACAGAAACACCTTCAGATACAAAAACAAGGCAAATATGGAACTCGCGACCCAAATATAGCAACTTAAAGAAGAAAATACACCCTTCACCATCAAATGGAAAGTAATTGAGAGAAAACCATCTTTCTCTCCAGCCATAAATAGATCTCCTCTGTGACGCTGAAAAATACCATATTTCAAGGGCCATCATTGACCCAAATACAGTCTGTTTGAATATTCGCGATGAAATCTTTAAGGGATGCATCCACAGGAGACAAGCACTACTCATAAACTGGACTTACCGATGCACATAAAAGCCTAGCTACTCCCCCCTCTGCCAAATACATAACCCCATAATTGGCCCATTAAATACTGACTTCCACTCCAGAAAATTTTCCCAACTATCACCCCTCACAAATATAAATAAAATAAAAAAATAGGAACAAATACTTTAATCAACCCATATCCACACTACTTTTCAAGAGCAATAATTTCAAAATATTTCTCCAGTCATTAAGAGGGTAACACCCCCATTTCACAACATTATTATTACTCCCATAAGTCCCCACCATTTCTCGGTCATAATACTAATCTCCCACATCTCCCAAACAGATCCAATTAGACGGTTTCAAACCATTTAAAACCCCTACAGATGATACCTTTATTTAAATTCCTCTGGGATTGATTTGAAGTCCTTTAATCCAGGTTTTAAACACAAAATTAATTAATGTTGTTCCTTTTAAACACCTTTAACCCATAACCCATATTCCCTTTCCATAATTCCTTTATTTTTTATTGGATCAAGAATACAATAAGGACCCCAGTTCATTGACGCAACACGTGGAACATGTTCCGGAAGTCACCGGCGTCTTCCGGTTGACCTCGCAATACACGTGGTCGCTATTTACAAAACAACCTTTATATTTCGGAATTTTTTTTTTCTTTTAACATGTTAATATTTATTTTAAGGCTGATGGTCATAAATAAAACAAATAAAATATTAACATGTTTTCTCACATGTTTTTGTGTCACTATTTACTTTGCCTCCCCACGAGAGCGGAGTTAGACTTCAAAAATCAGTTTCTAAACGGAAGCAATTTAAAGTTTATGAAGTTTTTTTTCTGTAAGCAACAATTATAAACAAATAAATAAAACGTTGCTATTTACTCGCCTCCCTACAAAAAGAAAAAAAAAGGTATTTTCATATAGCCCTCCACTTTTTCTTAAAATACACAACACGAAATATAGAATGTTCTGCGTTTAAAATTTGTTTGTTTTTTTAGTAAATAAAAGTAAAACAAAAAAAACGATAAATTGTTTTGTTTATTGCAAAACGAAAGATTACAAGTCAGCCGATTTTTAAAAGAGCGTATATATTTCGTTTATTAATTAAAATAACTTGAGTAATCTTTCGTTTTGCCTCCTCGGGCTAGGAGCAAAGTGTAGTATGGAAAAATCCTTCTAAACTGAGATAAGATCCAGAGTGACACTCTTTGTGAAGCTTGATTTTTTTCCCCTACAAAATGGAAGATTACTTAAGTCTGGCGATAAATATTTCATACCCCCCCCTGTGGGGAGGCAAGTAAATAGTGACACAAAAACATGTGAGAAAACATGTTAATATTTTATTTGTTTTATTTATGGACCATCAGCCTTAAAATAAATATTAACATGTTAAAAGAAAAAAAAAATTCCGAAATATAAAGGTTTATTTACAAGTTGTTTTGTAAATAGCAACCACGTGTATTGCGAGGTCAACCGGAAGACGCCGGTGACTTTCGGGAACATGTTCCGCGTGTTGCGTCAATGAACTGGGATCCTTATTTATTCTTGATTCTTTTTATTTCTTTTTTTTTTTAAATTTTTTTTATATATTTTTTTTTATGTATATATTTTTTATATCTCTTTTAATCTCCTCCAGTTTAAATCTCAACTGTCATTTTTCAAACCTTATTAAACCTTCCTTACACTAAATTTAAACAAACATACACAACGCTCTACGCAAATAACGCGTCCAAACGAGAGTGACACGTGACTTAACATTTCCGAAACAGATGACAACAGAAGCTGAAGAGAGCCGGATGGCTAACTCCTTCCATGTTTGAAACCGACGGTACGAATGTTGTACTAATTTTTCTGTATAAATATCAATATATATATATATATATATATATGTTACATTGTGTCGTTATTATTGGCCTCACCAAACTCTTTTGGTTCTCGTAGAACTTCGCTGTTGATTCAAAAGGGGCGATATGTCGTATTTACTCAGATCTGATTCTCGATCGCCTCGCCGCTATACTGACTACTCGTGCGCGCTTTTCAGTCGCTGTCGTCACTAACATTCGTACTGCCTTTTCTCGCCTACAACCATTGTCGCACTGCTATGTTGTCTTCGTCATCGCCGACACCGTCGCCATCACTGTGGTCGGACTTCTTAATCACGCGTTAACATTTTCGGACTGTTGTCTTCGCTCTCTGAAATCAATTTCTTAAAGTACAACAAGTCTTTTTCTGTTTTAAAGAGCCACTTTTATTTAACTACTTTAATTGGCCGACCTGAACGAGTTCGCTGCTATCGAGAGAGAGGTTTACGCTAACTAGTTCACTAGTTAATATTCTTAATTACTTGATAAGTAGGAGTATGGAAGATTCTGTTTTAGGCTCTTAGATTTCCGTCATTCGGAATCTTTCTCGTACTGCTACATATTTGGCGTTGTCGATTCTTCGTTCCCAAGCCAATGACTGATTCAATCTCGATTTAATTCTCCAACGTGGAACTCTTGCTACCAAATCTCGCGATCAACACGCAGGTGTGATGTCAACTTTTTGACCTCCCGTAACCTTAAGGTTACGTCAATGTCACTGCGCATCCGTGGGAACACAGCGAACTGAACTGCACGGGATGACTCCGCTACAACCACGTAAGTCAAACCCGTCTCGAATAGATGCGTCCAAGCCATTATCTAACATATATATATATGAGAGAGAAAGAACTATATGTATTTAGTTGAGAGAAACTTTTAGTCATTTATAAACAAAAAAAATGCAGTTTAAATATCCACATATTGTAGATTTAGCATTTGTATAAGCTGAATCACCGTTGGAAAATTCACAAATACAAAAGTAGACAAAACTATATGACAGTGAAATATAAACAGAAGACCTTACCCTAAATTGTAACTGTTACAGATATATATATATATACATATATAATATATAGGGTGTGTTTCCCCGGGAATCAGATTTTAATGATTTATCTCCTTGCAAAACCAATGCCATTTATAATCATCAGGTCAATAAATATGCTTCAGTCACAATACAACCTTCTCCGAGTCATTTATTTCATTTTCAACGGTTAATTTCGTAAAATAATGACAAGCATGAAAAATTTTACGGAAAAATAAACTTTCAATCTTCATTCTGTTCGAATTTTTGAACGCTCTTATTTTGGCTGTCTTTTCGGAGTGGGTGTTAGGGGTAGGTTCTTTTCGGAGTGGGTGTTGGGGGTAGGTTCTTTTCGGAGTGGGTGTTAGGGGTAGGTTCTTTTCGGAGTGGGTGTTGGGGGTAGGTTCTTTTCGGAGTGGGTGTTAGGGGTAGGTTCTTTTCGGAGTGGGTGTTAGGGGTAGGTTCTTTTCGGAGTGGGTGTTGGGGGTAGGTTCTTTTCGGAGTGGGTGTTAGGGGTAGGTTCTTTTCGGAGTGGGTGTTGGGGGTAGGTTCTTTTCGGAGTGGGTGTTAGGGGTAGGTTCTTTTCGGAGTGGGTGTTGGGGGTAGGTTCTTTTCGGAGTGGGTGTTAGGGGTAGGTTCTTTTCGGAGTGGGTGTTAGGGGTAGGTTCTTTTCGGAGTGGGTGTTAGGGGTAGGGTCTTTTCGGAGTGGGTGTTAGGGGTAGGGTCTTTTCGGAGTGGGTGTTAGGGGTAGGTTCTTTTCGGAGTGGGTGTTAGGGGTAGGTTCTTTTCGGAGTGGGTGTTAGGGGTAGGTTCTTTTCGGAGTGGGTGTTAGGGGTAGGGTCTTTTCGGAGTGGGTGTTAGGGGTAGGGTCTTTTCGGAGTGGGTGTTAGGGGTAGGTTCTTTTCGGAGTGGGTGTTAGGGGTAGGTTCTTTTCGGAGTGGGTGTTAGGGGTAGGGTCTTTTCGGAGTGGGTGTTAGGGGTAGGGTCTTTTCGGAGTGGGTGTTAGGGGTAGGGTCTTTTCGGAGTGGGTGTTAGGGGTAGGGTCTTTTCGGAGTGGAGGTTAGGGGTAGGTTCTTTTCGGAGTGGGTGTTAGGGGTAGGTTCTTTTCGGAGTGGGTGTTAGGGGTAGGGTCTTTTCGGAGTAGGTGCTAGGGGTAGGGTCTTTTCGGAGTGAGGGCTAAGGGTAGGGTCTTTTCGGAGTGGGTGCTAGGGGTAGGGTCTTTTCGGAGTGGGGGTTAGGGGTAGGGTCTTTTCGGAGTGGGTTTTAGGGTTAGAAACAGTAGAAAACAACAAAGAGATTCAAATTTTGAAATGAACCATGCACTCATTTGATATGTTTTTTTTAATTATAAAATAATTTTTTTTAAAATTATGTTACAATTTACTTGAAAAAATAACATTAAGAAGCAGTAATATTTTTTAAATAAAAAATATTTTAAAAAAAAAGAATTGAATGAAGCAATGCTGAAAATAAAATTATTAGTGCCGTTTGCAGTTATTATCTAAATAAGTGTGGACTACTTTTTTATTTTGAAATTCGTTTACATTAAAAAAAATTAAAGAAAAATATGGGTACTTGTATTGATCCTGACCCAATCTCCGTGAATTTTGCGTTGACAGTGTTCAGACATGCTACGTAAACACCTGAGAGATGACGAGCTGAATAGTGGCAGCCGATACCTTCTATACGTTGCTGCGTCGTATTTTTTTTTTCAGTTTTATTTTCAAAAAAGATTGTAAAGAAAAAGAAAAAACTAACAAAAGATTACTGTTAATAAATTTTTGGTTTTTATTTTTGTTACAAAACAATTCTAAACAACTGTTCATAAATAATAATAATAATAATAATAAAAATAATAATAATAATAATAATAATAATAATAATAAATAATAAATAATAATAATAATAAATAATAATACCTTTTCCTTCTATCAAGCGGCACATGTAATAACATTTTGGACATTTTTTTCCTCTGCAAACAGCTTTTTTCCTGGCAGAATGAAATGACTGTTGCGAGATTAAACTCTGCTACACAGTTCTTCGTAATTCAGTTGTTTTTCTTTTCTTTTTTTGAATGTAATATGAAATAAACATGCACTGGCCTTGATCTATTGCTTCTGGCTTAAATCAATTGCTTCTGGCTTAAATTAATTGCTTCTGATTTAAATCAATTGCTTCTGGCTTAAATCAATTGCTTCTGGCTTAAATCAATTGCTTCTGGCTTAAATCAATTGCTTCTGATTTAAATCAATTGCTTCTGGCTTAAATCAATTGCTTCTGGCTTAAATTAATTGCTTCTGATTTAAATCAATTGCTTCTGGCTTAAATCAATTGCTTCTGGCTTAAATCAATTGCTTCTGGCTTAAATCAATTGCTTCTGGCTTAAATTAATTGCTTCTGATTTAAATCAATTGCTTCTGGCTTAAATCAATTGCTTCTGGCTTAAATCAATTGCTTCTGGCTTAAATCAATTGCTTCTGATTTAAATCAATTGCTTCTGGCTTAAATCAATTGCTTCTGGCTTAAATTAATTGCTTCTGATTTAAATCAATTGCTTCTGGCTTAAATCAATTGCTTCTGGCTTAAATCAATTGCTTCTGGCTTAAATCAATTGCTTCTGATTTAAATCAATTGCTTCTGGCTTAAATCAATTGCTTCTGGCTTAAATTAATTGCTTCTGGCTTAAATTAATTGCTTCTGATTTAAATCAATTGCTTCTGATTTAAATCAATTGCTTCTGATTTAAATCAATTGCTTCTGGCTTAAATCAATTGCTTCTGGCTTAAATCAATTGCTTCTGATTTAAATCAATTGCTTCTGGCTTAAATCAATTGCTTCTGGCTTAAATTAATTGCTTCTGATTTAAATTAATTGCTTCTGATTTAAATCAATTGCTTCTGATTTAAATCAATTGCTTCTGGCTTAAATCAATTGCTTCTGGCTTAAATCAATTGCTTCTGGCTTAAATCAATTGCTTCTGATTTAAATCAATTGCTTCTGGCTTAAATCAATTGCTTCTGGCTTAAATCAATTGCTTCTGGCTTAAATCAATTGCTTCTGATTTAAATCAATTGCTTCTGATTTAAATCAATTGCTTCTGGCTTAAATCAATTGCTTCTGGCTTAAATCAATTGCTTCTGATTTAAATCAATTGCTTCTGATTTAAATCAATTGCTTCTGGCTTAAATCAATTGCTTCTGGCTTAAATTAATTGCTTCTGATTTAAATCAATTGCTTCTGGCTTAAATCAATTGCTTCTGGCTTAAATCAATTGCTTCTGGCTTAAATCAATTGCTTCTGATTTAAATCAATTGCTTCTGGCTTAAATCAATTGCTTCTGGCTTAAATTAATTGCTTCTGATTTAAATCAATTGCTTCTGGCTTAAATCAATTGCTTCTGGCTTAAATCAATTGCTTCTGGCTTAAATCAATTGCTTCTGATTTAAATCAATTGCTTCTGGCTTAAATTAATTGCTTCTGATTTAAATCAATTTCAATACTGATTAGAAAAATTGTCGTCTGGTCACTGACCACTGATTGGCCAATCACTCGGCATCTCTCTGCCACTATTCGGCTCATCATCTCTTGGGTGTTTACGTAGCATGCCTAAACGCTGCCGATGCTAAGTTCACGGAAATTGAGTCAGGATCGATAGAAGTTCAAATTTATTTTCTTTTTATTTTGTATTTAACGGGGATTTAACCATAATTAAAAAAACATCTCATAATCATTTTTTTCACGATTTTTGATGATTTAAAATTTTGTTCTTTTGCAGGTGAGCGTCCATTCCAGTGCGAGTTTTGTTTGCGGACATTCCCGACAGAAATCAGCCGCAAGCAACATATTCGCATCCACATTTTCAATACCAAAAATAAGACTGCGAGCAAAAACAGCAACAATAATGTAAATAACAGCGACAAAAGCAGCAGCAGCAGCAGCACTGTAAACAACAACAAAAACAATAAGAACAACAGTAACAACGGCGGCAAGTCTACGAGTAAAGTTGTTTCCGCGGCCGTTGTGAAGCCAAGTGTAAAGCCGGAACCAGTAACCGAAGTTAAAAGTGAAGATCTCAAATGTCAGATTTGTGGCAAGGTCTTCTCGTGTTCGTCATTTCTCAACAAGCACATTGTGTGTATGCACAATGGTGCTATGAAACGGAAGGCCAACCAAAATAGGAGAGCCAACCCCCAAAAGGAGATGCCGCCTCCTCCTCCTACACCCCCTCCTCCACCTCCTTCCCCTTCTCCTCCTCCAGTAATCGTCAAAACAGAACCTGTTGAAGAGACCAGCTCGATAATCAAGTCTGATCCGTCAACCGAAATCATAAGAGACTTGAAGGCATCAAAGAAGACAAAACGAACCAAATATGCCTGCAGTGTTTGCCAGCGCAAATTCCGGTTATACGTTCAACTCTGCCGACACAAACGAGCTGCCCATGACAAAACATTGACGACCAATAAGAAACCCGGATTTTATGATCTGGAAAAAACTGGTTTTGAAAATGAACTTCTTCCGGGTGACCTTGAGGCCCCATTTCTGGAATCGAAAGATGTTGCCGAGAATGTTGCTCGGAATCTATCTTCTTTCATCGATGGACATATTGATTCTCTGTCGGATTTTACCAAGTACGTGAAGATCAAGGCTTACACGTCTGTGCACGAACATAATCCGGATTATGCAAAGGAGACAGACATTGTCTGGTCGCAGTATAATTTTCCGGCGTCTTTTCAGATGCCTGTCGAAGAGAGCAATGGTTTGCTTGTCACCAGCACGAGTGACAATCCTTCTACTTGCACACCTTCCTTTGTTAGCACGTCGATGCCTTCTGATATAAACAAGGATGACGACTCAATATGCAGACTGTCTTCAACCAATCTATCGGTGGCTACTGCTTCTATCGATCATTGCAATACTGCAACATTATCGACATCTGTTGTTGATGACGGAGAAAACTGCAAGAATGTCGAGCCTTCTGAGTCTGCAGAAAAATCCGGCCTTTTATCATCCACATCATCATCACCATCACCACCATCACCATCACCATCATCACCATCATCATCTAGTAAATGCAATCTTTCGATTGAGGCCGGTACAAGTTTGCCAACCCAAATGTCTAGCAACTCCCAAAATATCTGTGATATCCCAATTGTTAATCAGTCGTCAGTGATTGACACCGTGATGAATGCTGACCGCTCCCCCGTTGTGTCAGAAATCACAACACCAACCTTCAATTCCTTGACGTTACCCTCCTCCTCCTCCTTTACGGACAATCTTACAAATACTCCTATGTGTCGTCCACCATCTGTTGACGATTCTAAAGTTACCGATGCTAGTTCTTCTGTGAAAGACGAGCCACAAATTGGAAATTCTTCTCTCCCCTATCATCAGGACCAATCCGGTTCTGAACTGCCAAATTTGGGTGAATCGATTAACTCTGGATCAACAAAACCAGGCAAATCTGTTCGCTTTCAAAGTGCCTTTTTACTGCATGAGTTTTTTCCTGATGGCCCCGCGGCAGCGGACACTTCCGCTGCCGCTATAAAAACCGAACCCGACAAAAAAGAACTTTTGGATGAATCAAACACAAATGGTTGTTTCGCTTTAAATGACGAAAAACTGAAAACTAATTCCGCTGTGTGTGCGATGTCAGCGAAAAAATCTGCCGTAGATGTACCACTGCACGATAGGAAGAAGACTCTGTTGCCATCTGTCCAAAGTCCAACCAATTCTACCAAACCTAGTGTCCAGAAAGATGTTCTTTTCAGTGGACCTCATATGATGACCGCCCACATCCATGAGAGAGGTCACGTGGTTTTGGAATTTGGTAATGATAAAGAAATCTCGTCGAAATTGAAAAATACTCATCAAAGTGAGGAATCCCCGAAAGCCATTTCTTTGAAATCTCACGGACTTGTGAAAAAATCCAAGAAAAAGGAAAATTTTTTAGATTTCAGCATCCAACATATTGTGAAAATGCGAGTCCAGGAGTTCAAAGATTACATCAAGAAAACTAAGCCAACAATTAAACTGGACGATAGTCAATTCGAGAATAATAAAGATCTAGTAACTAACGACTTGTGCCTTGCCCGTTACCCAAGTTGTAGTGCGGCCTCCACGTTTGGTGATTCTATTGCCAAGACAAACAATGACTTTAATAAGATTTCAAACTTTTTCAAACTTGGCCTTCTCCCTCGTGAAAAACTGAAAGACTTGAAAAGCTCTGTTCCGACTTTCAGTTTTGGCGGAGAAGAGACTTACTCGTCTCCCGACTACAGCCAAGTGGCGTTTGGCAGACACGGCATAATCAATTACGTGTGTGCCGTTTGTCGCAAACATTTCCTCTTTTTGGATTTGTGTTTGCGCCACCAGCAGCACCGACACCCGAGCGTAGAGTGTAATTTTTTGGAGGTAGAACTGGGCAACAGTATTGTAGCCCTACACTACCCGTTTCCCAACCGGGATGGTCTTCTCACACGGTCCACTATCGACCTAAGTGTCTGTAAGAATCTCAAGGTGTACAAATGCTCCAAGTGCAGCAGTTCCTTCCCATCGGTCACTCGATTGCATTCGCACGTCGTTCGTTGCGCCACCAATCCGCCCGGTGTGACTGGCATAACTACCAATGCAATTGGCAAGCGCAAATACAAGAAGCGTTTGAAGAAAAGACTGCGTGACGTCTTGAACGGTTCGAATACATTTAAGTTCCGCTTAAAGGATTTTGCTGGATACGATCCGACGTTATTCCAGGAAAATCAGGTTCAGAGGAGGAGATTTCGTGGATGCCGTAACCGTAAAATTGTCACTGTGCATGAAACCTTGCTGAAAACCCGCAAACGCCGCAGCAATGACCTGTTGTACGACCCCAAAAAGCATGTGAGACGCAGAGAATGTGTTGAAGTTGTGGAAAAACAGCAATGTCGAGGTTGCAATGTAAAATTCGAATCGATTTCTCTGCTGGAAAGGCATGCACCCAACTGCGTCCGAAAGGATAGGCTGCAAAACCTGAAAGTTTTGGAAGGAATCCGTCGTACGCCGTCTGTGCGGACAGTCCGCCCGGTACACAGATGCCGCTATTGCAACAAACAGTTCACGTATTTCAAGAGTTTATGCAACCATCATTTGACTTGTACTATGCCTAATCAGCAGGAGCAAACTGGCGCTTTGCAGAGCGGAGATCTTGTAAAGGAGAGACACCAGGCAAACCTTGACGAGGAAGAATCCGTTGATAGCGAGCGGAACTTAAACGTCGTCCGAAAGGGTGGTTGGCCAAAAGGGCTAAAGAGAAAGTTGCGACGGAAAAATCATTCTTGGACTTCGATAAAAAGAAAAAGATTAAAGGAATCCCAAGATGGAGAAGATTCTAAATCGCTTCCAGAAGATTCTAAATCGCTTCCAGAAGATTCCAATGTTAAAATTGAAATGGAAATTAAAATTGAGCCTGATGTGAAAAAAGACGATGGAATGGCCGAGGCGTGTTTGAAGCAGTTGTTGACTTCAAATTCAAATGAAAAAGGGAACAACCAAAAAGTTGATGAATTTAATAACTCCTCCTCGTGCGGGGTGCAGTCTACTGATGTTTACCAAGAAGCTGAATTAAAACCGTCAAAGCCTTCGTTTGCTTACAAAACTTCTGCGTCATCGAGTGAGAAGCAATGGAAGAACATCTCCGAGTCTGAGCTTTACAAGCAACTGACGAAAAACGTTTCAAATTTGCCACTCGATGCAGATACGCATTCGTGTCAGAAGGAAGTAATTCCCGGTGTTAACGAACATAAAAGTTCAAACATTAAAGATTTAAAAGAAAATACAGAACAACATTTGGTTATTGGTGTAAAGAATGATGATGATGCTGATGATGATTCCTTTTCAAAGGGGTCATTGGGTAACGTTCCTAATGCTGCCAAATTCACACCAGAATTAAGTTGTACACAGGATTTCAAGGCAGAGAACCAGATGACTAATTATTGTGAAGAATCTCTGATAGTGTCATCAGCTCTTCGAAAAGATGTTGGCATTTCTGTAAACTTTGAAGAATCTGAAAAAGATTCCGACTTCAGAATGTCTGCCTCTTCGTCTCCTTTGATGCATTCCGTGGATGCACCTTGCCAGAAAGAGTGCTCCAAATGCAACAATGACTCAGTTTTAGAGCATTGTGTCCATTTCAAAGAATGTCAGAATATTTCTGAACGAGTCGATCAACAAGTGTTTTCTCAAGACCAAAAGAATGCATTGTCATTAAATACAGATTCTGTGACCAAAGAAATGCCAGAAACCAAATCAGTTGCATCTTGTTCTTTTAATAATTCTTCTATTTTGAGCAATCAAAAGGATTCTACATCTTCATTACCAGAAAATCTTCCCCCACCCCCACCACCCCCTGCTGATCTACCTCCTCCCCCACCCCCTGCTCTGCTGTCTCCTTCAAGTCTATTAGATAGCAGCAAATGTGAGTTGGATGTTTATGGTAAGCATTGCCAGCAGTCAAGCCTCTTGGCACCTGAGGAAATGGACATGCCACGTCCGTTTGAAACGGTAGTTGATATTGAACCCTGTGAAAAGATGGTTGCATCAAACGAACCGATGACCATGTTGTCGCAGAACAACATTGCAAAAAAAGATGCAGAAATTTCCGAGACACGTGTTGTTATAGAGGATGATGTCATAAAAGATTCTTGCAAAGTGTTTGAAATTCTTCACGAAAAGCCAAATATGGTTTTCACTCGTGCTGGTGACGTCTGTCAGGCGAATGTGTCATCAGTTGAATTTGTAAGCCATGTGGCGGAAGAGACAGCAACCAAATTTATTCCAAATACCGGTCATTTAACACAACTGCCATCGCAAGTGCTCTTTTCTACTGGCCAAGTTAAAGAGCTCCCGCCACAGATGACATTCTCAAATAGCCCGTTGCCTCAACTGCCAACACAAATGGCTTTATCCCACGGCCATCTACTTCAACTACCTGCCCATGTTACTCTTTCAAATGCACAACTCTTGCAATTACCTACCCACATGGCCTTGCCGAACGGCCAGATGAGTCTGTCCAATGTGCAGCTGGCTCTATCAAATACGCAGCTCGCTCAACTTCCAACTCAGATGACCCTCACAAGTGCTGCTCATTTAGCTGCTCTCCCTACTCACGTAGCCTTTTCAACACCACAATTGTCTACTCATCTGACCCTGTCAAATAACCAGCTGGCCCAATTGCCAACTCAGATGACCCTATCAAATGCTCATCTGACTCAGATTCCTACACAGGTGATCCTTTCAAACGCCCACCTGACCCAACTGTCGACGGACATGTCTCGGCGACAAGTGCAAGTGATTCCATCTGGTGTGGAATTAACCAAAGCCGGAACTAAATTAATTTGGCCGCAAACTGAGTTGACCCAAACAAATATAAAGTTAAGCCAACCACAAGTGGATACGAATATGTCAAATCAAAATCTATCTTGTCCACAAACCGAGATATCGCCAACAAATGCTCTCTTGAGCCAAGTAAATAGGGGCCTGCCCAGAGTGCAAACAGAGATGAAATTATCAAATGTTGAACAGATTGCAGCTCAGGTAGAAACAAACCCTGTCAAACCAGACCTGCCTCTATCAAATGCAATGTTGGTTCAGCCACAATCTCAAGGGACAAAAGTGTTGCCTCTCCGACCAGTGACTCAGCCAAATACCCAGCAAATACCTCAGCCAAATTTAAAAATAAAAAGTCAGTTTCGAGGAGATAACAAACAGAAGAAAGTAGGATTAAATCTACCTCGGGTGCAGTTTGTTTCCCCTCATGCAGACACATGCCAAACAAATGATGATTTTCTAATGTCGGAAGTAAAAGGGACCAATGTACATGCGATGCACACGTTAACCCAAGAAAGTGCAAAATTAACAATGCCAGAAAAGGAAAAAGGCAAACCAAATGCAGGAATAAAGAAACCAATAAAAAATCTCGATTCATTACCTTCGAAAGAGAATAGCATAAAATCGCCTACAAAGTTAATGCCATTAAGCAAGCCATGCCGAGCGGCCGTTGTTTCGACTTCATGTGTAAAGACTTCGAAGACTAATCTTTCTTCTAGTTTGACCGATTCAAATAGACCTATGTTTGGAGAAGTTGCTAATTTCCGGCCTCACGTTTGCTCTTGTGCAAATTCTGTTGCTGCTTATGATGTTGATTCCTCTACTGGCACCAGTGTCCCGGCATCGTTCCCTGTCGGCACCAGTGTCCCGTCATCGTTCCCTGTTGGCACCAGTGTCCCGTTATCGTTCCCTGTTGGAACCAGTGTCCTGTCATCGTTCCCTGTCGGCACCAGTGTCCTGTCATCGTTCTCTGTTGGCACCAGTGTCCCGTCATCGTTCCCTGTCGGCACCAGTGTCCCGTCATCGTTCACTGTCGGCACCAGTGTCCCGTCATCGTTCCCTGTCGGCACCAGTGTCCTGTCATCGTTCCCTGTTTGCACCAGTGTTCTGTCATCATTCCCCGCTAGCCCCAGATTCTCCTCGTCGTTCCCTGCTGTCACCAGTGTCTCGTCATCGTTCCCTGCTGTCACCAGTGTCTCGTCGTCGTTCCCTGCTAGTACCAGTGTCTCGTCGTCGTTCCCTGCTTGCACCAGTGTCTCGTCGTCGTTCCCTGCTAGTACCAGTGCCTCGTCGTCGTACCCTGCTAGTACCAGTGCCTCGTCGTCGTACCCTGCTGTCACCAGTGTCTCGTCGTCGTTCCCTGCTAGTACCAGTGCCTCGCCGTCGTTCCCTGCTAGTACCAGTGTCTCGTCGTCGTTCCCTGCTGTCACCAGTGCCTCGTCGTCGTTCCCTGCTAGTACCAGTGTCTCGCCGCCGTTCCCTGCTAGTACCAGTGTCTCGTCGTCGTTCCCTGCTGTCACCAGTGCCTCGTCGTCGTTCCCTGCTGTCACCAGTGCCTCGTCGTCGTTCCCTGCTGTCACCAGTGCCTCGTCGTCGTTCCCTGCTAGTACCAGTGTCTCGCCGTCGTTCCCTGCTAGTACCAGTGTCTCGTCGTCGTTCCCTGCTGTCACCAGTGCCTCGTCGTCGTTCCCTGCTAGTACCAGTGTCTCGCCGTCGTTCCCTGCTAGTACCAGTGCCTCGTCGTCGTACCCTGCTGTCACCAGTGCCTCGTCGTCGTTCCCTGCTAGTACCAGTGTCTCGCCGCCGTTCCCTGCTGTCACCAGTGTCTCGTCGTCGTTCCCTGCTAGTACCAGTGCCTCGTCGTCGTTCCCTGCTGTCACCAGTGTCTCGTCGTCGTTCCCTGCTGTCACCAGTGCCTCGTCGTCGTACCCTGCTGTCACCAGTGTCTCGCCGTCGTTCCCTGCTTGTACCAGTGCCTCGTCGTCGTACCCTGCTGTCACCAGTGTCTCGTCATCGTTCCCTGCTGTCACCAGTGTCTCGCCGTCGTTCCCTGCTTGTACCAGTGCCTCGTCGTCATACCCTGCTGTCACCAGTGTCTCGTCATCGTTCCCTGCTGTCACCAGTGTCTCGTCGTCGTTCCCTGCTGTCACCAGTGTCTCGTCGTCGTTCCCTGCTAGTACCAGTGTCTCGTCGTCGTTCCCTGCTGTCACCAGTGTCTCGTCGTCGTTCCCTGCTGTCACAAGTGCCTCGCCGTCGTACCCTGCTAGTACCAGTGTCTCGTCGTCGTACCCTGCTGTCACCAGTGTCTCGCCGTCGTTCCCTGCTAGTACCAGTACCTCGTCGTCGTTCCCTGCTAGTACCAGTGTCTCATCGTTGTTCTCTACTGCCAATGAATTGACTAGGATACAAAAATTGAACAAAAATTTGGACAGCATGGAGGCGGAAGTTGATAAAGCAACGTTATCTTTGGATGTTGCAACGGTTTGTAAAAGTTCTGATTCCCCTTTGCCGCAGCCTAAACTATGCCAAACTTCTGTGCCAGGAGATAGTTTAGAAGTCAATTCTCCATCAGTGCCAGTAAATTCCGGTAGTGAGACTGAATTCACTCCTTTGACATCTCTAAACTTTGAGAGCGAGCTGGAACTTGAGGTCGTGCCTGAAGCAATAATGGAAGGTGATATTCTCTATGATGATTTCCCGCCTTCCGCTTCTTATGGTGCCAACGCAAGCAACACATTGGAAACGCCACCCAACTGCCGAAAATCACTGCCGGCCTCTGCAGTGCCGCTGCTTAATAGCAAATCCTCGTCTGCCGTCCCAATCCGGGATTTAATCAACTGTGATCCGTTTTTTGGTGAAAAAAGAAACAATTATCTTTCTATTGTACCTGAAATTCCCCTCGGTCAAATGCCAAACAGCGAGAAATGTCAGCCTCCTCTTGTCAGTTATGAAGGTGACACTCGGCCATCGCAAACTTCCCAACAGGAAGAATGTCACACGGAATCAAGCAATGTCGTCAGCGATTTGCCTCGGCCAACGGATATAAACAATGTCAATATACAAAAGTAACCATTTGACACTTTGTTAAGCAGATTGTAACCAAAAGCAAAAGACATTTTTCTATGAAATTCTATTGAAAGAAAAGATAA
This sequence comes from Sepiola atlantica, assembly GCA_963556195.1. NCBI lineage: Eukaryota > Metazoa > Mollusca > Cephalopoda > Sepiida > Sepiolidae > Sepiola > Sepiola atlantica. The sequence goes on from OY744522.1 coordinate 204,559,424, forward strand.
TAAAAAGAATTAAAAGGAGAAATCTTTTCACTGTGAAGATTGTCATCTGTGATCTTTTTGCCGTGATCTTTGCTTCCACAACTAAACTGTGATATTGACTGTGTTGAGGTAGGGAGAGAAAGTTCGTTGGGTGCAGCTTCACCAGTTTTCGATTTGATTTCGTTTTCAAATTCGCAAAATTTCAAAGAAAGAAAAAGTTCAGCATTTCTAAAACGCTTGTATATAAAAGAGTGAAAGTATTTTTCGCTTGAGATTTTCACGTTTTTAACCTCATTTAATGTTTAGCAAATGATTTCAGCGACCCAGTTTAGCATAAATTTTCTGGGCTTTAGAAAAAAAAAATACTTGTTTAAAAGAGTATTAGGATTAGAGTTGGAAGTGTATCTGGAATTATTTGTTATTCTGTCCTTTATGGTAGACTTCTGTTTGAGGATGCACGAAATCCCCGATAATGGCAGGAAGACCTCCAACTTATTTAGTAACTGGAAGAATACCCGCCCCAGGACGGGTAAAATTAATTCCCCAAACAGAACGGTTTTATGTCTCCTTACGAAGATTAAAATCAATATATAATGATACTAAACGTTATGTCTAGAATCCTTATTTCAATTTAGATCAAAATTCATTACATGGTTTTGATTCTAGAAAATGTCTAAAATTTAAGGTTTAAGCTTCAGGGCTTTTAAGAAGAAACTGAAATTCAGGGAATCTTGCTTCATTGATGTCTAATGACCAGTGATTAAATTCACTTCAATTTTGATATATTTGAATTTTCAAATGAGAGTTTGTGCCAATATTATGGCCCCTAAAAACCCTTTAAAATACCCAAAAGAAACTGAAATTTGTGGAATATTTATTAATTGATGTTGAATACCTATTGTTTAAATTTCACAAAAATCGGAAGTATCTGAACTTTCACCCCCTCTTCCCCCCCTTTGCATAAGACTAAATATAACCCACATTTGAATATCTTACGCTAGCATTTTTGTTACACAATTTATAATGATAGGTTAATTAGTTTAGGAGTGACTCCTGTACATACAAACATAAACATGTCTAACTTTATGAAGATAGGGATACGTAGCAAAATTCCCAATTGTATTCTTCATAAGAATGCGATTTGCAACAGTCAATTTCTTCCTTATTTGATTCTTACTCAGGTAAGAATCAAATAAGGAAGAAATTGACTGTTGCAAATCGCATTCTTAGCAGCAGAAATAAAATGGCATGCAAAATTTACTATCAATTTTAAAAAATACAATTTCACAGAAGGAAACAAAAAGATTTAATTATTACACATTTTGAATAGGAGAAAATTCTTTGGACAAGAAAATTGAAGAAAGAAACAACATTTTTGGCTTCAAAATGTTTTGTCGATATTGGAATAAGTTAGCAATTTATAAGAAATTCTAAAATTTTCACCCTTTAAAACTCTTTGAAATTGGATAAAAATCTTTGAATTCAAATTATTGAAATTGAATTTTCTCTTAAAATAATTCTTTAACTTAAATGAAACCAATTCAGTTTCGTTTGTTTTAAATTGATCTCTCTCTCTCCTCTTTTGTTTTAAATTGATCTCTCTCTCTCCTCTTTGCAAAATCTAGCATCTCCGTAGTGAACGTAATGGCTGTAATTCTGATTGTACATTGATTGACCTCAGAATCAGTTGTTCTCTTGTTCATTTGATACTTAGTGTATAATTGTGCAATTCTAGCTGAAAACGGAATCAATCATTTGTCGTGTTGCAACTTATTTGCTTGACACAAAGGCTTGTCTTCTCCAATGAATTTGCGGCATCAGACTAAATATGCAAACTTTGTTTTCCAATAAATATCTGCTGCATTTTTTAAATGATTTATTTTGGCTGTACAAGATTAAAAATGATTTCTTGATGTAAATTTTGAATACATGATTTGAAAGGACAAAAACTAAATTGAAAAACTAGTGAAGCCATTAAGAGGCTATTTTTCAAATAACACTAAACTATGATTTTTGTTTTCACTAATAGGAAAGAATTATTGTTAATTTCCTATTTTGGTCTTGATAGAATTGATTCATGTTGAATGTGCAACATGCATTTTTCTTCCGCTGTAACATTTGCAGGTTTTACGATGACAGTTGAACCAAATAAAGTCCACTTGATCTTCCATTTAAATCTTTGTTTAAAGCAAGAAAAGCAGAGGGAATATCTATTTATTAAAATATTTATAAGTTTTGTCTTCAAGGGGATAACATTTTTCTTAGAAAAAAAAAACTGCAGTTAATTTACCTGATTCAGAGAAGAAAAAAATACCCCTTTTTTTTTTCTTTCTTTTTTCTTTTTTTTTTCTTTCTTTCTTTCTTTTCTTTTTTTTTCTTTTTTTTTCTCCATTTTCCAATGCTTGCTGCTGCTGCTGACATTGTGCGACCTTGTGAAAACGCAATCCTTTTTCCTTAACGGAAAACAATGAATTTGATAACTTAGAAAATTCCACGGCTTACAAGAAAGATTCTTAATTTTAACCGCAAACTTACGAAGCATTTTTTGAAAAATGGAACTCCAATGATTATTTGGATTATTCGGACAATTGTTCTCATCAACGTTCTGGCCGATGTAACTTCTGACCTTCTTCAGGTGCGTCTTGTTGAACTGAAACGCTGAAAAATTGAAGCAATTCTTGTGTGACGTTGTGGCTGAACCAAATCACTTAATTTATATTTCATCACTGATTATTATGCAATCTTTTTTTGCGTGATCTACAAAAGATACAATCATGTTAATCTAATAGTTGTATTATTGACTACTCAGATATATTTATTATATATATATATATATGCAAATTGCGTGTATCCATATGATTGCGTGCATGTGAGCGATAAATTGTCTTCCCCGCCATCTTAACACAATAGTAACATTTTGAAGACAAACTTTTCAGATTTCTGAATAAATTAAAAAATTTACATTTGATAACTTCTTCTTTTACCATAGAAATGTTGATTTAAAAAAAAAAAGAACTATTTATTTTTTTCACACAGAAAAAAGAAAATCTGTTTGATCTTAATTCTCAAAAATTGAAATTGTTCAAACGATGACGCTGAGAATTTGGTTATTGAATGAATTCAAAGTTGATTTTAAAAAAATGTTTTTTTGTTTTGTTTGATTCTTGAAGAAAAAAAGTCATACGCGTACACATGATAGTTGCCATGAAGATCAACTTTGCAAAATCGGACCAGGTCTTGATGGCAGACCTTGCACACACACACTGCGAGCTTAATATCCTTTTAGATAGAGCTTTATAATAAACCACATTTATTATTATATTTATAACATAAGTAATAGTATAGTTTCAGACAGACAGATACCAAATCTCTGTTAGTAATAGATGTATACCAAATTCTGACTGAACGGGTCACGAGTGATAGTTTTTATGGTACTTTCCTGTTATTGCCCCACCACTAATACTATTTCTGTTATTGCACCACCACTAATACTATTTCTGTTATCGCATCACCACTAATACTATTTCTGTTATTGCACCACCACTAATACTATTTCTGTTATTGCATCACCACTAATACTATTTCTGTTATCGCATCACCACTAATACTATTTCTGTTATCGCATCACCACTAATACTATTTCTGTTATTGCACCACCACTAATACTATTTCTGTTATTGCATCACCACTAATACTATTTCTGTTATCGCATCACCACTAATACTATTTCTGTTATCGCATCACCACTAATACTATTTCTGTTATTGCATCACCACTAATACTATTTCTGTTATTGCATCACCACTAATACTATTTCTGTTATTGCACCACCACTAATACTATTTCTGTTATTGCATCACCACTAATACTATTTCTGTTATCGCATCACCACTAATACTATTTCTGTTATCGCATCACCACTAATACTATTTCTGTTATTGCATCACCACTAATACTATTTCTGTTATCGCATCACCACTAATACTATTTCTGTTATCGCATCACCACTAATACTATTTCTGTTATCGCATCACCACTAATACTATTTCTGTTATTGCACCACCACTAATACTATTTCTGTTATTGCATCACCACTAATACTATTTCTGTTATTGCATCACCACTAATACTATTTCTGTTATTGCATCACCACTAATACTATTTCTGTTATTGCATCACCACTAATACTATTTCTGTTATCGCATCACCACTAATACTATTTCTGTTATCGCATCACCACTAATACTATTTCTGTTATTGCATCACCACTAATACTATTTCTGTTATTGCATCACCACTAATACTATTTCTGTTATTGCACCACCACTAATACTATTTCTGTTATTGCACCACCACTAATACTATTTCTGTTATTGCATCACCACTAATACTATTTCTGTTATCGCATCACCACTAATACTATTTCCAAAAACCAATGAAACAAATGTATTAAACAACATAAATATATTAAAAACATGAAAAAATCTTTTCTACTAAAAACATTATTTAATCTGTAGGTGAATAAAATCCAACCGTATCTGAAAGAATTCCTTTAAATATATTACCACCAAATGTAAGTGAAGGTGACTGATGCCAAATGTAAGTGAAGATGACTGATGCCAAAGAAATTCGGCTGCTAAATGGTTCTGACCTTTGCAGAACGCCAGAGACGCTCAATATGCTGGGATGGGCTTCACTGTCAGGATCCAGAAAATTGCGGCTGTGATGTTGCTATTTCGACACTCGTTGAAGACGTTGATCCTGACTTGTACGATATGCACGCCGTTCATCCGAAAATATTGTCCGCGTCCCAGGATGTATTTATTTATTGATGAGCAGAATTAGAGTACTTGCTGAGCGATTTGTAACAGCTAGCATGAATTCTTCCTGGGTTTCAATGCAAATTCCTCTAAACACCCACTGTTGTAGAAGAATTCGACCAACATGATTCTTCCTCTTTGCAAACAATGCTTCATCTATCTCCACATGTTGTTCAATACATTTGTTTCATTAGTTTTTGGAGTGGTGGTGCAATAAAAAGAGGGTACTCTTTTACAGTGGGACCCGCGCTAAAAGTGCTTCGGTATCAGTGCTTTCCGGATGTTTACGTAAAACGCCGGACAGTGCCGAATGAAAAATCCGTTGACTTACCTGCGTCTAAAAAAAAAAAACACAAACGAGGCTGGATTTACATTTTGTCTGAAATAAATATTTAGTTTTTTTTTTTTTAGAAATAACAATGATTCAAATAAGTGTTTAAATTAAAAAGGTTTTGTCTTTTTTCTTATTAAACATAACAAATAAATAACTGATAATAACAGTGAAAAGTTAATCAAGTAAGTTTTGTTTTGCAGTTTTTACAAAATTTCTTTTTAACTTTTTTTAAAACTTTTTTTTACTGATTATTTTTGTTAATTTCGGTAGGTTTAGGTTTGCAGACGTCAAAGAAGAAGCCAGTAATACCATGTTAAAATTCATGTTGAAGTCGTGTTTCTATCAGTTTGCAAGTTCAGTGTTTCATTCGGTTTGAAAGTTCAGCTGTCGTCTGCTTATTCGTCTCACTTCAGGGCTTTATGGCGTTTAGCGTAAACCGCCGGAAAGCACTTTTAGCGCGGGTCCTACTGTAAAAAAGTACCGAAAATAGTATTAGTGGTGGGGCACAGGAAAGTACTGTTATTAATACTTATGTCAACAGAGAAGATAATCCTTGTTGAGATATTCTTACAATAAGTTTACAGAATTGAAAGCGTGTGAGACTTACAGGGTGAATATTGGGTTATTCCCCTTTGATTAATTTGCATTGGAGATCTTGCATCAGATTGAAGTCGGGTTCTGTTCGATCCTAAGAGGCCACCCTCTCAGACATTACTTCCTACTTCAGGAAGACGGATTGGTTTATTGCCTACCGGGGGATGCCAATCGGTTTGTTCACATCAAATTTTACACTCATCCAGAGTGACCCCTTATTTTGGGGAGTTGGATTTATCACTGTAAACTGTCATGTCTAACTTTGCTGGGAGGCAAATATATTTAATTTGCTTGGGAACTATAAATAAGTAGGATAAATGGGGCCCATTTTGAGTTGAGGGGAGACAAAACCAAGAATGATGGTAGCAGACCTTGTTTGATGCACCGTGCCTATGAAGTTGAAGCCCACCTCTCCAAGAGTGCTGAGAAAACTGTTGAGAAATCGATGGTAAAACTAGAAATGTGGAGTGAAGTGACAGGCTTGGAAAACGATGTTGTTGGCCTGTTGTAATATCATTTTGTGAGAATCGTCGAATATAAGAATTCACGATGTTGTTGGCCTGTTGTAATATCATTTTGTGAGAATAACTCAACTGATATTGGCTATGAGCAAAGTGTCGTATCTGTTCTGATATTACACTTTATCTTTTCTCTCCTCAATCAGTGAAGAAGTAATCCTTCCAGATTGAGGCAATTTTAATTTTTATCCCAATCCAGAGTGTCCTTTTTTAGGGAGCTGGATTTTTCCCACATTAAAAATCAACCTTCTTTTTAACTCTGCTCTCGTAGGGAGGCAAGTAAATAGGGACATGAAAATAAGGGGAGGGGGATTGTTTAAAAACGGCCTTGTAGTGTGTACAGAAAAACTTCACAAATGCATATCAATTTTTTTTTAAGTACATGTGACCCCACGCCTCTAAAATATTACCCATGGATTGGTACAAATAAACTTCGGTCTTGTCCACCAAGTTTCAGGCATGAATGTCCAACAGTTTTTCTCTTATTGCTGTTCAATGTCGGTCATAATCAAATCTGAATACTACTTAGTGATTTTTAAGAAGTTTCGGACAAGCAAAGAGGTGTTGTGGTTTCAACAGGATAAGAGCCACTCCTCCCACTTCAAATGACTCATTGGAATGTCTGTGGGGACACTTTAGTGACCGTCTCATCAGTAGGAGGTGTGATCCTGGGCTAAAGTATATTTTAGGGTAAAAAAAACTCCTAACACTGTCAAAAATTAATATACTTTGAAGATTGTTTTGAGGAGAGGACATTTTGAATCATCCTCTATATGGATGGAGTGAGCAACGATTTCTGTCCCTTTGTTTAAGTAACCCCCAACACGTAAATTCACTAGACCAACTCGACAATAAGCTAAATCCATCCATTCACTGTGGAGGTCCCCAGATGTCGGAGAGTCTTCTACTCCAGTAGCTTCTTTCCTCGTGCTGCTGGCCTCTGGAACTCCCTCCCTGCTCCCCCGACATGCAGAGGTTTAAAACTAATGTAAACAGACATCTCGCTACACTGCTCTCCACTTGGGGCGACACCCAAATTCTCAGTAACCCTTTATGTCTACAGTGGCAGCCTGTCTTGTTTAAGTGAAATATGTTTTTAAAAAAACATTCGCTTATCTGTTTTTTGGTCTTGAATAATTTCGGCATGTTTACACAGCAGACACTGTAGAAAGAATAAGTCAAAATTATCTTTAATAAAAAATTTAGTGACCTTTAGGTCATTTGAACTTCGTTTACATATAAAATATCTTTGAAAATAAAATTAAATAAGTTAACATATTTTAGTTTTTAGATAGTTTATTTATTATATAAAAGAAAGTTGTCTGTGGGTGGCTGTCCAGCTGAAAGTAAAAATGCAAACTACAGCGACACATCCACAAGGCTGGTATAGTTTTTTTTTTTTTTTTTAACATAGTTCACCCCAAACAAGGCAGGCCGCCACTGTAGACGTAAGGGGCTACTGAGAAAAAGAAAAGGGGAGAAGGTAGGGGGCGGTCAACCTAGATTGGGATCTGCGCATCGAGGTGTCTGTTTACATTAGTTTTAAATTTCTGCATGTCTGTACTGTCGGGGAAACAGGGGGCAGGGAGGGAGTTCCAGAGGCCAGCAGTACGAGGAAAGAAGGCTCTCCGACATCTGGGGACCTCCACAGTGAATGAATGAGATTTAGTTGATTGTCGAGTTAGTCTAGTGAATTTACGTCGAGGGGGCACCAGAGTAGCCAGTTCATCGGAGCATAATCCATTGATGTATTTGTAAAACAAGCACAAGGATGCTACATTGCGGCGATGGGACAGAAGCTGGAGCTTGGTTGACAGTGAGGGACCTATTAGGTTGGCGATTCTTTTTTGGACCTTGTCAAGGAGGGAGAGACTAGTAGATGATGCACCAGCCCAGATGTGACAACAATACTCCATGCATGGGCGGATGGTGGCTTTGTAGAGATACAGGATAATATCAGGTGTGAGGAGTTTACTAGCACGGTAGAGGGAGCCAACCTTCTTTGCGGCAGCCTTGGCAATGTTTTCAATGTATTTGTTCCAATTCATGTTACCTGTGAAGGTTAGGCCGAGGAGTTTGAATGATGAACTCTCAGTTAGGGTGTTATTTGCCATGACAATCGGTGGTTGAAACGGTTCCTTGTAGTTATTGAAGGAAAGGAGCTTTGTCTTTGCGGCATTAAAAGTTACCAACTATTTATGACCCCAATCCATTACAGCCTGGAGGTCATTTTCTAAAGATTCAGCCATTGCCTCGGATATGATCGCGTCTGTTTTGCGTGGTGTCGTCAGCAAATAAACCAATCTCAGACTCTGTCATCAGGGAGATCGTATATATAGATCAGGAACAACAAGGGTCCAAGGATAGATCCCTGGGATACACCAGCATTTATGTCATGTTGCTTAGATGAACGGCCATCGAGGACAACCTGGATTTTTCTTTTGTCTAGGAAGGATCTAATTATATTAAGTAATTGCCCAGTAATACCGTATGATCATATTTTCAGGAGAAGCCCTTTATGCCATACCTTGTCAAAGGCCTTGGATATATCAAGCGCTACTGCCCTAGCTTCACCTGCCTTGTCGAGTGTATGATACATGCGTTCAGAGATGACCGTTAGGATGTCTGCAGTAGATCGTGCTTGTCTAAATCCATACTGGCGGTCAGAAAGAAGTTTAGCATTAACTAAGTGTTGTACTATCGCTAGATTGATTAAGGATTCAAAGATTTTAGCAAAGATTGGGAGCAGACTGATTGAGCGATAGTTCTGGGGATCGGTTCTATTTCCAGAATTCTTGTAGACTGGTACCACAGAGGCAATTTTCCAGCTATCGGAGAAGCAAGATTCAGCTAGGCATTTATTGTAGAGTTTGGAGAGGACAGGGGCCAGTTCAGCAGAGCATTTCTTTATTACTATTGTAGGTATAAGATCAGGCCCACAAGCTTTGGAGGTGTCAAGGTTTTTTATGATGTCTCTAACCTGGGATGGGGTGATGACCAGGTGTGGCTTCGGTCAGTAAAGGAAATTTGGGGAGGGGGTGGTTATCTGAGTCCAAAGTAGAGTTAGAAGCGAAGCGCTGGGCAAGTAGTTCAGCCTTATCAGTGGCCGTGCAAGCGACATCATTGTGGTTTGATAGTGGGGGAATCATTGATTGACCATTATTCACTACACTATTGTAGATTTTCCAGAAATCACGAGTACCTAATTTCTGTGACTGGATGCGTTTTTCTGTTAACTCATTAAACCTTCTCTTTGCTTCACCTATCACGGCCTTGCAATTATTTCTTGACTCTATAAATTTATTTCTATTAGTAGCTGACTTATGTCGGCCGAATTTACGGAATGCTTGTTGCCTCTCAAAAATGGCAGCTGCACATTCCGAGGTGAACCATTGAGGAGAGTGAGGCTTGCTCAAGAATTTTCGCATGGGGACATCGGCTTCAATGCCTGCTTTGACCCATTCAGTTAATTGGTTTGCACACTGATTGGCAGGGAGTGAGAAGGTTTCCCTCCATGGGGCGTCATTGATGATCTTTAACATTGCATTCGACAATATAAGAACATGTTTTTTTAAATATTCAGTTTTTAGGGAGTTAACAGGAACAGAATTAGAGCGATTAAAAAAAGATATATATATTATTTAGTAATTCATCAATATTTCTATTCCAGTTACCTGAGAGTTGAGGGGGAGAAGTTTTAAACGAAAGAATTTACGCACTTTAACTGTTCTATTTTGCTGTCCCGGGTAACCATGCTCGTTTACTATATCAATTAATTTTTCAGGAATTAATTTACTATTGACTATATCTTCAACTACGTCCACATGCTGTGTATATAAATAAAAAACTATGTCGAAGAAAAGAGCAGACTTTTGTTTCATCAAATTTCCTGTTCGACCGTTTGCCAAAAACATTCACAAATCAACAAGACAAATGTACTATTATCGTCTTTGTTGTTATATTGGCTGCTGTAACCTCTGACCTTCGGCTGCATCTTTTCAAACTTATGAACCTAATAGTCAAGTTGGGAGTCTTTATGTTGATCTCGTGGACTTATTTAATCCACGGAGGTAGATTGTTCTCATTCCATCAGCCATTATTGCCGCTAATTGAGAAGACTATCGAGTATTGATTTACTCCTCTCCAGGAGTTAGGCACAAGGCCAGTTTTTATTTTATCTTACTCCCACAAGTAAGATGTGACCCAAGGTCGGGTCAGGAAAGTGGGGTTTAAAAATTGCCTGGGCAGCCCCGTCGGCATTCCCCGATAGGGGCGCCTCAGACAGTAAGAAATAAACTTACTCCTCCCCAAAGAGGGGAGGCGAAGCCTGGGAGCGCGGACCTCCTAGAACTGCACAGGACAGACCCATAAACCGGCGTAAATCAATACCAGTCTATGGGTGCAGTATCCATCAGTATCAGTATCCATTGAAAAATTTATTTGCAGAAAATACATGTTAATATTCAAAACAAATTAGGCACAAGGCCATCAAAAGTATGGGGGTGTGTCGTTGGTCATCCTTTGGCAAAGGTAATAAAATTGTCTATCCTACTCTTAACTAGAATCATCTCAGTCACCACAATACCACATTTACTCTAGGGGCCGTCCTACTTAGGCTATTATAAAATAAGTTTGCAATCTTAAAATTTTCCTTCGGGTTTTTATTTTTTTATTTTTAAAAATTTTTTTTTTATATATAATAAAATAAATATGGTTATATTTACAGAAATTCATTGGAGATACTACACTTTGATCTTAGCCAAAAGGCCAAGAACTGATAGAAGACTATCGAGTAGAACTTCTTTGTGTGTCTTTAAAGTGTCATGCGATCATACACGAGTTTCACACTTTTTTATGTGGTCCTTTGCATTGTTGTTGTACTCTACAAGATCCTTCAAGTTGGACAATAGAGGGCAGACATGGCAGCGTTGCATCGTATGGTCCTCCTCTCCACATTCACAGATTGGTGGGTCAGTTTTGTAGTCATAGCGTTATCAGGTGGTTGAGCGTCTTCCACTGGAGCCAGGGTGCCTGTGAAGCGGGCCATTCTCTAGCTGTCTGGTCCACAGCTGTAGTCTGGTCTCTTCCTGAGATGTTGTTAGTGGTTCAACATAACTGAGGAAGTTTTTTGATTTCAGTCGTTGGTTCACGTCCATCAAGGAGATGCCGTTCATTACTGCTAGCCTTTATGATCTCTACGCGGCTGGCAACTTCCCGTTTCACATCTGAAGGGACAATACCAGTGAGAAGATGCAGGTTGTTCAGTTTGGTAGGCATCAGTGATCAAGCAGCAGGTGTTGTTCGATGCTGAGTTTAATTTTTTGAAATGTGTTGATCTCTCCCATAACAGGACGAGCATACTCCGCAGAGGAATAGCACAATAGCAGTACATCTGCTGTGCATCTGCTGTGGCTCTCCACTTGGAGTTGATCAGTTTCCGTAGGATGTTGTTCCAGGAGCTGACTTTCATTTTTTCTTCTTTACATGTTCCTCAAATGAGAGTGTGTGGTCCAGGATTATGCCAAGGTAGACCGAATTGGTACGATTCTCAAGTTGTATTCCAGACCACGTGATGTTTAGGGGTCGGTTGGTCTCTCGGTTCCTGAGATGAAATGAGCAGACTTGAGTTTTTGCAGGATTTGCAAGCAAGTGTTTACTCATGTAAGGCTGAGTTGAGGTTTGTTTCTACTGATTCAAACGTACTCTCTTGGGATGTTACGCAAACGTCGTAAGCATAGATGAACCGCTCCGTGTTCTGGTTCATTGGTTGGTCATTAGTGTAGACGTACATTAATAGAGCCAGCGTACTACCTTGAGGTAAGCCATGCTTTTGTCGGCACCTTGTTTGTTGTCTAGGGTAACATGAAAGCGCCTGTATTTTAAGATGGCTCCGATGAGGTTTCTAAGTGCAAGATCTTTTTCAGGAGAAGGTGGTGCTTTACGATGTCATACGCGGTAGACAGATCAACAAAGATGGCTACCGTTACCAGTCCTTTCTGAAACCCATCTTCGGTGTGCTGAGTAAGATTCGGGAGATGGCCAGGATAGAATCCTGTTTGTTAGGGGATGATAGCTGGTTCAGTAACGGAGGCCAAACTGTTGAGGATCAGGCGCTCGAACAGCTTAAACAAGTGTCATAGCAGGGAGATAGGGCAGAAATTCTTTGCATGCATGGTATCTTCGCCAGGTTTCAGAAGATGATTTTGGTTTTTCTTCAGATCTTCAGGATGTTTCTTGTCAGCATGCAGTTCCTCAACTCAAGGATCCATTTTTGTGTTGCAGATGGATCTGTTGGTGGCTGCTCGGGAGAGGATATGTGTGAGAAATAGATAAGTTCGCTTCTGTTGTTTGTTTCGTAGAGCTTATGCGACTGTGATCAGCAAACAACCTACAAGCAAAGCCTGCTTGGGTTTGGAAGTCATTTTCCTAAAAGGAGAATGGACGAATGTTTAATGACATACCGACTAAGATCTCATCCTAAATTCCGCATGTGGCTGGAACGAGATGACAAACTCTGGCGTTGGAAAAACTTTTCTCTGAAGTTGCAAAGAAATAAATCAAAGGGAGATAATTCTTATAGGTAGGAAATGGAAGTTTGTCATTAAAAAAAATTTTTTTTTAGTTTACACTAAACATTGCAAGTTGTCACTGTAGACGTAAGGGGCTACTGAGTGAAAAGTTTAGGGAGTCATCCTAAATTGGGAGCTGTGCAGCGAGATGCTTATTCACATCAGCTTTAAATTTCTGAAAATGTTACATCGCTTACATTGATTGAGTTAGCTGACCTAAATTATGAATATCTTTCAAATGCAAAAAGGCTTCTTGCTGGGTTCGGGTGTGGCCGTCGTAAAGTAAACTAAGACCTGTTCACTGAAAAGTGATGTCATGCTGATAGGTGGCAAGCGAGGTCTGTCGGACAGTAAGACAGACTGTCAGTAATGAATGAGCAATAAAAAATAAAAAAAAACGAAAAGAAAGGAACACGATTTGATTTATACTGAAACTGAACTTTATTCAATAAAATTAAAAAAAAAAAGAATTCAAACTGAATAGTTGTGTTATTGCTGCGTTAAAGGAACTAAACATTACGTTGTTTCATGGATTTTTATTTACGATTTCTATTTATTTGCCTCCCCACGAGGACAGTAGAGTTAGACAGAAGTTCGTTTTTTAATGTGAAGAAAATCAAGCTTCCCAAAAAGGGGCACTCATGATTGGGACAAAATTTAAATTGCCTCAGTCTAGAAGAATCTCTGATTCACCTTTACTGACCGAGGACAGAAATTACGAAGTGTAGTATCAGAACAGATACGCATTTAAGTATTTTATTGCCAAAAATATAATTTAAATTTTAAACAAATTAGGCACAAGGCCATCAAAAGTGTGGCAAGTGGAATGTCGTTGACATCCTCTGTCTATCCTACTCTTTGCTAAAATCATTAGTCACCACAATACCACATTTACTCTCTAGGTTAAAATACCGAATGTGTTGAAAATTTAAATTTTATTTATGAATATATATATTTAATTCAGTGTTTTAATAATTGTTTTTTTCTCGCACCAAACATATTTAAATTGTTTTAGAATTTTATTGCACACATAAAGAACCTTTTGACACAAAAAATAAAGTTTTTTTTATACAAAAAGAAACAAGTTTGAACCGAATTTCTAGTCGATGGATAAGCATAAAAGTTAATTTTCTATCAAGACAAACAAAACGTTATATGTTAGGCAGACTTGTTATTGTGTAAAAAATATTTCAAATTTTAGAGAAAAGCAAGTATTTTTTTAAAGCCTTTTCTATCAAGACAGGTTTGTCAACCATCTTGAATTTTAGTCTAAATGGTTTTTATTTTCATAGTTTTACCTCTAAATCACAATCAAAATTCCACCTTGAAAATGACATGAACAAAACCATCATTATCCTTTAACTATTACTAGGTCAAAGATGAAATAATTTAAGAGAGAAATTACTACCGTAATATCTCTACATGTTGTGTATAACCGTTCACTCCGAAGTTTATCTTCTTAGTACCGACCACTGTGACGTCAGCAGAAAAACGAGACTCAGTGAAATGGCCTTCTCTTTACGGTGGCCATGGTTCGGGTACATCGAATACTTGGGTGATCATAAAATAACCCGACGACACCTTTGCTTATGTATTTAAATTCAACTTACCTTTCTAAACCAGTTATTTGTGGCCAAGTTGAAGAAAACTCATGAGGTAAAGAGAACGTTTGTCTACAGGAGAGAGGTGTGAAATGAAGAACACATGAAACATGAGTTTAGAGACCAAGTGACTGAGCATTCGGCTACTAGATCCACTTCAGAAGGTGTAGAGGAAGCTGTATTATGATGAGGTATCAACACAGCGAATTGATGGAGACCACTAGACCAACGAGTCAAACGAGCTGGAACAAAAGAAGCCGGGAATAGTTCACTTAATTCTGAAGAACACATGTCATAATAGTATTTATAGAAAAGACTAAGACTAGCAACATTACGTCTATGAGAGAGGAGGGGGGTGCAGATAAGAAGAAAGGGTAAGGCCAATCAAATTACAGATACGTTGCTGCACCTTATCAAGAACCCTCAAATGGGACAGAGATTCCCTAGCCCAAATATGACAACAGTACTCTATACATTGTCTGATTGTAAATTTGTAGTGAAAAAGAATAGCCTCAGGTGTGAAAAAGTGTTTGGAGCGATAGAGATAACCGACTTTATGAGAAGCAGAAAGAGCAATGGATCTAATGTATGAACTCCAAAAAATATTTGATGAGAGAGAAAGACTAAGAAGTTTCAGAGTCGATTTCTCCTCACGAGCAAAGCCATCCACGAGAATCTCAGGACTTTGTCCTGAATCTTGAAGGAAATGTGCCTAGATGTAAGAATTGGCAACAGCTTTCTGAACCCTTCTCATGTAACACAACAGTGAGTCGTGATAACGTGTCGCAAACAGGAAGAAAAGGGACACACCTACGATTGAAAGAAAGAGGGATAAATAAAGTCCTGGACAGAGATAGGTTAACTTGAAAGTCAGCGCATGCCAGCATGTAAAATGGACGTTAAACCAAATATGATGATGATGTGCAAGAAATGTAAGACAATGGAGATAATGGAGAACTCAGAAAAGGGAGAAAATATATTTGGATGTCGAGGCTATTGAGGTTGTTCAGAAGTTTTGTTTTTTTCTTGGTGATACTTTTGGAAGACCTGGTGCTCGTATGATTGCAAGTGTTAGAAGTAAATGGAGTAATTTCAGGGAAGGTTTGTTACCTAGGTGATACCATTAGAGCACCGGGAGGAACAGGTGCTAGTTTGACTGCTAGTTTGACTTAAGAGTGGATGGAGTAAGTTTGGGGAATTTCTGCGATTATTAACCAGCAGAGCATTACCAGCGTCGACCAAAGGAAAAATTAATCCGGCATATATATGCAGTATGATGATGTATGGAAGTGAAATATGGCCAGTGAGGGTTGAGGATATGCGTTGAATGGAGAGAAATTATATGAGAATGATACGATGGATGTGTAACGCAAGTCTTAAAGACAGGCTTAGATCTGATGACCTCAGAGGAAGATTACATCTAGACAGTATAGTGTGCAGAATAGGAGACTTTGATGGCCAAGTTGAAAGAATGGATGAGAGTTCTTGGGTTAGTAGATGTAGAACAATTGGGGTAACAGGGTCAGCCCACAGGGGGGAAAGCCAACCACATGGCAGCAAGTGATAAGGATGCTAGCGTGTAAAACAGACGTTAACTACTGATGATGATGATGATGATGATGATGATGATGATTCAAACATGAGAGCTTAAAGAAATGTCCTGTAATTCCAGTTTTAGTTTTGTTGACTCTTTTCATTTCCTTTTTATTTTGTTTCTTCTTTTTTAAAATTTTGTTTCTTCTTTTTTTAAATTTTGTTTCTTCTTTTTTTAAATTTTGTTTCTTCTCAAAGTTTCTTCGGTTATTTATCAATCACATGATTTTTGTAAAGTCATTGTGCTAAGAAAATTAAAAACATTTTTTCAAAATTCTTTTCTACTTTTTTTCTAAACTTTACCCTATTCTTGTCATTGATTTGATGAGATAACATCTTGTTTAAAATAATTTTATCTCTCCGCCTCCCACTTTTCTCTCTCACTTTGAGCTGATAAGATTCTATCAATAACACAGTTATTTTTGATGCCGTTTCTGGAATTTGTAAACATCATTGGATCAGCCTTTGATAAGATGTAGACAAAATCATGTTAATTGATTTAATAATCTTTGAGAGTTGTTAAGCATTTCTAAGTGACGTGATTTACATTGGCCTCTGCTAAAAGTAGGTTATGCCCAGCAAAATGGATAATACATCACTTTATATACTTTCTCTCTCTCTTTATATATATATATATATATATATTATATATATATCACTATCCTAGCAGTAGCTAGACTTGTAGTGTGGACTTCACACTTAGACATAGGGAATGGGAGTGAGTTGCCTTCTGATTTCTCACTTTAAACATCAGCTTAAAGTAAATATCAGATGTGATGGAAGGAGACTCTACACTTCGCTGTTTAAAAGAAGGTGAATAAACACTGCTAGTTTATATGTGTTTGGACGAACCAAGTATAGTACCTGTTTCCTGCCTAGGCATGGTGCGCACCGATCTGAGATCTTATCAGACCCCATTCCAGTTTGCAACGTCTCGTAACTAGTGGTACAAATGAGTCATGGGTCCCTTCCTTTTTTCCCCACTTAGAAACTGTCTGGCTTGTTTTCGGCTCTTGAAACAACCCGGAAAACAGTGAGCAGCTCACACTTAGATAGATTTGGGAAGGGTCTTACTAACCATTACACTTAGCATTTTATTTTTCTATTGTTTTTTAGCACCCCCACCTCCCAACCGATGAATTTGTACGTATATTTTTTGTAAATAAAAAACGTCAAACCATTGGGGATTTACCCAAAGAGCATGAAGTGACCGTGCCAGTTACTGAAATGATGCTGAGTGGGTGTAAATTTAAATATATGAATGGGAGTTAATAAACAAAAATATGAGAAAGAATGGTCAAGAATTTACTTTTTACAGTTGAAAAAAGAGGATTTACTAATTAATTGAACATTTAATGTGGGATGTGATACGACAACGTTTTACAAAATGGCTGTCTCTTTTGGAAGCCAAGGGGGCGTTACTCTGCAATTGAACCGAGAAGCAACTATGAGTTATCTCCCTTTAATATGTCTCATTATTTTGTAGGTAGAAATGCTCTAACAGATTAATGTGCTATTTTGGTGACTGAAACTAGTTAAAAGAATAAACCAAAAGGACAACAGCCGACCCCCGTCCCTCCCCACTCAATTTCGGCCTTGTGCCACATCTTATTTTATAAAGAAAATTTATTATGCAGTTAAAAAATTTTTTTTTAAGATATCTTTTTTATCTTGCCTAGGGGGCGCTACTTGCTTTGTTGTAAAACAGGCACAAGGATGCAACATTGCGGCAATGGGACAGGTGCTGGAGCTTGGTGGATAGTGAGGGACCTATTACGTTTGCGACTTTTTTTTGGACCTTGTCTAAGAGGGAGAGACTGGTGGATGATGCATCAGCCGAGATGTGGCAACAATATTCCATGCATGGTCATTGCTTCCTCGCATCGTCTTCTATTACCTCGTCGCCATTTATTATGTCTCGATTAGAATGGAAACACAAACTAAACACGGTTAGCTTTTTTTATGCTAATACGAAGCAAGTAGCGCCCCCTAGGCAAAATAAAAAAAACTGGTATACAATTTCGGCTTAAGATTTTTGCTTTAAGGACGAAAACTCACGCCCTTGATATATATATTACAATGGATTGTGCTCCAATGAACTTGCTGCTCTAGTGCCTCCTTGACGTAAATACACTAGACCAACCCACCAATCTCATCCATTCACTGTGGAGGTTCCCAGATGCCGGCGAGCGTTCTACTCCAGTAGCTTCTTTCCATCGTGCTGCCGGCCTCTGGAACTCCCTACCTGCTTCCTGTTTCCCCGACTGTATGGACTCGCAGAAATTTAAAACTAATGTAGAAAACGAAAGCATTTATAAAAGAGTGGAATACTCTAGATGGTCTGCAGCCATAGTGCCCATTGTTAAAAGCAATAACGGGGGATCCGAATATGTGGGGACTATAAGCAGACCATCGATATAACCGCTCCGTGTGTCAGCTTCCCTATTCCTCGAACTGAAGTTATATTTGCCACACTGAGAGGTGGTGAGAAATTCAGCAAATTGGATTTAAGCCACGCTTATCAGCAACTGGAATTGGATGAGGGTACTCAGGAATTGTTGACAGTAAATACACATAGGTTACACTTCAGGGTGCACAGTGCTGCAGGTATTTTTCAACAGGAGATGGACAAAAGGTTGAAAAATGTTCCTTTCTGCAAGGTACGAACGGACGACACTAATTTCAGGTCTGAATGATGATAATCACTTAAAGAACCTAGAGAGAGTATTTCATACACTGAACAAAGCTGGGCTCAAATCAAAGAGGAGCAAGAGTGAACTCCTCCTTTAAGAAAATAACCTAAGATTCAAAGTGATTCAATGAATTATTATCATAGCCATTTACCTAATTTGTCTGCACGACTTGAGCCACTGCACAGTCTATTGAGGAAGGACGTAGTTTGGAAGTGGGAAGACTGCCAACAGAAAGCCTTTGAAGAGATAAAGAAAATGCTGTGTACAGCACTCCTTCTGACTCATTTTGACCCGTTGAAGCCCACACTTGTGCAAGTGGACGCTTCTCCTTATGGTTTGGGAACTGTGTTGGCTCATAGGATGAAAGATGAAAGGCCAGTATATTATATTTTCTGAACGCTCTTGGAGGCTGACGGAACTATGCACTCATTGAAAAGGAAGGACTAGCCCTGCATTAAAGACGTTACATCAATATTTGTTTGGGAACACCTTTACGGCGTTCACAGATCATAAACCATTGTAGGATCTATTTGCAGAATACAAACCAATTCCAGCTATGGCAGCTGCCCGGGTGTTGGATCCTGTTCTTGTCTGCATGTAATTACAAGCTAGAATATTGAACTGAATCCTTCAATGGTAATGCGGATTGTCTGAGTTGTCTTCCACTGGAGGCTCGGGGAGAAGACATTTCTAAGTCCACTAATGAAATATATATGATGGACTTTGTGGAAGCTCAAGTGAAAGTGGATGCTGTGAGAGCAGAGACAAGGAAGGATCCAATCTTGAATCGGGTATACAAATTCACAATGAATGGTTAGAACGGTGTCAGTTAGAGTGAGCAGTTAAAACTCTATTTTAATAAATGGGTGGAACTGACCTGTGAAGATGGCGTTTTACTGTGGGGAAGCAGGATTGTTATTCCCCGTAAGTTAAAAGAAAAAGTGCTGCAACAACTACACTAGACTCACATTGTGAGAATAAAAGTGTTAGCGAGAAGCTATGTGTGGTGGCCAAAACTTGATGGAGATATAGAGTGGACCGCCAAGAGCTGTGAAAGCTGTGTGCTGAATCAGAAACAATCCAATAGAACTCCAGTATTTGGACGCATGTTCTTAATAGTGGTGGATGCCTACTTCAAATGGATGGAGGTTTGTATAATGAAGACATACACTGCTACAGCCACCATCAAGAAGTCGAGGGAAATCTTTGCGACACACGGTTTACCACTACTGGTTGTGAGTGACCACGGCCCTTGTTTCTCCAGTGATGAATTCAGAAGGTTTTTAACGCCAATGAGGTTAGACATATATTCACGGTTCCTTACCATCCCTCCTCCAACAGGCAGGCAGAGCGCAGCATCCGTACATTCAAGGAAACAATGAAGAGGATGGACAAAGACGTGAAAACATCTCTTGAAACAAAAAGTCAACAAATTTCTTTTTAACTTTAGGACAACTCCACACACGGCAACTGCTGTTCAAGTGGCAATTAAGAACAGCTTTTCATCTGTTGCAGCCGGACAAGCTTAAGAGCATCGTGTACAATTACAAAATGGAGAAAATATGGGGTAAATGATCTAGTCCTCGTGAGGAATTTTGGCCCTGGTAAACGGTGGATGGAAGGCACCATTACGAGGCAGTTGGGTAATGTTAATTTTGAGGTGGAGACAGAGAGAGAAGTGGTGCAGAGACATTCAGTTCAGATCCTAAAAAAGACGATTCTGTTTCCAGAGGAGGGTTAGGGTTAGGGTGTGACTGATGTGACTGAGACCGCAGATGACTTGGTGACAAGTGTGTTTCCATTCCAATCGAGATATAATAGTTTCCGCTTTTGTTTGATACACTTCTCAACTTTCTCATTCCACCACCACCATATGTCTTGGATGCCCGTTCGTCCACCTACAAGTCTGGTCTGTTACTTCCAACAGTGTAATCTTTCACTGTTTTTGCCACACTTCCTGAAGTGGATCTGGTAATTGAAAGCCTTTGATGACCTGAAGTGAATGGATATTACAGTATTTTATTTTTACCATAACCAGCTTACGGGTCACACTGAATCCAGTGGTGTAAGGTTCGTAAGTGTATCTTTGGTAGTTTCTGAGTTTTAGCCGGACTAACACACATATGAAATTTCACATACGATAAGTTCCGCAAATGCACGTGTTCGCGAACTCACCTTTTACTCTTTTGTACATCATTCTTTATTACGTATCTAAATCAAATTGTCTGATTAAAATACACGGTTTTCGTTCCTTTTCTTCAAAAGCTATCATCATGTACAATTCTTATTTTTTCTTGTGCAAGAACTGAATTTTCTTTGGGGATAAAAATCCCCACACTGTCTCCCTCTTCCTCTCCCTCTCCCTCTAATTCATGATAACAAGAAAGAAAAAAAGAAAGCAAGAAAACAAAAACGAAACAGATAAGTTCAACGCAACCGACTATTTGACCTAATTTCAGTGTTCTTTTTCGAACAATTACCAGTAACAATGAAACATGCACTAATTTGGACCTGATGACCCCAAGCGAATGGATATTAGAGTAATTTATTTCAACCAGTTCTGAGTCATACTGAATCGAAGTATGTAAGGTTCGTAAGTATATTGTTGTTAGTGGGCAGGGGGTGGCTGGGTGGTGGTGTATGAATAACCTGTTGATTTATTCACTGTAAAATGCTGTGGAAAGAAATGAAATGCGAGCTTTAAATCAATTGAAGAAAAAACATGTGAAGCTGCCAGATTTATTTTGGGAACTGACGGAAAGCATATATGCGGTAACAAGTTCAGTATAGTTCAACTTTCTTTCTGGTAATGAACGACAGAACACACACACACATACACATACACAGGCACACATATCTCTATCTTTATCAAGTTAGGTATGTGTATATGTTTATATATTTGTGTGTACAGGATTCATGCCTAAACTAGTTAACCGATCATTATGATTTTGCAACAAAGCTGCTAGGCATAATGGGTCCAAATGTCGGCTATATTTAGTTTAATTTAGTTTTATGCTAAGAGGCCATTCGCGAAAATTCAGACACCTCTGATTTTTCTGAAATTTTTACAATAGGTATTAGACAACAAATAATAAATATTCCCTAAATTTCAGTTTCCTTAAATTATTTTAAAGGGTTTTTAGGAGGCACGATATGGGCACACACTCCCATTTTGAAAATTAAAATACTTCAGATTTACATTGAATTTAACTACCAATGAAGCAAAATTCCCTAAATTTCAATTTATTCATAAGACCCTTTAAGCCTTAAATCTTACATTTTAGACATTTTCTAGAAGCAATATCATATAATGGATTTTGATCAAAATTGGAATACGAATTCTAGACATAAGGTTTAGTATCATTATATCTTGATTTAAATCTTCATAAGGGGGCATAAAAGTGGTGCAAAATGGTTCTGTTTAGTGAATTAATTTTACCTGTCCTGGAATGGGTAGATTCCTCTAGCATATATATGTACGTATACACATCAACAACGCACGTACACATCAATATAGGCTCACGTTTGGTAATTTCAATGTTTTAGCCGGACACATAGCCAACATACCGGCACTGCGGTAAAACTCTGACGCATTCTGATACCTAGGTACCGACTTGCTATGGGAGCACTCTTTTTGTCTGAATGGAGTATTGTTCGGTTTGTTTAGGAGGCCATCCTCCCAGGCATTACCTCCTCATTCTGCTATTTTGCCAGTCGCCTGAGTTAAACTGACTTCATGTCTAAGTTTGCTGCAGTGGCACACGCAGACGGAAAAGGCGACTTCTCTATATATATGTGTATATGTTTATATATTTGTGTGTACAGGATTCACCCCTAAACTAATTAAATGATCATTATGAATTTTGCAACGCAGCTGCTAGGCACAAGGGTGGATAATGTGGGCTATATTTAGTTTAATTTAGTTTTATGCAAAGGAGCCAAATGGGGGGGGGGGGCAGAAACCCTGTGTAAAAATTCAGATACCTCCATTTTTGATGAAATTTTAACCATAGTTATGAGACATCAATTAATAAATATTCACCAAATTTCAGTTTCTTTGTAGTATTTTAAAGGGTTTTTAGGGGTCATAATATGAGCACAACCGTCTATTTGAAAATTCAAATATTTCAGATTTGCATTAAATTTGATCTATAGTCATTAGACACCAATTAAGCAAGATTCCCTGAATTTCAATTTCTTTTTAAGACCCCTTAAACCTAAGCCTTACATTTTAGACATTTTTCAGAAACAAAAAGATTTAATGGATTTTGATCAAATTTAGAATAAGGATTCTAGACATAAAGTTTAAATATTAATTTTAATCTTCATAAGAGGAGAGAAAAGTGGTGTAAAGCTGTTTTATCGTCCTGGGACGGGTATTCTTCTATTTTTATTTATTTATTTATTTTTTTTTGGTAAATATAATAGAAGTTACTTCTTTTAATCTACAGACAGCAGATATTTTTGTATCGGACTTTTCTTACAGCGGGAATATATTTCAGTTTACACCGTTTTTTTAGAATTAGAATAACTCACATCCGAAATGTAGTGGAAATCGACTGTCATGTGCTTTTATGAGAAACACCCACAGAATTGTTGAACATTTAACTGCATTTTTTTTTTCATATTCCTCAAAAAATTTCATTTCGACGCCATTTATATCGAATCATGTCCATTTTTAATAATCAAACCCAAACAAAAAATTCTCACATTCGAATAATACATTGACTTTGTTTCCTTATCAAGTCCTTTATTTTTTGGGACATTTATTTTTATTATTATTTTTAAAGTGAAATTAATAATAATAAAAATAATAATAAAAGGAAAACGAAGGAAAATAATTGATTTTTATTTTGTAAAGTTTTTTGCTTTGTCAACAATTTCCTGGGAATTCAACTCTAAAAAAAATCTGGACAAGAAAAACAATTCTTGGTAAGTTCACAAAAATTATAAACAAGTTTATTTATTTTTCTAAATATCTATTAATAGAATTGTGCGACCACTTCTCGTGTGTCTTGTGCGTGTTTCTCGTTTCTGCGTGACGTATACATTATTGGTATTTTATTTATTGAAATAAAACATGAAATAGCGTAAAATAAAACGAAATTAAAAAAAATCATATTTAAAAATAATGATTTAACTATGAAATTAAATTCAACAGAATGCATTTCAGTTTCTTCGTAAACAAGTCGACCATTTTGAGCTTTTGTTTATAGCTGACAAGAAAAAAAAATGAATTACTTTGTGACACTGAGAAATTTGAAAGGAATTTGGAAACCTTTAAACTGTCGGACGTAGCCAAGCCCCCCCCCCCCCTCTCAGGAAAAAAAAAAGAGATTCTACTGTTTTTGGGACATTGAAAAACTAGGCGGAAAGAAGAAAAACAAACAAACCCCAAACAATTAATTTAGAATTTAGAATGGGGGATCAGTTTCGTATATAAATTTAACGTAAAATGATCTCCAATTTCCGGGCCATTCTAACTTTTTAGGGCAGTAACCGATTTTTTTTCCACTTCGACTGACAAAAGTCGTAAAATCAAACGTAATCGCCTAAAAAAGTAGACCCCCCCCCAAAAAAAACGTTCAGAATTTATCTCCCATAGCAAAAACAACACATTTTAAAACTGGTTAATGCCCTAAAACGATAGAATGGCTCGGAAATTCGGATCATTTTACGTTAAATTTATTTACAAAACTGATCCCCCACTCTAAATCCTAAAATATATTTTTTTCTTTCTACCAAATTTTTCAGGGTGTTTACACGTAATCGCCTAAAAAAGTAGAATCTCATTTTTTTTTTGGGGGGGGGGGGATAGCTGAGAATGTTAATAATACCAAACTGTCTTAGTAAATCCTGATATATTGAAAGATTTAAAGTTTTGGAATCTATTTTACATTCAACCAGTGTTTAGAAATAGATTAAAACAACAATATCTTTTATAGTTTGATAACAATTTGCTTCAATAAATAACGTAATAAACAAACGATAGCGTAATAATTAAATTTAACTTTCAAAAATCCTATTTAAAAAAAAAAATAATTTGATAAACAAAAGCGAAACTAACTCCTTATTTTATTCTATTAATAATTGCCATCGTAAAATTGTCGTTTAAGTTTTCAAAATGAAACCACATTTTTTTTTATAGAAGGGAATGAAAAATATTTATATTTGTCGAGTGGAAAATTCCTACAAAAGTAAACATGAAAACTTGCGTGAAATGAGATTCTGAAGTTCAACTTTTTCCTCATCAAAACCATTTCTAAGGTTTCTGGCGCTTTTTCGCTATTTACCCACAACTTGTTTTGGCATTTAAAAAAAAATTCTGTACACAATTACTTATTATTTCGCGAGAGAATTCCGTTTGATTTGTTATTTTTTTTTTTTTTTACCCAATATTTTAGATTTTTAGAGTGGAGGATCACTTTCCTATATAAATTTAACGGGCACTTGTGCAGTTTAATAAACAGCGGCAGATAATCCACAGGAAGTAACGACCAATAGATTAAAACATTTTTATAACTTTATTTATTTAATAAAATATAGTTTCTGAAAGAAAAACATTGTAATAAAATAAAGTTTATTTTCAATAAAGTAAGATTTTGGCCAAAACATTGTAATAAAATAAAGTTTATTTTCAATAAAGTAATATTTTGGCCAAAACATTGTAATAAAAAATAGTTTCTGAAATTGACAGTGAATTTAAAAAAATAATTTATAAAATGAACACAATAATAATAAAACTTTATTTTATTACAATGTTTTATGCCAAGATGTTACTTTATTGAAATAAACTTTATTTTATTACAATGTTTTGGCCAAAATCTTACTTTATTGAAAATAAACTTGACAATGTTTTTCTTTCAGAAACTATATTTTATTGAATAAATACATTTATTAAAATGTTTGAATCTATTGGTCGTTACTTCCTGTGGATTATCTGCCGCTGTTTACTAAACTGCACAAGTGCTATTTAACGTAAAATGAGCACCTATTTCTTGACCAATCATCAATTTCCGTAAACTAACTAAAAGTGTAACCAAATTTTTTGTTGTTTATTTTTATTTTGTCTTTATATTTTACAATGGTAACCATTTTTTGTTGTTTATTTTTATTTTGTCTTTATATTTTACAATGGTAATCATTTTTTGGTAAATGAATCGTTTCCCAGCCCAAATGGCGGACAATGAATCGGCTGCCTTTTTCCGACCTCACAAATAAATAAGTAAACCCAAATAAATTATTTGGGACGAATTTCAGATTTACCTTAAATTATTTTAAAGGAAACACAGCTGAGAAATTGCTCCAAAAAAATTATTTGGGTTTACTTATTCATTTGTGAGGTGGGAAAAAATCGGAAAAAGCAGCCGATTCATTGTCGGTCATTTTGGCTGGGAAACGACGAATTTACCCCATTTCTTTTTTCTTTGGTAAGGGGGGGGGGTGGCGTTATTTTGTCAACAATTTTTTTTGTTGATTGCGCTTTTTCGTTTTTTAATTTTATTTCTACAATTCCAAAGTACTTGCGCAGAACAGCATGCAAGTTATATGACAATTTCCGTAAAGTAAGGGAATTCACGACATTATATTAAAACATTTTTTTGGTTTTTTTTGTGCACACCGTGTTTTTTTGTGTTTTGGAAACAGTCGATCTCTGAATTATGCGCTCTGGCCATACTTTTGTCCCCCACCCCACCCCACCCCACCCCACCCCACCCCACGTTTGAGAACCGCCGGAAACGATACCCAAATGAACCCCGAACGCACTAGTTTGCCCATGCAACAGAAACTGGGGCATAAAGGAATCTCACTCGCTCCTGCTGACTTCCTGTTTAGAAATAGCTCAGTGGTAAACGGTTATTTTGGCGGCGCCGAGAAAAAAATAATTTCTTCGGCAATATTCGTTATTGGATACTTTATTATCATGATTTTTAAATGATTTCAATTATGTTAAACTTTGAATATAAAAAACAAACATTTTCACTATTTATAATGGACAAAGAAGTATTTAAAACTATTCGTGTAAAAACAATATTAAAAAATATTTTTACAATATATTTTCATAAAAAAACATTTCATTATATTTAAAAAAAAATGATTTATTTTTGTAAGAACAATATACACTATTTTTTAAAAAACTTATTTTCATTACACAACAATTTTATTATTTTTCATTAAAAAAAACAAACAAATATTTGAGTATTTATTTTATCAAAACATTAATATAAATTATTTACAGGGTGTTTCAAAAGTCTTGGGAACATAACGATTTTTAATAACTCAAAAACTATTAGGAGTTGAAAAATGAAATTGGTACCGTTGGAAAGGTTAAAGTTTCAAGTTTTGTGGGGAATCTTCAAAGTTGCTCAATATGAGCACCATTCGTCACACGGCAGACATCTAGTCGATAGTCCATTTCCTGACAAACGCGTTCCAGCATCTTGACGTCAATGGTTCCCACAACTGCCGTTACTCGAGCCTTTAGTTCGTCAATATCTCTTGGAAGGGGCGGCACATAGACTTGTTGCTTGACAAAGCCCCAAAGGAAAAAGTCACATGGGGTAAGATCTGGAGACCTAGGAGGCCAGGGCATGAGAACGTCATCACCTCGCCCAGATCTCCCAATCCATCTACCAGGCAGCCTTGTGTTAAGAAACTGCCTTACTCTAAGACTCCAGTGTGGTGGTGCACCATCTTGTTGAAAAATGAAGTCATCAGATTCTGCTTGTTCCAACTGAGCCATTAACCAGTCTTCCAGCATGTTGAGATAGGATTCACCAGTGATAGTTGCCTCTTCAAAGAAGAACGGTCCATAGACACCTTTCTTGGAAATTGCACAAAACACGTTCACTTTTGGTGAATCTCGCTCGTGCTCAAGAAGTTCATGAGGATTCTCAGTACCCCATATGCGAGTGTTATGCTTGTTAACTTTGCCATTCAGATGGAAGGTCGCCTCATCGCTAAAAACAAGCCGGTCATCAAAGCCGTTATCTTCCAACTTCTCTTGCATTGCAATGCAAAAGTCACGGCGAAGTGGCTTATCAGTGTCCTTCAACTTTTGGACCAACTTGAGCTTGTAAGGTACCATTTGCAGTCGTTTCCTTAAGACACGCCAGACAGTTGCTGGAGCAAGCTGAAGTTCCCTGCTGGCTCTTCTCACTGATTTACGGGGGCTCCGCTGAAAGGCTGTCCGAACTTGCTCAACTGCATCTTCTGAAATTGAAGGGCGACCTGTTCGCTTACTTGGGCACAAACACCCATCTTTCACAAATTTAGCATGCCATCTGACAATGGATTTCCTTTCAGGGGCTTCTTTTTTAAATTTCCTGCGAAATGCACGCTGAACACATGTCCACGATTCAGTCTTTGCAAATTGGAGGACGCAAAATGCCTTGTCTTGTTTAGAGAACGCCATTACTGCACCTGGAAAGATAACACGAAAATCATTAGTATGACCAAAAACTTGATTAAGCAAGCTTTAAAATGGCACCAGTTTCATTTTTCTACCTGGAATGGTTCATGAGATATACGCATTTGTAATGTTCCCAAGACTTTTGAAACACCCTGTATTTAAAAAATTATAATAAAAATAAAATTCTAAATTTGCAAGGACAAAACATTTTCTGATTTTATTATTTGTTGACCTAAAATACACAGGTGACAGATTTCTGTCTTACACCGCCTTTCCCCGAGGTATTTCTAAACAGAAGTCACAATGATTGAATTAGATTCCCTTATGCCGAAACTGGTAGATGAGCGCAGCTCATTAAGGTCCCCACCTGACATGTATAGCCTCTACGGGCAATGCCATAACTTTTTGGTACTTATATCGATCTTGACCCAGTTTTCGCGAGTTTCTTGTCAGAAGCGTTTGGCTGTCCTACGCAAACACCCGAGAGATGACGAGTCGATTTGTACCAGACGACAATTTTGATACGGTGCTGCGTCCTATGATTTTAAGTTATCTTTTCAAGAATTTTTTTAAACAACAAAACAAGCAAAACAGAGCGAAATTACTGTTATCAAATAAATATTTTTAACCCTAAACCCTAACCCTGACAACAAAAAAAAAAACAAAACAAGCAAAACATTATTATCATAGGATGCAGCACCGTATCAAAATTGTCGTCTGGTACAAATCTGCTCGTCATCTCTCAGGCGTTTGCGTAGGATAGCCGAACGCTTTCGACAAGAAACTCACAAAAACTTGGTCAAGATCGATATAAGTACCAACTTTTTAAAGAAAAATGCAAAAAAATGTATACTGAAAAAAACGTATACTGTATTCATATTAATTTTTATTAATTGATTATTATTAATTGAATAATTTTTGAAGATATTCAAATTTTTGAAGATATTCAAATTGAATAATTTTTTAAATAATTTTTTGAATCAATTATTAATTGATAATATTAATTGAATAATTTTTCAAATACTGTATACTGAAAAAAATGTATTATGAAAAAAATGTATACTGAAAACCTTTAAAAAAGCAAATGCAAAAAAATGTTAAAATAACCCCCGAAAAAACACTGTTAATTCTGCACAAGTCCAAGAATAAAAAAAAAAATGGCCAAGATTAGTTACTCCCCCCCACATACACATATGTTTACGGCCGACCCCCCCCCCCCCCGCCCCAATATTTGGTTACTACTTAATAACATCAAACTAATGTTATTATTACTTACGCGCTATTCTGTCCGGAAGTTGGTGATGATCATGAAATGAGAAATCATTTTACGTAAAATTTATATAGGAAAATGACCCCCCCACACACACACTCTAAAATTTGAAATATTGGCTAAAATTAAGAAAAAAAAAAACGGAATTGTCTAGCGACATACTCGTAAGTATACACAGAAAAGAAATTGGTCAAATTGGTGATGGTCAGAAAGTGGGTGATCATTTTACATTAAACTTATATAGGAAACTGAGCCCCACTCTAAAATAAAAAAATATTTGATAAAATATTTAAAACGTAATGGAATTCTTTCGTGACATGATCGTTAATTGTGCATAGAAAAAAGGAAAAAAAATTGTAAAAATGCCAAAACAAGTACTGGGTAAACACCGAAAAAGAAGGTTTTTCACTAAATTCAATTCACAACCAAATTCGATGTTTTTCACTAAATTCAATTCACAACCAAATTCGATGTGTTTTTCTTTCTGCAATAGAATTGATTCATTCCAGGCTACATTTTCTTTTGAAATTTTGTTAAGAAAACAAGTTACGCTAAAATTTGTGTATTCTTATAGAATCACAACCATCTCCAAATTGGGCTCCAAACGGATTACCTCGGACTTAGGGTTAGTAATAGGGTTAATGGATTTATTTTTTCGTCAAGATTTTCAGTGTGTTCACGGGTAATCGCTTAAACAAAAAAAATAGGGTTTCCCTACCCCACCACCCAAAAAAAAAACCACCCTGGTTGGAGACTCCTAACTTTTTTAATTTCATAAACTTATAATATTTATACCAAATATAGAAAATAGCAGAACGGATCTTTTGGTGCAAATATAAAAAGGATTTGAAGGAATATAAAGATGTTGAACAGCTTTAAAAGAGAAAAATACCTCGTCAGTAATGTCCCCTATTCACTTAACCTAACTTTTACAATTTTGAATTTAATTCCATGCCGCCTGTTTCAATAAACAACGCTCAATGAGCTGAATCTAAATTTGCTGAAAATGAAAAGATTGGGACAATAGAAAACGAGGAATGAGAAAATTCAAGGAGAGTAACGCTAATGCTGCTTGCGGATCAATTAATAACTTTTATATATGGATGTAGAGTTGAAACGTCTATCACGAAAAGATGCTTTGTTGGCCGAGCGATATAATTTTCGCTTCATGTGCGACAGGTTCCAGGGCAACTCAGATTCTTCAAAAATACGATAACATTTTTTGAGGTGAGGATTGATAATTTGCATTATTTGTACTATTCTTCATATCGGCCACACCGAGGATTGAACCTTCAACCTTCAGATGACTATCACTTAGAACTGAATTTTACTTAGTACTATATTTACTGCGCCACAGGTCCTTGCGGACAATAACCCGTGGCGGAATGGATATAGTACTAAGTAAAATTCAGTTCTAAGTGGTTGAATCCTTGGTGCGGGCGATACGAAGAATTGCGAATTACTGAAGACTTTCGCAATCATGGTTGACGGAACAAGAGCATGCTACCCCCGTGGATTAAATAAAGGGTTCCGTCCAGATTCTCGACTTCGACAGAAATATTTCCAAACTCGAAAAGATACACCTGAAGAAGGTCGGAGGTTACAGCGGCCGAAACGTTGTGATGATAACACTCAAGATGAGAACAGTAGTCCGAATAATCGAAATTATACAAAAGATTCTTTGTTGGCTGAGCGATATAATTTTCGTTTCATGTGTGACAGGTTCCAGGGTGAGACCGATTCTTCAAAAATACGATAACATTTTTTGAGACGAGGATTGATAATTTGTATTATTTGAATTATTCGGACTACTGTTCTTATCTTGGATGTTATTATCACAACGTTTCGGCCGATGTAACCTCCGACCTTCTTCAGGTGCGTCTTGTCGAACTCTGGAAGCATTTTAGATGTTCATCGAGATGTGTTTATTATGTCTTTCGGCTTTATTCTTTAGATATTATGTCTTTCGGCTTTATTCTTTAGATATTATGTCTTTCGGCTTTATTCTTTAGATATTATGTCTTTCGGCTTTATTCTTTAGATATTATGTCTTTCGGCTTTATTCTTTAGATATTATGTCTTTCGGCTTTATTCTTTAGATATTATGTCTTTCGGCTTTATTCTTTAGATATTATGTCTTTCGGCTTTATTCTTTAGATATTATGTCTTTCGGCTTTATTCTTTAGATATTATGTCTTTCGGCTTTATTCTTTAGATATTATGTCTTTCGGCTTTATTCTTTAGATATTATGTCTTTCGGCTTTATTCTTTAGATATTATGTCTTTCGGCTTTATTCTTTAGATATTATGTCTTTCGGCTTTATTCTTTAGATATTATGTCTTTCGGCTTTATTCTTTAGATATTATGTCTTTCGGCTTTATTCTTTAGATATTATGTCTTTCGGCTTTATTCTTTAGATATTATGTCTTTCGGCTTTATTCTTTAGATATTATGTCTTTCGGCTTTATTCTTTAGATATTATGTCTTTCGGCTTTATTCTTTAGATATTATGTCTTTCGGCTTTATTCTTTAGATATTATGTCTTTCGGCTTTATTCTTTAGATATTATGTCTTTCGGCTTTATTCTTTAGATATTATGTCTTTCGGCTTTATTCTTTAGATATTATGTCTTTCGGCTTTATTCTTTAGATATGTCTTTCGGCTTTATTCTTTAGATATTATGTCTTTCGGCTTTATTCTTTAGATATTATGTCTTTCGGCTTTATTCTTTAGATATTATTCTTTAGATATTATTCTTTAGATATTATTCTTTAGATATTATTCACACACGGAAGCCCAGTTTTATAAACGTTTATAATGTTTAATTTGATGTCTTGTTCGCGAGCAATTATGATTTCAAGTTGATTTGCTTACGACAGAATCTGTATATATTCTTTTTAGAGCAACTTAAAACACTTGTAGCGCTGTATGCGATGCGTTATACTTATATATATATATATAGATGACTGAAGTAAAAATTGAGATTTACGGGTCCGTAAAAGTTGAACAGTCCCGAACAAAGTGACTGACCCACAAAAGAAAGTCTGTTAGTGAGTTTTTTTTTCGTATTGCATCCCACCAGACTTTGGGTTAAGGAAGGGCATATGTTTTGGTAAATTTGTACCCTTAAACCAAAAATAAAAATGAGATTCTACTTTTTTAGGCGATTACATGTAAACAGCCTGAAAAAAATTTTTGGTGAAAAAAAAAAATTTAGAATCGTGGATAAGTTACGCATATAAATTTAAAATCATCACCCATTTTTCCGAGCTACAAGACGGTAATAATAACCCCCTTTGTGACCGGATAGCGTTTTAAGGACTATAAATGCAATTTAAAAAATTTTTTTTAAGCGAGATAAATGTTGTGTATGTGTTTATTTATGGAGGGTGGAGAGGCATTTGTTTTTGCCGAAAAATAATAATAAAAAAGGAATTGTAACGGGTCATTTCTAAGAAATGGCTGATTGAAAAGTCGACGATCTAGGTATAGGTAAACAGCCTGAAAAACTTGGTAGTAAAAAAATAAAATTATATGCTCTCCCTTAACCCTAAGTCCGGTTGGCAATACAAAAAGTACCCCCCCCTCCCCAACATACACAAATTAAGAAAATGGTCAGGATTCAAATAAAAACAAAAAATTGGTTTACATGTCCTTAAATATGCTATTTGGTTAGAAAGCGAGTGATCATTTTATGTTAAGTTTATATGCAAAATGCAGGGTGAACACTGTACCAGGTATGCAACGCATGTCCTCAACCCTCACTGGCCAGGTTTCACTTTCATACATGATCACACTGTGTACACATGCCTAATAGACTCTTCCCTTAGGTGACAGGGGTAACGCTCGGTATATGGTTACAAATTTATTAATCGATAAAGAATAAAAATTTCAGTCTCTTCTAGTTTCCTGCGTCGTCCATTTATGTTCCGGTTAGGATTTAAAAAAAAATATATTGTTCTGTTTTTTTCTTGTTTTGAGATTCGTTTTGGCATGCTCCATTCTCATGTTCCGTTTAAAAAAAAAAGTTTTTTTAACAATATGCATCGCGTTTTCAGATTTTCTTAAATGTATTTTTCAGTTTTTAATCTTTATCTCAATTTTTTTCTTTTTTTTTTTGTACTTAAATTCACCCCAACCAAGGGGGCACTTTGCCACTGAGATGTAAGGGGCTACTATGAATTAGGGGCCATACTTACAGGGGCACCCTAAGTGGGGAGTTGAGCAGCGAGATGTTGGTGCAGTCAGGGAAACTGGGCAGGGAGGGAATTCCAAAGGCTAGCAGTTTGAGGAAAGAAGCTATTAGAGTAGAAAGCCTTCCTGCATCTGGGGACCTCTGCAGTGAAGGGGTGTGATTTTGCTGATTGTCAGGTTTGTCGGGGATATTTACGTCGAGCGGGCACCAGTGTAGCAAATTTGTTGGAGCACATTTACTTTTAAAACGAGCACGGGGATATAACATTGTGGCAGTGGAACAGAGGCTGGAGCTTGCTAGATAGTGTTAAACCTATTACATTAGAGGCTCTTTTTTGGACACTGTATAAGAGGGAGAGGCTAGTGGTTGGTGCACCAGCACAGATGTGACAACAATACTCCATGCATGGGTGAATGATGGCTTTATAGAGATATAGTAGACTGGCAGGTGCGAGAAGTTTACTAGTTCGGTAGAAGGAGCCCACCTTCTTTGCAGCAGCCTTGGCAATGTCTTCAATGTATTTGTTCCAAATCAATGTTAGTTGTGAATGTTAAGCTGAGGAGTTTGAATGATGGCCTCTCTGGTGCTATTAGCCATGGAATCGATGGTTGAAAATATTTCTTCTGATTGTTAAAGAAAGGAGCTTCAAATATCACCATCCATTTTTGTCGCCATTCAACTACAGACTGCAGGTCATTTTCCAACGATTCAGACATTGCCTTGAAATATGTGTGTATCCTTTTTAGCCACATGTCGTCAGCAAATATACCCATCTCGGACACAATTTCAGTCCTGTTTTCATGTTCGTTTTTATACGTTATATTTACGTTTCGGTTTCAGATTTTTATCAACAATACGCATTCCGTTTTCAAACTTATTTTAATTGTTTTTTTCTGCTTTGTTATGTAGTTTTGACATGTTCCAGTCCCCCCACCCCTCATGGTCCAAATAAAACGAAGTTTTAATACCATAAATCTGTCACGGTTAAAAATATCAGTTCAAATTTAAAAAAAAATAAGCACGAGAGAAAAATATTAAATTGTCATTATTTTTGATCGATAGTCATTTTTCTTTTTATATTTCTCCAATATTTCAACAATTGTAAATGATCACTGCCATCATGCAATCGCCTCTAACTTTTTTTTTTATTATAGTTCATAGCTTTTTTTTTT
Source organism: Sepiola atlantica (assembly GCA_963556195.1). Classification (NCBI taxonomy): domain Eukaryota; kingdom Metazoa; phylum Mollusca; class Cephalopoda; order Sepiida; family Sepiolidae; genus Sepiola; species Sepiola atlantica. The sequence goes on from OY744522.1 coordinate 204,594,175, forward strand.
TTTTTAATTAAAAATTTTCATGATTTTTTTCTGTAGAAATTTTCATATTTCAAATTCTCATTTTTTTATGAATAACTAGCAGGACATGTGTCCCGGCGTTGCCCGGGCTGCGAGGGATATGAAAATAATGATTTAACTGTGAAAAAATATCAGCTGAAAAGGAATTTCGACAAAGAAATTAACTTGTTTACCTTTTAGAGTGGGGGATCAGTTTTCTATATTAACTTAAAATGAGCACCCGCTGCCGAGCCATTTAGAGGTAGTTTGATGCTGGATGTATATATGTGTGTGTTAACTAAACGTACATTATTATAGTATTTCAATTTTGTGGTGTTTTTTTTTGGGGGGGGGGGGTCCTACACTAAGATGAAGTGTGGAAACAAAATTTGTATTTTTTTGTATATTCTGTTAACCATAATAAAACACATGAATGCCACTGCCCTACCACTAACTCTAAGTCCGGGGGTGTTGCCAATGCAGTCGGACCTAGGATTAGTGGTAAGTCATTTTTTAATGGCTTTTAATGAATGAAACACCAATAGCAACTTATGGGTCGGCCATTTTGAATTTTTACTGTCTCCGAAGTATTGGATATCGGTGAAATTTTATATTGAAATTAAAAAAACTTTAAACCACTTTCAGAAGTTTAAAACTATGCAGGTCAGTAGAAAAGTAAATTTTATTGCGTTTGGTCGCACTTGTTTGTTATAACATTAAAAAAGAAGTGAAAGCACAAAATATTCTGCTGACAGTTTTGTTGATTAAAAAGAAAGTTTGGAAAATAATTCACTCTGAATAATTTACGTGACTGAAATAGGATTTAACAAAACGATTCTTTCTTTGCTCTTAAACCAAAGAAAAACTATTATTCCTGACATATTATTGACGATGGGTATTTGTTTTATTCTCGTTCATATTGAAAAGTCTGTGATTGCCCTATTCGCGAATGTGTAATTGGTAAAAAATTAAGTCAAATAAATTTGCTCGAATTGCTAAACTGCAGTAGTGGCAAAGCTTTTTAGGGGGTAAACTATGATGGTGTAACAATAAAGATTTACTGTAAATGTATTTAAATAAATGGTATTTCAGTCTTCTGAAATATCTTGAATGTTTACATGTAATAGCAGAATCTTTAGTTTTACGAAAATAAATTTGCGGAAACCGGAAGAAAACGAAAACCTTAATATCCCATCCCCCACCAATTAGACTGAATGTTCAACTGGTTTTAATAAAGTTTTGAGTATGAAAAGACTTATTGCTTATTTTTATGAGCCTTACTTTAACTGACCCAAATTACCCCAGTAAATGTTTTAAAATCGTTAATAAGTAGGTGGTATTCAGAGCCCCCAAAACTAAAAATACATTGAAATATTACACTGATATTTTGACATTACCTGCTTAGTATACCATGTGCTAACGTAAAAAATGAAAAAGTGCATGGATTGGAGAAAGAAAGAAAATCTTCTGTTTCGTATAATGAAAGAAGAAATCATTAGAATAAGTATTTGGACGGATTAAATAAACATTAGTTTAAAATAAACATTTAAGAATGTGGAAAAATACCTTACATCGCCATGTTGTCAGAATGGATTATGCTTGCCTGTGTATTCGTTGTTAAACTATTTCTGTGTATCGTAATGTAGTAATAGAATGAATTAAGAATGAAAGAATACTATTGTGTTATTCTTTAATTTACCGGTGATTTGTGGAAATGTTGCCTGTGTAAAAGAAATCACACGGTGTTGTAGGTGGAAGGATTAGTAGAAAAATTAGAGTGGGTAAAAGGGGCGAGCTACCTTCTGTTTGTAAAAAATGATTTTTGTGCGAATAAGTTTTCCAGGATAAAATGCAATAATTAGAGAATGGATTTGTAGTAACTTTATCTTTTGTAGGAACACACAGGAAGAACTGGGTAGTTTGCAGAGCAGATCAGTTTAGCCTATGATGCAGTTGGTTATTTTTCTAGTCTAGTCAAAGTTACAGGGGAAAAACGAGTCTACTTTATACAGAAGATTCGATAGATATAGTATAATTGACCATAATGACATTTTGTATGCTCATGTGTTGCACGTTTCTTCTTTGTAGTCTGTATAATTATAAATATTAAATGATCGTAGATCTAATATTTATGATTGGAATCTAATATTTATGATTGGAATTACTTTTATAATTATGAAATTAAATTTTTTTTTTTTTTTTTGTTACTAAAAATGAGCTAAATATACACCCGGGTTTTAAATTGTCTAAGAATAACGACTCATTTTATTATAAGAAACATACATTGCATACTTTTTATTATTGGGGGGTCGGATCTAATCCTGGGAATGGTAAGCAAATAAAAATGAGTGTGGAAACAAAATGGATGAAGAAGAAAAAATGAAATAAAATTATTGTGAAAGACAAAATATATTAAAAAAAAATTATGATGAATATATAAAGAAAAAGCTTGAATACAAAAGAATTATAAAGAAAAGACAACATTATAAAAATAATAGTGAATATAAAAAAAGTATCAAGAAAAGTAAGAAAATTAAATTTCTAAGTTAAATAATGTTAAATGGAAAGAAAAATGTAGAAAAAAAAGTAAAATAAATGATAATTTTTTTTTTTACTAAAAATGAGCTAAATATATACCCGGACTTACTGTTACTGTTCTTTAATATTTTTTTTACTCTTTCTATAATTTGTTTCATAGATTGTTCTACACACGACAAGCACATATGTAAATTAGATGGCAAAATAATAAGTTTCTTTACTTCTATATTATAATAATAATTAATAATATAGAAATAAAGAGACTTTTATTTTTAGTTATGTAAGAACACGCACAACAAAACCGTATGTAAATTTTATGGAAAATTAAGTCTCTTGACTACTACAAGAATAATAAAGAATGATACTTCTATGTAATAATAATTAATAATATAGAAGTAATGAAGGGACTGATTTTTTTTTTTTACTTTTAATAATTTTTATTAAGATACACGTTAACTTGTTTTCATTTACAGGGAAAAAATGTTTCTTTATTTTATTATTAACTCAACTTGACAACAATCTCTGGCAAGTTAGTGAGAGAGAGAGAAGCAAAGAGACTGATTATTTTTAGTTATGTAAGAAGAATGTCTTAATAGATATGACGTCACAGTTTATGAATTTGGGAATGAAATCAAAGCAAAATAAGTAGTCGTAATGGTTGTGAACAGATTTCAAAAGATTGATAAAATCTTTAAAAAATAAATAAAATAAAACCATAGCTGAAAAAATTGTAACAACTTCAACAAAATTAGCATACAACACAATTGCTTGAAATTTCATGCTCAAACAAATAAAAATATTGCCGATACTGTGAATAATTTTGTGAATAATGTTCAAAAGAAAATACTTTTGGCTGTTTATTGGGGAGGGGTGGAATTTGTACCATACTTTTAGTAATGAGCACTTTTTGTTTAAAAGGAATACTATTGACTATGTTTCATTATATGTATTGCGATGTCATGTTTTAGAAACTACTGTCAAAATGATGATTGCACATGCAAAAATTCGGCATCAAGTTAGGGATAATAATATTTTAAAAATTGACCAAGAAGCTGATAAGTTTTTTCGTTGATTAACGTTTTTGAGAATAATGAAAAATGTTCTGATAAAACCAAAAAACTCTGCTTTTGGAAACAAGAAAAATACATGAATTTTCAAAATAAATCTGAAGGAAATTTGCTGAAAGTGATGTGATTTCTCACTTTAAGAGAAAAAGGAATGTTTCAAGATAGACAATTTGGAAATATTGAGCTTCATATCAGGCATTTTGACTGAAGATTTAGAAGAAACATCCAATATCTATTTTACAATAGGACAAAAAATGTTTGGATGTTATAATCTTTGCCATTATGAAGTCTATGAAATCAAGACTTTTGCAGAATTCAACCAAAAACTACAAAATAATCACATCGCTTTTGAACAGGCGATCTTTCAATGATGGTGGCAAATGTCAGGGTTTAAAACAATTTTGGAATAGAAAGGCATCTGATCCCCATGCCTAAGTCATCACCCCAAAGGTACCAAGTAACCTCAAGGAAACCACGATTTTGCACTATATCATCTGACCAGGAATTGGGGGGGAGGGTTGAATACCATGAAAAACTGAAAACCGCGAAGCAGGAAAAAACGTGACTGGTTATGACAAGACAAATTTTACTGTAATTAAAAAAAACAAAACAAAATTATCAAAATATATATATTTTAAAAAGAAAAAAGAAAACAATAATAGTGTAATATCAATCTTATTGATAATCCTGATCATTGTAGTTTCGTATGCACCGTTGCATAAGTGTGATGCCATAGGCTTATTACTGTACATTGAATTGTTCAAAATAAATTCCAACTTCAATATTTTATGAGTTAATTCTACGTGTCCTGTATTTTTTCAGGTTTATTATTATTTAAGAATATTAATACATTAATGGTTTGGTATATAATATGGACTGATGGACATTATGTAGTGTTGGTTGATTACTGATTATATATATATATATATATATATATATATAGAGAGAGAGAGATAGAAGAAAAACGAGTGATAAACATGCGACGATTGTCCAAATTTATTTCAAATTTCAATTGTTCAATGCAAGGTGTATTCAGTAATAAACTAGTGTTTATTATTCTTTCCTTAAGCCAAGGATTTTCAAAGATCGAGATCTTATCATTAGAGGAGAAATACAGATAGATAAGTTGGCTTTCGAAAAAGCCAAAGTTCAAATATTTTAAAAATATTATTAAAAAATGTAGTGAAAGAAAAGTTCCGTAAAAAAGATATGTGGTTTGTCCGGGTGGTAGTTGTCCATTGAAAAGATGTCTAATGAATAGGAGAAATTGTAGAAAACGAAAAAAGCTTTTTCGTAGGGACAGTATGGAGAGAATGTTCAAATATAAGTAAATCCAAACGCACTTAAATTGGATTTGAATTTATTTATATATATATATATATATATATATATATATATATATATGATAAAGAAAGGAAGAAAATGTTCCGACGTAATGGAAATTGCAAAAGGAAAACCCAAAAATATATTTATGTATTCATCAACGTTTCGTCTTTATTAAAAAGACTTCCTCAGGATGATTGTTAACAAAATGATATATACGGTATTAGTGTCTGGGTCAAGAGAATTAATATGACAGACAAAAAACCTTATACACTAAGTTAAATTACAAAAGAAATAAAGACAAAATCAGACTTTCTATTCGCTATCTCTCTACCTCTCTCTCTCTCTCCCTCTCTCTCTACCCCTCTCTCTCTCTCTCCCTCTCTCTCTCTCTCTCTCCCTCTCTCTCTAACCCTCTCTCTCTCCCTCTCTCTCTCTCCCTCTCTCTCTACCCCTCTCTCTCTCTCCCTCTCTCTCTCTCCCTCTCTCTCTACCCCTCCTCTCTCTCTCTCTCCAGCTATGAGTTAAATAGTACTAATACTGGTACTCTTATAGAGAACGCACCTCGTTTCTGTGACTTCACTTTGTCAACGTTCGGAAGCGTCCGAGAGTTGACGAAACTATTAACCAATCAGGTTGCAAGCAAGCAGACGATAACTTTTGGAAGAAATTAATTTCTACGATCTGCAGCGCGTTAAAAAAAAAATAACTTACTACGATCTGTGTCAGCGCGTTGAATCTCCCGAAGGACTCATTGAGTTCCGTAAGCAATGGTCGCTTCTAGCGAAAGACTAACCCTAACCCCTAACCCAGAAAATGGTAAGAAAATCATGAGAAAAACAAAAAAGAAATTGGTTAAAAGCAATGGTTTGTTATATAAAAAAAAATCATCTTTTAAAACTTTTCTGTGCACAAAAAATATTTTATTTAACTTTCGGGCACTTCCGAGACATGCTCGAAACGTTGACAACGTGAAGTCACGGAAACGTGGTGCGTCAAACCCTAACCCTTTTTCTATTTCTCTCTCTCTCTCTCTCTCTCTTCCTCTCTCTCTCTCTTCCT